>CM031697.1:237232-739732 GCA_018466805.1 Hippocampus abdominalis | reverse complement strand
TACGGCTACAAGCAACACCCGCGGCGCTACACCGGCGAGTGTCCCAACGTGGAGCACGTGCGCAACGACCACCTGATGTGGTTGTGGAAGGAGAGCACGGCCCTCTACCCGTCCATCTACCTGGACTACGAGCTCAAGTCCTCGGCCAACGCCCTCAAGTTCGTCCACTTCCGGGTCAAGGAGGCCATGAGGATCGCCTCCATCGCGCGGCCGGATGTCACCTTGCCGGTTTTTGTCTACTCCAGACCTTTCTACGCCTACACCTTCGCGGTTCTGACGCAAGTGAGGATTTCCGCCGGGCTCGGGCGTCACACTCGCCGCCGGGTTGTTGGTTTTTTTTGCCTCTACTTTTCTGTGCTTTGCTCAGAGCGACCTGGTGCGCACCATCGGTGAGAGCGCTGCCCTCGGAGCGTCCGGCGTTGTCCTCTGGGGATCGTCCGAGTACGCCAGATCGCAGGTAAGGACGCCGATGACCGCGTGAGGAGGAGGAGGAGGAGAGATACAGTGAAACTCCTCTACAACGAAATCCTGTTTGCAGCAAGAAAGTTTTCACAACAGGGGGTTTTTCACTGTCGCAAATTTGAAACAGGAAAGTGGGAATGGTGCTAATGCATGAAGATTTTTTTCACACTAGGGGGTATTTTTGCCCATGTAGATTTCGTTGTAGAGGAGTTTCACTGAACAGTGAAACTCCTCTACAACGAAATCAAGTATTCGTTGTAATCCGAGTATTTTCGCCCATGTAGATTTCCTTGTAGAGAGTTTGACTGAACAGTGAAACTCCTCTACAACGAAATCTACATAGGCGAAAATACCCCCTAGTGTGAAAAAATCTTCATGCATTAATGTGTGTGTGTGTGTGTGTGTTTACATCTGAGATCAAATTTGCTACAGTTATTTTTTTTGTTATTTGTTATTTTGACGAATCTCAGTATTGAATTAAAAAAAAAAGATCAATGTCAAACTGTTCATTTTGATCATGCAGCGCAACTGTCTGACGGTGAAGAAGTACATCGACGGCCCTCTGGGCCACTACGTGGTCAACGTGACGTCGGCCGCCAGGCTGTGCAGCAAAGCCTTGTGCAAGAAGAACGGGCGATGCGTGCGCAAGAGCCTGGACTCGGGCGCCTACCTGCACCTCAACCCGCGACGCTTCAGCGTGCGCCGGGCGGCGCCGGCGGTGGGGGCGGGGCCCCGCTTCCGCGTCAGC
Organism: Hippocampus abdominalis; assembly: GCA_018466805.1. NCBI lineage: Eukaryota > Metazoa > Chordata > Actinopteri > Syngnathiformes > Syngnathidae > Hippocampus > Hippocampus abdominalis. The sequence goes on along the minus strand of CM031697.1, from coordinate 738,522 downwards.
GGCCACCTCAGCCGCCAAGACGTCTTGGACATGAAGCACAAGTTCACCTGCCAGTGCTACCGGGGCTGGAGCGGCATCCACTGCGAGGTGCCCCAGCTGGCGCCGCCGCCGCCGCCCAACCTGGCCAACATCCGGATCCTCCTGTCGCTTCACGTCTCCTGCCTGTGCATCATCGCGCTTTTGGGCGTCTGTCTTCTCCTCAAGTGTTTGGATGGAAGGAAAATGGATGGCGGGCCGCAAATGGCCCCTGGGCCATAGTTTGGACTCCCTGTTCCAATGGAAATGACTCACATAGTCATGCCATTCTTAAATGTGGTGAAGCAGCATGCGGCTCAAGGTTACACTGGTCAACGCATTTTAACTTTTTTTAAGTTGTTTGTAAACTTTTCTAGAGGATTTTAGTTTCATTTTTTTTCATTGTTTTTTCTTGAGCATATTGTATTTTGACGTGAATGAAAAATAAAATATGTAAAGTAGGAAAAACATTTCATAATATGGATGGATGAAGGGTTCGGTTCAGCAATAGGCGGATTTTTTTTTCTTTTTTCCGAAAAACCTTTTAGGGGTCATGCCAAAAAGAAAACATGAAAATATGTCAAAAAGCTGATGTGATACAAATTTGCTTAAAACTAAATAAATACAAATAATATATAAATAAGTTAATTAATAAGTAGCAGCCACACAAATATGTTTGGTGACATTGTGATAGATGGACACGCGGTACCGTTAATAAATGAAATTGAAAAAAAAAAAATACATCTATGATGATGTCATTTTCGGAAACACACGACGTCCATTTCAAGATGACACCGTGTACAGTGAAACTCCTCTACAGCGAAATCATGTTTGCAGCAAGAAAGTTTTCACAACAGGGGGTTTTTCACTGTAGCAAATTTGAAACCGGAAAGTGGGCATGGTGTGAATGCGTGAAGATTTTTTCACACTAGGGGGTATTTTCACCCATGTAGATTTCGTTGTAGAGGAGTTTCACTGTAGCTACCCCGAGACATTTTTGAAATCGGTGTCAAAAATACGTTTCGAGACCCCCGAAAGCCATCTCGGATTGAAATTGGCCGTCGGGACCAATCGTCGAGCGTGAAACACGATGACGACGTCGAGTCCGTGACCTCGGCGCGCCCTTCATCTGCCGAGCGGGCGCTTGGCTCCGCAAACTCCATGGGAGCGGAGGGCGGCGAGCGTCGCTTCCTGTGGGAGCGACGGCAACGCCGTCCATATGTGGGAACGGTGCCGCTGCCAGACGGGAGGAAGCGCTTCAGGCTCGGAGGGGGGCGGACGTAAAGGCCTCGTCATGCCAGACGTTCCGGGGGGGGGGGTCGGCTTCACCCCGAGACTTTTGTCTTGGCTGCTGGGCCACAAGAATTTGGCCGCGGCGAGGCCGGGAGACGCGGCGCGGAGTCGTCGGCCGGCCGACGCGGAGAGGCCCAGCGGGCAGAGGCCTTGCGTAATTGCCCGCCCCCCCCACCCCCTCCAAATGAATAGGATGTCCACAATGCGGTCCACGCATACATCTTGTCTGTCCGCTCCACATAAAAGGCAAAACACGTTTCCTGCTCGTCAGCAAAAAGCACTCACAATAAAACGACGACAGGCCAGACTTGGTGTGTTTTTCCCACGTCGAAAAGTCCTCAGGAGACATTTTCCAAACCTCAAACTGACAAGGTCGGGGAAGCCGACGCCCACTTGGGGGGAAAAAAGATGAAATAATTGCGACGACAAATCAAATATTTGCACTGACTTGTAAAGCCGACGTACTGGGGGACGGGGGGGGGGGGGGTGGTTGTTTGGTGTCACGCAAAATAACAACAACAAAAAACAAGTAATTCTATTCCCAGGGCTGGGGGTGGGGGGGGGGGGCGGAAAGTTTGTTTGGTGTCATCCAAAATAACAAAATTAATAACAATAATTATTATTTTATTTCCAGGGGTGGGGGAGGGGGGAGTTTGTTTGGTGTAACCAAAAAAAAAAAAAAGTAACTATAGTCCCAGGGCTGGGGGGGGCAGAAAGTTTGTTTGCTGTAACCCAAAAAAAAAAAAAGTAACTATATTCCCATGGCTGGGGGGGGGCAGAAAGTTTGTTTGGTTCCTTTGTAAAATGTGACTTTTGTGGGAGAAAAAAAATGATTATGCCTGAAAAAAAAAGGTCTGGCCTCGCCATCAGGCATAGCAAGCAGATGCTCGGTGGGCAGGTATCTGTTGCGCTGCCATTTCATTTTTATTCCCCCCCCCCAACCCCCTGCCCCCCCCCCCCAAAAACAGAAATAATAATCCTGCATTTTTTCCCCCCACTTTAGAGGGCGCAGCCCATTCACGCATTTCCAACCCAAACAGCAACTCGACCCAATGAACATCAGTGCAGAGGCCCAACTCCGTCTCATCTGGAGTCCAACCGAAAGCCACATTTTGGGAATCATCGCCCGAAGAGAACGTTTGAAAATCTTTCTTTCCTTTTTTTTTTTTTTTTCTCAGCGCAGCAAAGAAACAACATGGCCGAGAAGTCCTCGTTGACTGCACCACCCACGGCGTCATGCAATCGAGCGCACAAGCATGCCCGACACATTCATCATGTTTTTCCAAAAAGCAGTTTTGCGGAGGTCGGCCGACACGCTGCCTCCTGATGGGGGGGAGTAGGAACTGCAAACGCACGCACGCGCCAAACAGTTTCCGTTCCTGTTTGGCTGCAGATGACTGAGAGCTGTCGTCGTTCGTCTTTTTTTTTTTTTTTTGCCACCGTGTAACCCTCTCACCCCCCCCCCCCTCCCTCGGTGTAATCCTGACGCCGAGGCTCTCCTCCTCCTTCTCCTCCTCCTCCTCCTCCTCCTCATTCCCTGCAGGCGGTATAAAAGGCCGGCACGGCGGTTCGCTCGCCCACCCAAGGGCAGGCAAGAGCGCACGTCGCAAGAGTGGAATGCGTTTGGAGCCCGAGATGACAAAGCGAGAGACCCGCCCCCTCATCGACAGGTGAGCCACAATTTCCTGGAGGGGGGCCGTTGAAGCCCGCCACCCGTGCGTGTCTTTGCGGAGCGTTTGTTGACCGCCTGGTTGAGTTCAGCTGCGCCGGCTGTCACGGCACAACTGCGAGGGGATGGGAACCTTCGCGCCAGGAATGTTGCCTCACGCATTTTTGTGTTCGGAAATGTCCAAAGTGGCACTTTGGATTTTTTTTTTGAAACGCGAGGCGAGGCGAGGCGAGGCGAGGTGAGGTTCAGGGCTGACGACGCATCGAGACGAAAGTCACAATGAGCAATTTTTTTTAGGCAAACGACCGACGCTTGTTGGATCGGCTTGTCGTTGGTCGGTTTGCAAAAAGGAGCGATTTGAACTCACTTTGGGTGCAGAGTTCCCCATATCGCCAGCGGCGGTTCTGAGCATTTCGGCTCGGATGTCGTGAGCGGCGGAGACAACAAAAAGAAAGAGTCGATTTCCAACGCAAAGTTTGTTTGTAGCGACAGTGAAACTCCTCTACAACGAAATCTACATGGCTGAAAATACCCCCTTAGTGTGAAAAAATCTTCACGCATTAACACCATTCCCACTTTCCTGTTTCAAATTTGCGACAGTGAAAAACCCCCTGTTGTGAAAAATGTCTTGCTGCAAACATGATTTCGTTGTAGAGGAGTTTTCACTGTACAGCGCATGAGTTCCCCATATTGCCAGCGGCGGTTTCGAGCATTTCGGCTCGGATGTCGTGAGCGGCGGAGACAACAAAAAGAAAGAGTCGATTTCCAACGCAAAGTTTGTTTGTAGCGACAGTGAAACTCCTCTAAAACGAAATCTACATGGGTGAAAATACCCCTTTAGTGTGAAAAAATCTTCATGCATTAACACCATTACAGTTGTAGAGGAGTTTTCACTGTACAGTGAAAACTCCTCTACAACGAAATCATGTTTGCAGCAAAAAAAAATTCACAACAGGGGGTTTTTCACTGTAGCAAATTTGAAACAGGAAAGTGGGAATGGTGTCGATGCATGAAGATTTTTTCACACTAGGGGGTATTTTCACCCATGTAGGTTTCGTTGTAGAAGAGTTTCACTGTATTTCTGTTCTGTAGAAATCAGCGGCAGAGTATTGGGCAGGGTTCACCAAAACATCGGCTTTTAACCAAAAAGCAGAGAAAATGAACTTTTTTTTGTGGAGAGCAAGCAGAGCAGTGAATTTGATGCAGATACAAAACAACGTGAACAAGAGAAAACTGCTTGTGATTTTTTAATTGATGAATCAAGAAAAGATTCAAATTCCATCAACGGAAAACTGGTTTGATTTTGTTCTTTATTGTTCGATAATTCTTAAAGGAAGAGAGACGTATTTTTACGATTCTATCGGATTTTTTTTCGTAAACGTCCGCCTCTCGGAACTTGGCGTCATGTACACAACCAAAAATATTTTTTTTTTAAATGGTGACACGGATGGTAAAGCGTCTGGCACAAGGTCAGTTTTAAGGAGCAACATTTGAAGAAGGCGCAACGTCCTGTCAGAAGTCGGACCTTCAGAATAAGAAGAGCTGCACCACGCTGTCGCTTTCCAACGACTCGCATTTGTGCAACCGAGTATCGGGGATCTCTGATCTCCCTCGTGAATTTGCAGAGAAGTCGAGTGCCCCGTAGTGACGTTTCCAAAACGCGCCCTCACTCATCCGTCTTCCGATCTCGCCGTCTTTGTTCACATTCCCGGAATCATGTGAGTGACTTTGTGCCGATGATTGGTTTGGAGTCACAAAGCCGATTACGCCCCCCCCCTCGCCTCCCCCCCGCCCTGAGAAACCGCCTTGGCGAGGGGACGCTCCAAAGCCACTGGCAAAGCGCGGCTGAAATTCGCAACAGTTTCCAGCGGAGACAATCAGACGGCGTCTCTGGCCGTCTCTGTCGAAAGACAAGAAGCCGCAAGAACCGCAGGCGTCGACAAACGCTCGCTAATCACTTCCAGGCTGGCCCGGCGGTTGTGTTGTGGGGGGGAAGGAAAGGGGGGGGAGGAAGGGGGGGGGGGGTTTGCGCACTCGCGGCGGCGGGATTCTTTTTCCCCCTTTTGCCACTTTTACAACAAGGCGAAATGCAAACATGAGATTTGAAGGCCGGCTACTTCCTGTTGTTGTTGTTGTTGTTGTCGGGTGTTCAATTGTTCTGAAAGCGACGCCGCCGTCTTCGTAAGAACTTGCAAACACAAGTTTGGAAAGGTCACGTGCGGCATCTCACGCAAGGCTGAAACGAGTCCGCTCCTCCACAAATTCGAGGACCTCGCAGCGTTTGTTTACAGTCGGGATAAGTAGTCAAGCTAACAATCGTTCATGCTACGCGTGACGGTGCCTCGCTGCCAACGTGGGAAGTACGACTTCAAAATAAACCTCACGTGACCAAATATCTGGACATTGATGCTTTTGCACACTTTTATTTTGAAGTTGTTCCCGCCAGCGCGGCGTGACGGCCAGCTTGTTCTCCAGACTCTGTTTGACGCGTTTATTGCCGTCACAAACCGTGTCGCAACCGACAGCACGACGTTCTGCTGAAATAAATGTCTAATCACTCGCTAATTCAGGACGCTAAAAAAACAGCAAAACAAAACCAAAAAAAAAAAACGACGTAATCACGTTGACATGCTATTGTAGGGTGCTTGCTGTTTAGCGCTAGCAGTGCTAGTCCCCGGATGTTGCATGACATCCACATTTTGGGCATTTTCAGTCTGGCGCTTCATAAACGGATCCCCTCCTTCACTGGCAGCCGCTTGCCTTCCCTTGAGCGGCAGTCGTTTTGGCAGATTTGGACCGGCATCGAATCCGATGCGGTTTGAGTTTGACCGGTCAAAATTCTCGCAGCTTCGGTTTTCACAAATCCTCCAAGAGGCCTCATAAAATGTTTGTGTTTGAACGTCATTCGGGAGTGACGTCATTCTGCCTGCGGACATTTTCACTCTGTGATTAAAATTCTCCAAAAGCCGTCTTCGGAATGTGGCACCCGAATGATGTCCAAGCGACAGGAAAGCGGATTGAAATCCGTTGCGTTGAATGTATCCATTCGGATCCAGTTACCGTATTTTCTGCACTAAAAGGCGCACTGGATTATTAGGCGCACCTTCAACGAATGGCCTATTTTTTTTCATACATTGCACGCATTGGACTATAAGGCGCAATCTACAATGCATCCACTAGATGGAGCTACAGCCCCTCATTTGACTCGAGAGGCGTTCATGACTGCCTCAAAAAAAAAAGTAAATTAACGATTACTTCAATGAAACTGAAAAATTGAAAATACAGTAATGCATCAAAACAGAAAATCACCCCCCCCCCCCCCCCCGATTTCTTTAGGCATTTCCTTGAGCGTAGCTGCAACAGAACGATCAGATGTCAGTAAAATGTAGGAGACTGGACTGTCTCTGAAGTGTTTGTTATTTTTTCCTTTGTTGTGGATTCACAAACACAAAATAAATTCTGTCGGGGGGGGGGGGGGGCTATAGAATTGATTTAGTGATTTCCTCGCTTGATTTTTTTGTTTGGATGCATTATTTTCCATTTTCGTAGTTTCATTGAAGGAATCCTGAATTTACGTTTTTTCCGAGGCGCTCGTGAACGCCTCTCGAGTCGAACGGAAGACGAGAAGGCACGGAGACGGACAGACGTCCCTGTTTTTGTTGAGACTGTGAAAAACATTCATCAAGTGTGCGTTTTGAAAAAAACAACACCACACAAAAACACAGTCATCTAAGTTGACAACTGTCAAGATGAACGGGCGGGACGCGAGTTTACAAAAAGCAGTCAAGCCAACTTTAAACGCGGTCGCCATTTGCGACGCGCCGATGGACGGTTGGCCGACAGTTCTCGGTCCATTTGGGTGAAAAAAGTGCCGCCGCGGTTGAATTTGTTTTTTCCTCCCGTTGCCCTCAGGATGATCGCCGGTGCCCGCACCTGAGCGCCAGCATGCCGGCGGGGCCGGCGGGCGCTCTCTCCTGCGCGCGGTCGGCGGTCCCGCTCGCCCTGACCTTCTGGCGGCTGCTCCTGCTCCTGCTCCTGCACTCGGCCCTGGCCCAGAAGCCGGCCCGGCTGCCCCTGGTGGGCCGCAAGCCCTTCGTGGCCGCCTGGAACGCGCCGCTGGACATGTGCGAAATCAAGTACAACGTCAGCGTCAACCCGGACCCCCTGTTCCATATCCACGGCAGCCCCCGCGCCAACTGGACGGGCCAGAACGTCACCATCTTCTACGCCAACCGGCTGGGCTACTACCCGCGCTACACGGCGCAGGGCCAGGCGCTGCACGGCGGCGTCCCGCAGAACGGCAGCCTGGACGCGCACCTGCTCAAGGCCTACCGGGACATCGCGCACTTCATCCCCGCCGAAGACTTCCGCGGCCTGGCCGTCATCGACTGGGAGTTCTGGCGGCCGCAGTGGAGCCGCAACTGGCACAAGAAGGACGTCTACCGGCGAAAGTCGCGGGAGCTGACCGCCGAGGCGTACCTGAACGTGACGGCGGCGCAGGTGAGGATGGCGCCTTCCCCGACGAAGCGCCACGACGGCATGGATTTCCAAATGTAGCTGCTCCGGTTTTGTTCGAGTAGCAGTTGATTGAAGGGGCCGTCGTGACTGGAACATTGGGGGGCGGGGCAACTAATCCATGACTCACGGATTGATCGTTTACGCGCGTCGTTTCACTTCAAATTGTCCAAGACCTCGGATTGACAGTCAATATTCCCGTGTCACCAGTCCTCCATGACAGCAGGACTGATCGATTCAATTGACTGATCAACAAATTTGCAAACAACTGCTTTGACTTTTTGGAAAATGAACATTTTTTTGTTGATTTTTCCGACGCCGCAAACCAGTAGCGGGATCATTTTGTGCATTGTCAGCGCCGTCGGTCTCGGATATACTGTCCGCTTTGACAAGCAAGGGACGCAAATTAAAACAGAAGATGCAAAACAACTGCGAGCTTCTCGTGGACCGTTTGCGGACATTTTGCAGACTTTAAAAAAAAAAAAAAATATATATATATATTTTTTTTTTTTAATAATTTTTTTTTTAAACCTGTATATGTTAATTGGTCGCTACTTTGCGGATTTTCGTTTATCGCGGGTGGTTTTGGTCCCCATTAACCGCGATAAACGAGGGATTACTGTATTCCCTAAATATAGTGGAATCCCAGCGCAAAAAAAATATTTTTTTGTTTGATTGGTCCCGATTTCCGATCGCAGTACAACATAGTCGACCTGGACCCAAAACACTTGAGAAGCAATTTGTGGTGTAAGAGGTCCCGTATAAATGATTTTTTTTTCTCCGACTGGTTTTTGAGGTGGAGGAGCTGGCGCGGCGCCGCTTCGAGAAGAGCGCCCGTGCCTTCATGCAGCGCACGCTCCAGCTGGGCAGGCGCCTGCGCCCCAACGGCCTGTGGGGCTTCTACCTCTACCCCGACTGCCACAATTACAACCTCCACGAGAGCGGCTACACCGGCCTGTGCCCGCTGATGGAGAGCCTGCGCAACGACGAGCTGCGCTGGCTGTGGAACAGCAGCACGGCGCTCTACCCGTCCATCACCATCCTCAAGTCGCACAGCAACAGCGCGGCCAACCTGCGCTTTGCCCGCCACCGCGTGCGGGAGGCGCTGCGCGTGGCTTCGCTCACCTCCAACGACTACGACCTCCCCACGTACGTCTACCTGAGGCTGGGATACCGCGACGGGCCGCTCACCTTCCTCACCACGGTAACGGCCGACGCGGGACGGCGGGGCCCCGAGGCGGGGTCGTCACATTCCGGAAAAATCAACCCAATCATTTTCCCTTCTCGGAAGAAAGCATAAAAAAAATGGAGGCGCTCAGAATGTCATGCTAATTTGCTACGTGCTAAATAGCCGCATGTTAAGCAGGCAATGAAAAGTCTCATTTCATCGACCGATGCGCCAGTAAGAGGTTTGCTCACACGCTAACGCTAAGTAGGCTAGCTTCCATGAGGCAGCGCGGTTCCGTTCAGTTCTCATTGATTGAGTTCCACCTTTTTGCGTCCAAAACAAATCAAGAGGGATATTAAACAAATTTGCGACGCTTGCCCACATGCTAAGTGGCTAACTGCTGAACGTTCATTTAAAAGTATTATTGTAACGCGAGTGTACCCCTTTTTTGTCATCTTTTCAATGCGGCACAAAGTCAAGTGGTTGAGCTAAGAAGCGATTTTGTTTGTTCAAATGTGGAAGTTACAACGGACAACAAAGTGACAGATGAACTAGTTTTCCCCAGGCGAGTAAAATGCTGTACTCCAGCCCACTGGACTGGAGCAGCGGTAGCAACATGCTAAGTTGCTATATGCTACACGGCTCCATGCTCAGCCTGCATTTAAGTCAGTTCAGATATGTTTGATTCCCGTTCCAGACCAAATCAATAATGCTTCCCCACGTGCTAATTAGCCTGCAATGCTAACCGGTTCCATCCAAAGTGACTGACGAATCGTGACCTTGCCGTGTATCCTCCGCGCAGAAGGATCTCGTCCACACCATCGGCGAGAGCGCCGCTTTGGGAGCCGCCGGCTTCGTCATCTGGGGCGACCTCAACCTGACCATGTCGCGGGTGAGCAACGCGACTCGATCTCGTACCCAAGATGCACGGCGCTCTCACACATTTCATCCAATTGACACAGTCTGGTAGTGCCCCTGAGTCAAATTTTTATTCCCGAAAAATCCAGTGATTTTCAACTAGTATAGCGTGGCACATTCCCAAGGTTATCCAATGTCAATTTCTTTGACAAAAAAATGTAATACCTCCTAATTAAAAAAAATGTCCATGCCGTCCACGTTTTGTACTAAAGGTTGGGAAGCATCGAACTCATGAGACTGCAATATGAAGCAACTTGGACGTTATTGTCCCTGACTGGCTACGACACGTCTTGGTTAAGCAATTGTAGACCTTTTGGCTAAACTCGAGTTCAAACAACAACAATAAGAAGAAGAAGAAGAAGAAGAATAAAGACAGTGAACCTACCTGACACTCACTTTAATACATCAACATTATACCTTGTCATTTTTAAACCCCTTGCTACAAAATCCTCAGTCCATAGGTTTGGTCCCTGTTTGGTACTCGTACTTTGTGATTGAGATTTCAAATGGCCACACAGCTCTGATGATGTGAGAATAGAAATGATATACTGCTCAAAAAAATTTGGGGGGCGGAGGGGCAGTTTATTTTGAAAGCGCGAAAACGTGCGCAAAGGGGTGTCCCTGAGCGTATTTTTGTTTTCGGGTATATGCTGCCATCTAGTGGACTTGACGTGACATTTTTTTTTTTCCCATTACAAGGAGGCTTCCAAGGGGTTGAGAAGTATTTTTGATGATGTTTTCAAAAGGCTGTGTTGATTTTGAAAAGAGGGCGCTCTGTCCAACGTGGATTAGTCACACTGTTGTCATCCATCCGCGTGCTTTTCTTTCTCGCGGATGTCGTGTCTTCCTGCAGCATCTGGAATTGTTTTGGAAACCAGACAGTAGCCTTGCGCCAACAACAATACTTTGCCTCTCATCTTCTTTTCCTTTCTCCCCCCCCCCCCCCAAAAAAAAACACAATAGTTCAGGGGAATTCCAGTCTGACATTTCATATGTTTCCATCGAGTGTCGCCAGTCAATGCCTGGTGGCAAAAGTGCTTGTAACAGAAAACACGAAAATTGATGACATTTAACCCCCATGCAGTAATGATCCCAAAATTGGACATTTCGCACACTTTGGACAATTTTGGACTGTTGGACAAATGGACACCACAGACAAAACAGTGACAAATAACTCCACGAAGCTGAAATTTAGCATAGGATGTCTATCGATGTCTTGGCCAATTCCCACTGAACATTTTGAGGGGTTGAAAGTGAGGAAAAAAAAAGAAAAGTGAAAAAAGTTGTTGCACATTGGAAGAGGGACATTTTGGGGACGTCATACCCTTCATGCAGCCGCTTAAAAATACTGCATGAGGGTTAAAAATAAGCTTGTCGCATGTCAATGACGTCACAATAAATCTTAATTGAGTCCGGTCCAATTTTTTTTTTCCCCACAATGAAGTTATTAAAAAAAGAATACAATGATTTTGTCACTGCTCACGTCCTGTTCAGGGCTGCAGTTGGCGGCAGGAGCAATTTTAATTGGATGATACTGGCCCTACGTTGGCCCTTTTGAATGAGTGTGCTCGGTCATGAGTTCATAAGCCTTTGACAAAGCAGATGGTGAAAAGAAAAAAAAAACCTTGATGAGTGTGGTAAACGTCAGGACGAATGGACCCAAGAATTGGCCTTTGTGGAGAGAACAGGTTCTGCGGTGTGTCTAATTTGCGATGACAAAACTGCAGTGGATGAAACAGTGGAAAGTTATTTCAAAGACTAAATTCAGAGGCGTATTATAATTGACATTTTTGTTGAAATTCACTTCTAACCCTGGAAAAACCCACGGGGTCAAATTTGGCCCCTATAAATCCCAAAGGGTCAAATTTGGCCCTTATCCTAAATGAGGATAAAAGCATTAAATATTTGGGGGGAAAAAAAACAACATATTTTGGTGTTCAGTGAACATATAGCAGTCATTTAATATAAAATTCATCCTTTTCCAAAGAAGAAAAGGGTTCTGAGGTTCTCCAGGGTTAAAATACAGTCCGTGATACGGCTCCCACTGAAATACATTTCCAAATATTTTGCTTTCATGGCCCTCTCGGTTCAAAAGGTTGACGAGGTCCTCGGATGGACCCGTAACCGGAGCGATGGCGTTTGCGGGCAGTTCAGCGAGCCGCCTCGGTCTTCGGTCCAACTTAGTCACTGTTCTGCACCCCGAGAAAGGACGCCGTCACCCACCTGACGTTTGAGGGACATTTTGGGGACGTCATACCCTTCATGCAGCCGCTTAAAAATACTGCATGAGGGTTAATCCCAAATGGGGACATTGTTGAGTCTTCACGTCTGTCCATCGGTCTGGTCGCCAAGGCTATGGCTGGGCGCTTATAGACAAACAACGGTCGCTTCGCCAGCCCGATGTCAGCTTCGCCATTTGTGGAAAGCGCAAATGGCCTTTTTGCTTTGAATTGGGCCTGATGGATGTTGCTCTCCCCGCTGGTGTTTTTCCCCGCAGCACAACTGCAGCAAGGTGCGCTGGTTCCTGAGCCGCCGGCTGGGCCAGTACATCACCAACGTGACGCGGGCCGCCGAGTTCTGCAGCGACTTCCTGTGCCAGAACAACGGACGCTGCGTCCGCCGCAACCCGAGCGCGCGCCACTACCTCCACCTCGACGCCGCCACCTACAGCATCCGCCCCGCGGATGGCGACAGAGGCTTCGTCGTCAGCGGGCACCACTCGCCCCAGGCCCTCAACACGCTTGCGGAGCGCTTCCGTTGTCATTGCTACGAAGGTCACCTGGGGGAGCGCTGCGATAGCGCCAACGAGGTACTGGAGGAGGAGGACGACGATGGAGACGACGACGGCGGCGGCGGCGGCGACGACGAGGCGCGGCGGAGGAGCGAGTGGGAGGACGAGCAGGGTGGGCAGGCGGACGAGGGGCGCAGCGGGGCACCGCCCGCCCTCGTCCACGCTGCTCTCGTGACGCTTTCGGCGCTCCTGTTGACCTTCTGGGAAACACTCCAGACATTCGGATGCTTGTTAGCATGCTAACACTGATGCTACCATGCTCGCGTCCGCGGATCACAACGCAGCTCATAAGAATGTAACGACTGGAACGCAACCTTGCTCTCGAAAACCAAAGTTCAGTTGCCAAATTTGTCAATTGGAAGGGCTGCTAATCACTGGTGAGCGTTAATGACCGCTTGTGATTGCTCTAGCTAGGACGCAAGTCCAAAAAAATTTTTTTTAAAAATACCCTAATACATCCGGAACACTTAGTTTTCAGTCAATCGTTTCAGTTATGTTCCACAATGGAATTTGAGAGTGGTGATTTTTGAAGCGGCGGCGGGTCACTGGAAAAACACAATGAGCTGAGCCCACTGGCCTGCTACTGCTAACACAGCTAGCAGCGCTAACAAAGCACCAACCAGTGACAGTCTGTCAGGTTTTTTGTTCATCCGAAAATGTACTTGAGATCGCTTGCTTTTATGACCCAGCATGAAGCTAACGCGTGTGTCTCGTCAAAAAAAAAATTTTTTTAGCTTCTACCACTAGTAGGTGATGGTGATGCTACTAGTTAGCCCTTATAAGCTAATGATTGTGTTGCCAAAAGAACAACACCACAAAACAAGCGCTCTTGTATGACTAGCTTGTTCAGTCTAAAATAACGCTCATCATTTTTACAAAAGCGCTTTTACTTGACATGGATATACCGATGCTCACGTGGGAGTCAAAAATGGGCATTTTGGCCCAAAAAATCGTGTGCTTTATCAAAATCTCTTGACTAACTAGCAGTTTTTTTGTTGTTGTTTTTTTCTTCATTGAGAGGAATTGAACTAGCCGACGTGACTCATTTCCTAGCCGCAATGTAGCTACGACAAACACTGAAGAGGACGTCGGCCACGGCACACAGCCGAGCTCAAGTCATGACTTGGCGCTTTTCTGCGGTTCTTCACTTCCTCGTCTTCAAAAGTTCAACCGGTGTATGTGAACACGCCAGGATACCTCCGCCAAGGCCAACGGACCCTCCTGAATTTGACTGGCAACAAATCGTATGCCTTCATAGGGGTGGATCGTCGGCTTATTATTTTTGTCGTTGCCACAGAAGCAGTATCTGCACGGTATCGTTCTATTTTGTCAGAGTATGGAGTTTCAAACATTGATCGCCATCGCTCCGTAGCTCGACGACCGATGAAAACACGAGAGCAACGAATTCCGCTTCGTGACAACAATTGCGATGAAAGAACAAGAGTGACGGTTCTGGTGTTTTTCCATGTTCGTTTGTCTCAATATCAATCGTCTTTGTGTGATCTTCTTAAAACATCGCCATCGTATGACATCGTTACTACGCAATTCCCACCTTGAACCCCCGAATGCGTCTGTGAATGGTCATGCGCTGTTAATTGTAAAATGTCTGGATTTAAAAAAAAATAATACAGTGAAACTCCTTTACAACGAAATCTTGTTTGCAGCAAGAATTTTTTCACAACAGGGGGTTTTTCACTGTAGTAAATTTGAAACAGGAAAGTGGGAATGGTGTGAATGCATGAAGATTTTTTTCACACTAGGGGGTATTTTTCACCCATGTAGATTTCGTTGTAGAGGAGTTTCATTGTACAGTGAAACTCCTCTACAACAAAATCATGTTTGCAGCAAGAACATTTTCACAACAGGGGGTTTTTCACTGTAGCAAATTTGAAACAGGAAAGTGGGAACGGTGTTAATGCATGAAGATTTTTTTTCACACTAGGGGGTATTTTCACCCATGTAGATTTCATTGTAGAGGAGTTTCACTGTCATCAGAATAATTGATAGATTCCGGCTTCAACTTGACCTTGACAACTAAGAAATGTAAACTCCTTGTCGGTGGTAACAGATACCGTCACACTATGCTGTCTTGAGCATCTTCGGAGCTTCTCGCAGCGACCGGTATACGGATGAGTAGTCACCCAAGCGCTGAGCTTCGGGAAGGTACACGCTTTGGAAGACCCGCCGAGCCAGCTGAATCCATGCACGATGCTAGCTTGTGTCCCTCGCATGCTAGCAGCACGTCGCAAAGCGTTTTCCCGGGTGGTCCAACATGTAGCCCTTGGCTGTTTTTGTCTGAAACAGATTTTCATCTCACGTGGCGACTAATCAACTGCAACAAGTACTGTTTTGGTTTTTAGGGCGTACGTCATGATTGTAGAATCAAACTTGCAGCACATGAATGTAAATGCACTGCAAATAAACCATGTTACCTATTATACCATGTTTGTGAAGTGTCTTCTCATTGAATGTGAATCATAAAAGCAGCCAGCCTGGGGCTTTTTTTGGCGGGGGTGGGGGGTGAGGGGGGGTGTGATTGGAGAAAAGAGGAAGATGCGATCGACCAACACCAGATGCATGATCACTGATAAAGAAATGGTAGCACAGTTGGCTTCCGAGTGTGTCATTTCTCAGGAGAAGTAGCAGAAAAAGAACTTCACACTTGACTGACGCAGAGAAGAGAGGCAGGTACGAATGTCATTTTCTACTATTTTAACAAATGATTTCCTTTTATACTGACAACTTCTCTCATACGATCACAATTTTGCAATATAAAAAAAGTCATTTGTTGGTGAATGATATTGGAGATCATAAACAAAAAGAGATCACACATTTTTTTCACATTGCAACGATTGCCTCCGAAGATGACATCAGAAGCCCTTCAGACACCGGGGACACAACCGTCAAATCGGCATTTATACTCGGACTGGGTCCGTTCCCGACTCAGACGAATGCAAATATTGATATAGAAGTAGGAATTGTGAATCCAAGGGCTCCATTCGTCAGGATCTCTGGACGGGTACTGTTGAATACGCCAGGCCGGTGAGTGGACTTAGAGGATTGGCTACCCGAGTCTGCTGTGCGTGTGGTGACTGTCTAGTCAGGGAGCCGAAAGAACCAAATCATCGCGAGTCTGCCGAGATAGGCTTGTAGACTTGAGCGAGCAGACTCACTGCAAGCACCGGCAGGCTCAAATAAGTTCAGTTGTACCGCCTCATTGACTCGAGACTCACAGAACCACGATGGACTCGGACCATTCGGTCGTATCGGTTCACTTACTCGTCTCAGGAGACAACTGCAGACTCGGATATCTCACTGACTGGAGTTCCACGATCCACTTGCTAAGTGGTAAATGCAGCTCGGTATGATGATTTGCGGCCAAGTAAAAATGTTGTCTTCTCCTCTTAGTCCCGAGCATCGCAATGTTCCTGCACTTTCTGTCCTGCGTGATCGCAAGTCTCATCCCAGCGGCTTCCGCGCTGCCGCCCACCGAGTCGCCCCTGATTCCCAAACACCCCTTCGTCACCGTGTGGAACGCCCGCACTGAGCGGTGCCAGCATCTGGATATCCCATTGGACACCGCGGCCTTCCAGGTGCGGATGGCTTTCAGGTCCACATTTAACAACCACAACAAAAACAGTCACATTTGCCCTTTTAACAATTCACGTTCAGTTATCATTTCTACAGACATTGCATTTTCTATCTGCTTCACAAAGCTCCATTCGATGGTCACTTCTTCCAGGCGGTGACCACGCCGGCCTCAGTTCCGGGCCAGTTCCTGACCATCTTCTATGAGGACCGGCTGGGCCTCTACCCCAAGATCGACCCCTCCAGCCGGACGCGGCGTGAGGGCGGCGTCCCTCAAAATGGCAACCTGACAGCACACCTGCTCAAGGCCAGGCGTCAAATTGACCACTACATAGCCGAAGACGAATCCCCCGGCCTCGCCGTCATAGACTGGGAATCCTGGCGCCCGCTGTGGGCCCAGAACTGGGGGTCCAAGCGGATCTACCAAAAGCTGTCCATGGCCAACGCCTTGCAAGCCTCCCCGTTCTTGTCCTTGAATGAGATCTCCCAGCTGGCTGTGGATCAGTTCCAGAGGGCTGGGCGGAGCTTCATGGAGAGAACCATTCAGCTCGGAGTTAGGGAGCGTCCAAGCCGCCGTTGGGGATTCTACTTATTCCCCTACTGCTACAACTACAACTGGGACAGGCCAGGCTACACGGGCCGGTGCTCGGCCAAGGCCCACAAGCAGAATCGGGAGCTGACGTGGCTCTGGGAGCACAGTACCGCCCTCTTCCCATCCGTCTACCTGCACCCTGCCCTGAGGGACTCCCCCCAGGCGGCGCTCTATGCGCGGTACCGTGTCCGCGAGGCCCTGAGGGTGGCTGCGCTGTCCAAACGGCAATACGCCGTGCCCATCTACGTCTACTCCAGACCCCTGTATCGAGGGCAGAACAGGATTTTTGAGACCACGGTGAGTCCTGCTGCTCGAGCCCCTGTATACTGCCTGTCAACACAGGCTCCCCCCCTTCCATGTACTGTTTCTGGTCAAAGGTTGACTTCCAGGCTTGCGGGGTAGTATCTGCAGCCCTTTTAACAGAGTGTTTCTGCCCATCAAAGCCAGCTAGCTCTTCATGGCACCGCTTTCTGATGCCCCCTTTCCAGAAGCTGGCTTCTCTTGTCTGATACTACCGCCTAAACCCCAAAATGAACAGACTCGTTTCAGAAGTGAGTGATGGATTTTCAACCACACCTGTGGCATAAATAAAGACATATTGTATCGTACATGGCCCGGGTGGTCCAGTGGTTAGCACGTCGACCTCACAGTGGAGCGGTACCGGGTTCGATCCCGACTCCGGCCTCCCTGTGTGGAGTATGTTCTCCCCATGCCTGCGTGGGTTTTCTCCGGGTACTCCGGTTTCCTCCCACATTCCAAAAACATGCATGAACACTCCAAATTGTCCCTCGGTGTGAGTGTGAGTGTGAGCGTGGATGGTTGTCCGTCTCTGTGTACCCTGTGATTGGCTGGCAACTGGTTCAGGGTGTCCCCCTGACCTACTACCCGAAGACAGCTGGCTGGATGGTATTGTGCATTGGGACATTGTGTGAAGTTTAAAACTCACAATTCATTTCTCCCACACTGTCCGAATCCCAAAAAATGAATCCGTGTGACTTGACTTTCCAGGCGGATCTGGTGAGCACAGTGGGCGAGTCGGCTGCCCTGGGGGCCGCCGGCGTGGTCATGTGGGGCGGAAGCGGAGACTACAAGGACAAGGTAATCATTGCTACAAGCAGCCAAACGCAGAACCCTGCCAGGAATCGGCAAACCATGGCGTGACGTTGACTGTTTTCTTCTTGTCGTAGAAGAAAATGCTACAGACAACACGTTTGCCATACTGGGCTCTCAGTTAACCGAAAACGAACAGGGGAGTCCGCCTCCCTGCCTTTCTGTGACTCTTCCAGTCTCTCTGTATGTCTTTCAGGCCTCCTGCCAGTCGCTGTCCGACTACCTGACATCCACGCTCAGCCCGTATCTCGCCAACGTGACGGCGGCGGCCATGTTGTGCAGCCGGGCCTTATGCCAGGGGCGTGGCCGCTGCGTCCGACAGAGCTACAACTCGTCCGTCTACCTCCACCTGGACGGCGCCCGCTTTAGCATCCTGCGAGCTGATGGCAAGTATGTGGCCGTGGGCATCCCGTCCACCGAAAACATGGACGCTTGGGTCGACAACTTCACGTGTCAGTGCTACGCCGGGCGAGAGTGCGAGCCGCGACTCGCGCCGCCCGTTGGCATCCAGGTCATCGGGGTTTGAGGCGACGTAGCGGCGCCCCCTGCCGGGCGGCTGGAGGAATTCAACGGTCACGTAGTGTGGTCACCTTGATTTCGAGTGGCCCCGATTTAACAGTTTTTTTTTTTTTTGCTTTGAGTTAATGTAATTCATTAAGCCACGCCTCCTAAGGCACATCATTAATATGCAGACTAAGTGAATTGAAGAGCTTCATTTTGATCCATCTCGGGGCATTTTGGTGCCCGGGAACCACGTCGAAGTGAGTGGAGGCGTTTCATTTCGACAAACGTAATGCTTTGTGACGTCATGAAAGCAATTATTTCCCGATGTTCGAATCTATGTTCCTTTTAAAAAACGTGAAGTCTTTCCATTTTCCGTTGTCGCTTTGCTTTGACCTCAGTCGATATTTCAGCTTCAATAAAAATCTTGCAATCCAGGCGTCAGTTTGTCCATTTTTCTTTGCTTGCGCCCCCAAACTATGACCAAAACTCCTTTTGGGCAATTTAGTATTGTCCAACTCTTCGGTACACATGCTCGAAATTTGGTTGCAAACAAAATAATCCCGCAGCAAATTTGTCTTTGACGGACGCCTGACACGGTGCCCAAATTAGCCTGACACTGCACACACTCAATGCAAAAGCGGCAGACTTGCTTTCCATCTTTTCAAGCTTGGTGCCTCTTGACGTTTTTCTTCGCCTTGTAATGATCGACCCATTGAACCAACTTTCATCATGATAGATCGAACCGTACACAGGACAAGGTCTACAAAACGTCTCTCGGACAGGTTCGTCTGTGAAATAACTCGGAAACCACTTCAAACCAAAATGGCAGACCTAAAAATACTGCATGAGGGTTAAAAAGGGAAACTCTTTGGGGAAGTGGACCCCTTTTGCAGTTAGAAGACATGTTCTCCTGGTGACCTTGACGATTCCAGGTGGACTTCCTGTTCCCTGGCGCGATTGACCAAATTTGCCATTTGCCAACATTCCTGACGTGTCCAAACAGCCGCGCGTGTGTGGCCGCGCGTTGTGGGTGCCGCCGAGGTTTGTCTTCCTCCTCCCTCGTCAACGCCAAATGGGCGGGAGCTCGACAGGGCTTTGGAGAACGCCGAGGACAAAACGGCAATTGTGTCTGCGCAGGTGGTGCCCGCCGAGGACTTCCCAGAGATTCCTGAGAGACAAACGTCAGGTGGGTGACGGCGTCCTTTCTCGGGGTGCAGACCAGTGACTAAGTTCGAAGATCGAGGCGGCTCGCTGAACTGCCCGCAGACGCCATCGCTGCGGTTACGGGTCCATCCGATGACCTCGTCAACCTTTTGAACCGAGAGGGCCACGAAAGCAAAATATTTGGAAATGTATTTCAGTGGGGGCCGTATCACGTACTGTATTTTAACCCTGGAGAACCTAAGAACCCTTTTCTTCTTTGGAAAATGATTAATTTTATATTAAATGACTGCTATATGTTCACTGAACACCAAAATATTTAATGCTTTTATCCTCATTTAGGATAAGGGCCAAATTTGACCCTTTGGGATTTATAGGGGCCAAATTTGACCCCGTGGGTTTTCCAGGGTTAGAAGTGAATTTCAACAAAAATGTCAATTATAATACGCCTCTGAATTTAGTCTTTGAAATAACTTTCCACTGTTTCATCCCTGCAGTTTTGTCATCGCAAATTAGACACACCGCAGAACCTGTTCTCTGCACAAAGGCCAATTCTTGGGTCCATTCGTCCTGACGTTTACCACACTCATCAAGGTTTTTTTTTTTCTTTTCACCATCTGCTTTGTCAAAGGCTTTGAACTCATGACCGAGCACACTCATTCAAAATCGGGCGTTTAGCCAGCAAGGGCCAACGTAGGGCCAGTATCATCCAGCCGCCAACTGCAGCCCTGAACAGGACGTGAGCAGTGAAAAATTCATTGTATTATTTTTTTAATAACTTCATTGCGGAAAAAATAAATAAATTGGACTGGACTCAATTAAGATTTATTGTGATGTCATTGACATGCGACAAGCTTATTTTAACCCTCATATTATGTTGAAAAAAAAATCACATTGATTATTTTGTGGGTCATTTTGACCCGTACTGTAAAAATCCACACAAAATAGTCAAAAAACAGGTTACACCAGTAACAACTTTGTTTAAAATGATGTAAACATTCAGAAAAGAGATAGACAACAGCTTATTAATCCCAACAGTATATTTAAGAACTTTTTAGTTAACCCTCATGCAGTATTTTTAAGCGGCTGCATGAAAGGGTATGATGTCCCAAAAATGTCCCTCTTCCAATGTGCAACAACTTTTTTCACTTTTAATTTTTTTTCACTTTCAACCCCTCCAAATGTTCAGTGGGAATTGGCCAAGACATCGATAGACATCCGATGCAAAATTTCAGCTTCGTGGAGTTATTTGTCACTGTTTTGTCTGTGGTGTCCATTTGTCCAACAGTCCAAAATGGTCCAAAGTGTCCGAAATGTCCAATTTTGGGATCATTACTGCATGGGGGTTAAATTTCATATCTTAAAAAAAAAAAAAGTGCAGCGCATATTGACAACCTTGGGCCCAAAGTCACTCGAGCGTTTATTGGAAAAAAAGCGATGATGATGATGCTGCAAGGCAACGTATTTATCTGTGTGTGTGGCTTCAGTTTGGCAACGCACATGAAAAGATTTCTACATCTCATTAATGGTGGCATTTAAAAACTCGTTCCGAAAACAGCCGGAGGCGAAAAGGAAGCAAAGTACATCTTCGTCAACACTCGTTGTTCTGACATGTACGCACGCCCAAGTGCTGTCTCACTACACATCCGCACGGGTAATTTGAAGGGGGGGGGGGGGGGGGTTTCCCCCACCCACCACTGCAGGGTAGAAAATGGCTATCATGTTAGTTAATATAGCATTAGTTTCATTTTTACTACTCCGCAAAATGCTTATGAGTTGTTCCAAAGAAACGAAATGACAGCCAAGCAAAAAAAATAATAATATAAGTAAAAGCTAAAAAAAATTTTTTTTTAAACTAAAGTAAAAGCTGTAAAAAGTCAACGTTGCCACCAAAAAGTTCTCCGGCGGCAGTTTTTCCCCAACTCACGTGAACAGAGGGCCAAAAACTGTTGGGCTTCAGTCTAAAAGTCCCAAAGTGTCGAACCTTGAACCCAAACAAAAACCTGAAGTCATTGTCAGAAAATATCAGGCATGAAACGATAGTGAGCGTAGAAGAAAAGGGCGACCGGAGTCTCCGTTTTAGTGAGACGACCCGGACAAAAAAAGCTGATCCTCAAAAATAAGTCTCAGTTTTCCTGCGCACGACATAACTTGCCCTTAAGATGCTTGAAGAAAGTCATCGGTGACCTCAAGCAACTTTGGTCGGACAGTCTTCCAAGCTTCATTGAGGATTTTTTTTTTTGTGGGTGTGCAGCTTGACAATGAAGCAAGCCGTGGCCCGCCTGGTCACCGCGCTGCTGTTCCTGGGCCCGGGCTGCGGCCAGGCTCCGCTGTGGACGTCGCCGCCCATCGAGCCCGAGCGCCCGTTCCTGTTCACGTGGAACGCGCCCACCGAGTTGTGCGAGAGCCGCTTCGGCCTGCCCCTCGACCTGTCGCATTTCCACCTGGTGAGCAGCACGCTGCGGACGGCCACCGACCAGCCCATCAGCATCTTCTACACCGACCGCTTCGGGATCGTCCCGTACGTGGACGAAGGACACGGGCGAGTTTGTGGACGAGGGCCTGCCCCAGCTGGTGGACCTCAGGGAGCACCGGGAGCTGGCCCAGGACGACATCGAGTTCTACATCCCCGCCGACCGGCCGGGCCTGGCCGTGCTGGACCTGGAGGAGTGGCGCCCGCAGTGGATCCGCAACTGGGGCAGCAAGGACATCTACCGGCAGCTCTCGGTGGAGAGGGTGAAGGCCAGGAACGCCAGCTTGTCGGACGACGAGGCGGAGGAGTGGGCCAAGATGCTCTTTGAGCGCGCCGCCAAGCGCTACTTCCTGCGCTCGTTGCTCATCGGCAAGCGCTTGAGGCCCAAACGGCTGTGGGGCTACTACCTCTACCCCGAATGTTACAACTATGATTACAACCAGGTAGGCTTGCAACGCAGCCCAAAGGATTCAAGTCAAGGTGAAGGTGGGGGACGTGGATTTTTGGGTGTTATTTTTTACGAAAGCCTTTTAGACCGTATTTTCCGCACTCAAAGGCGCACTGGATTATGAGGTGCACCTTTTAACACAGTGACGGGTCATTTTGACCCGAAGAGGGTTAATGAATGGCCTATTTTGTCATTTTTATCATATATAAAACGCACCGCATTATAAGGCGCAATCTACGATGCACCCACTAGATGGAGCCACGCTCCTCCCGTTCGACTCGAGAGGCGTTCAAGACCGCCTCCGAAAAAACATACATGAACCATGACTTCAATGAAACTACAAAAATCTAAAACGCAAGAATGCATCGAAACAGAAAATCACAAAATAAATTTTATAGCCCCCCCCCCCCGACAGAATTTATTTGGGCATTTCCTTGAGCGTAGCTGCAACAGAACGATCAGATGTCAGTAAAAAAGTGTTTGTTGTGTACTGTATTCACAAACGAGGAAATCACAAAATAAATTCTGGCGGGGGGGGGGGGGGCTGTAGAATTTATTTGGTGATTTCCTCGCTTGATTTTCTGTTTTGATGGCATTATTTTCCATTTTCATCGTTTTTCAGAGGCGGTCATGAACGCAAGTTCTAACATTGGAAGCATGTCTCCAGCAAGGAGCCATCTTGAGGTCGAAATATTACCGTAATGACCACACACAAGGCGCAACCAGATTTTTAAGGCGTGCGGTGAGCTTTTATGGGAATGGAAGACTTTTCAGTGTGCCTTAGTGCGGAAAATACGGTAACATTTACAATGTCGAATGACATTTAAGAGTCGGTTAATTCTTGCGGGGAAGAATCGCCCTGAATTTTGCATCCCTTCCGAGCAGGACATGAACACGTTCAGCGGCCGCTGTCCCGACATCGAGAAGGAGCGCAACGACGAGCTCTCCTGGCTCTGGAACGAGACCACTGCCCTTTACCCGTCCATCTACCTGGAAGCGATGCTGCGGGACTCGGCCCAAGCGCGACTCTTCGTGCGCCATCGCTTGGTCGAGGCCGCCAGGGTGTCGCGGCTCGCAAACGGCTCCTACGCCATCCCCGTCTACCCCTACATCCGTCCCGTTTACAAGGACAGCAAGGACGAATACATGTCGGAGGTGAGGGTGTGGCAAAAAAACTGTCCGCCTCGCCGGGCCTGCCCCCCCTCTCATTGGGCCTTTTGTTTCAGATGGACCTGGTCAGCACCATCGGCGAGGCGGCCGCCCTCGGCGCCGCTGGCGTCATTTCTTGGGGGGACATGGATGTCGCCGACAGCGAGGTAACAAAGTAACTCGTCTGGGTTCCAAGTTGACGCCCCGCTGCCTCGATGTGCGTCGACAAAAACAAGACTCGTAACTGGCGGAATTGATTCGAAATGACTCGCGCTCAGATTTACGACTCTTTGCGAGGTACTCGGCAGACCACGAGACGCGTTGTTCGCCGCTTTTGGTCGTATCGGACGCTAGACGACTCCGAATGCAGAGCATACGCATCGCAGGCAAATGTTGGAATGAAAGGGCCAGGTGGTAGCTGATGGGACCGAGGGGGAAGGCGGGATGTCTTTTGAGGTGACAAAATGACTCACAAGTACCGTATTTTCCGCACTATAAGGCGCAGCCAAAAGTCTTCCATTTTCTTAAAAGCTCCCATCGCGCCTTAAAATCTGGTGCGCCTTGTGTATGGTCATTACGGTAATATGTCGACCCCAAAATGGCTCCTTCCTGGAGACAAAGCTTCCAATGTTATATCTTACTGTCGGTTCAGTGAACTGTGTCGCTGCTTCGTTCAATAAGTTTTTGTTGCAGCTCCGAAGAAACTATTAATAAAGTGGACGTTTTTTTTAAAACGTCCACTTTATGAATGGTTTTCACAGTCTGAACAAATACAGGTCCGTCTTTGTCCGTCTCCGTGCCTTGTCTTCTTCCGTTCCACTCGCGAGGCGTTCATTCTCTGCAGATTCTCCGAAATACGTAAATTAACGATTACTTCAATGAAACTACGAAAATGATATAAATAAATTTGATAGCTCCTCTGCAGAATTTATTTTGTGATTGCCTCGCTTGATTTTCTCTTTTGAGGCATTATTTTCAATTTTCGTAATTTCATTGAAGTAATCATCAATTTACGTTTTTTTGGAGGTGGGTTATGAACGCCTCTCAAGTTGAATGGAAGGTGCGTAGCTCCATCTAGCGGAGGCATTGTAGATTGCGTCTTATAATGCGGTGCGTCCAATATCCATCGAACTCTTCCCACGCCCGGGTTTTTGCGTCCAATATATGAAAACAAATGAGAAAATAGCCATTCATTGAAGGTGCGCCTCGTAATCCAGCGCGCCTTTTAGAGCGGAAAATACGGTACAGCTGGACATGCAAGGAGCTAATTTGCTGACCTGGAGGGGGGGCGCTGGGCAGTGAACAAGGGGCGAGGATCCCTCAAATGAAGTTCCACTGCAGCCGTTTCCCAACATGGAGAAGGCCTGAGTACTGCCGCTCTTCATTTTACATTCCGATCTAGTGAAATAATAATAATAATAATAATAATAATACATTTCATTTAAAAGCGCCTTTCAAAACACTCAAGGACACTTCAATCAAAAACAAGAACAATAAAACCACAGATAAAATTATAAATAATTAAAAAGGAATCCGCAAGTCTGCTTTTTTCGCTTAGTCACTTGTGAACACCCTTCGGCTCTGACGCAATTCTGTAATTCGTCATTGTTCCATCCCACAAAAGAGAGTTTGAGAGGAGCACAAAAGGCATCTTGGGAAATTTTTTTTTTCCCCCCCTCCGGCCAAGTCACCAACGGCCAGATTTTGCGTGTGTTTGCGTGTGTTGTTGGTTTAAAAGTTTCATGACTGAACGAGAACGGCAATTGCGAAACGGCCAATGTAGCGTATTTTCTGCACTATAAGGTGCGCTGAAAAGTCTTCCGATTTCTTAAAAGCTTAGAGTGCACTGAAATCACTGAAATCTGATCGTTCTGTCAGAGCTAGGCTCAAGGAAATGCCAAAATAAAATCTCTCGGGGAGGGGAGGGGGCTATAGAATTTATTTTGTGATTTTTCAGTTTTGATGCATGACTGTATTTTCAATTTTCGTCGTTTCATTGAAGTAATCGTTCATTCACGTTTTTTTGGAGGCGGTCATGAACACCTCTGGAGTCAAATGGAGTGCTGTGGCTCCATCTAGTGGATGCATAGTAGATTGCGCCTTAGAGTCCAGTGCGTGCAATATATGAAGAAAAAAAAAAGCCCATTCTTGAAGGTGCGCCTCATAATCCAGTGCGCCTTTTAGTGCGGAAAATACGGTACATTTGTCAAATAAGACCAAACAAATGATGAGATGTGGCCTGTCGGGGGGCAACTCGTGGAAAGCCAGACTTGACGCCGTCTCCCCGCAGGACTCGTGTTTCGATGCTCGGCGCCACCTGGAGGATGTGATGAACCCGTACATCCTCAACGTCTCCACGGCCAGCGAGATGTGCAGCGACGCGCTCTGCCAGAACCGCGGCCGCTGCGTTCGCAAGCGCTGGGACGACGACGTCTACCTCCACCTGGACCCGCGCCGCCACCTCATCCAACGCCGCCGCCGCGGCGGCCCGCTGGCGGTGATTGGCGGCGGCCTGTCGCAGGATGACGTGGACTGGTTCGACCGCCATTTTGACTGCATGTGCTACGACGATCGGCCGTGCCGCTCGACCAAGGACGTGAACGCCGTCCAGGACAACCCCTACGCCAAGATGAGCTCGAGCGGGAGTCGCCTGTCCGCGGGGCCGCACCTGCTCCTGATGACCGCCGCTGCGGGTCTCCTCCGGAACGCGGAGCGATAAGGCCACCGTTGCGGTTTGTCTTTTTTTCATGCGTTGGTTTGTCATGTTTTTGTGAATTGAGGGAAAGTATCCCGTAAAACCCGCAAGCAATTTCGACCCGATGTGTTTTGCGGCGAGAGGAAGCAAAATTGTGCCGTTTTGTCAGGAAAAACCCACAGCTGCAGTGCAAGTTTGTGTCCTCTAAGGGGTGCTAGAACTCATTTTTACATATTAAAACCAAGAACCAACCAGGAAACAAAAACCTTTTCATTTTGTCAGAACACCACTTTTGCGATTTCTATACTCCGCATTCATCATCCTCAAGAACCCACAACCGCCCCCGTTTTTGTGTCTCCAACAGTGGAGCGATCTAAAAGCAGCTCACGTCATTTGAAGTCTAGATCGAATTGTGCGTAATCTGCTTGGATGCAAAATGCGGCTTGGGGGGGGGGGGGGGTCAACGAAGAGCCGCTTAATTGTCTGCATTCTTTGTCTGAAGCTTTTTAGGTCGCCAGCTGCCCAAAAGGGATTCTCCTCTTGGGGAGTTTGTGCCCCACCAATCCCCTTCCATGCTTGGACCATCAGGGGGGGAGGGGCAACACAATCCGGAATCCCAACGAGGCCAAGTTGGATACACTAGCGCCCATTGTTCCGCCAAAGCTCCTCTCGTGCGCTAATTGGACCGTCAGAACATTTCTCACAATATTATCTCACAATATGAGGCGCTGGAGGAGGTGGCGGGGGATGGGCGTAGACCGGATGGTTGGTGGTCATGTGACCGTATGATTAAAGGGTGACAACAGGCAGCTAAGATGCAATCCTCCAGAAATTTGGTGGTCGGGGGCTAGTGGGTGGTCATGTGACTCACAAAGAGGGGAGGGAGAAGGCAACACAAAAACAAGTGAGACCATCACCTGATCCAGACCACCATTTGGTCCAGTCCGTGGAAACTCCCCCGAGACCGCGAACCTGCCAGGACCTCGGCGTTTTTCCGGGTCGGCGTGCGTACATGTTGTTCTGCCGTCCGTCCCCGCCGCCCCATTTGTGTGCCAATGAATGGGGGGCTGATGTCTAATTGCCGGAGGAGCGAAAGGGGGGGCCACCGGCCGGGTCCACAAAGACCCAAACACGCAGCGCGCAGGCCTGCCAAAACCACAGCAAAGGTTTTTACGGGATGCGGTGTCATTCCGCCATGACGAGCAAATGAACACGAACAAAGACACCCGAAAACAATGGCGTTTTTTTGCATTTTTTCGCATCGTCCACGCAAATCTCCGGGGCCGAACTGAAGTGCCATTGAGAGCAGCGCCGGGACCGTGAGCCGCCGGCCGTTATTGGGATTTTTTTTTGGTGCTTGTTTGCGAGGCCAGAAGGGACACAATGCGTCAGTGTCAGAACACTGTGGGCCCGTTCACACGGCGGTGGGCGGGGCCCACGGGACAATGGCGCCCCTTGTGCTCAAGGCCACCGGCCCGGCGGAGCTGAGAAGCGGTCCGAAGCGATGGTGAGATGACCCCCCCCCCCCGCCCCCCTCAAAAAAAAGAGGCGGAGTTGCAGCCGAGTGACGATGCAAATTCAAATCAAGAATTGGAGGCATACCAGAAAAAAAAAGCGGCGACATCATCAAATGTGATGTGTGGCTGGCAACCGGTTCAGGGTGTCCCCCGCCGACTGCCCGAAGAACAGCTGGGAGAGGCTCGGGCGAGGATCTGAAAACGCCAAATGACGTCCGACTTCTTTGGGGGGGTTTTTCCATTGTGACCTTTTTTTTGCAACTACACAAAAACCAGCTGGAGTATTTTGAAAGCACCGATGGACAAAATACACATTTCGGAACCTTTTTTTTTTTTTTTTTAATGATGCGTCTAAAACATGTTCCGCAAGCACACGGCAACATGACACACTGAAACGCTAATCGTGACACTTGGCGATCGCTACCGACAGCAGCAAAGGCGCCGGTGGGAACAAAAAGGGAACGTGACTCGGCGTGACGACTTTCATCTGCGTAAACAACGAGCAGCAATGGCGGCCGCCGTCGATGCTAGCTGCGCTCTCATCAAGTTCAGCTACTGGAGGGGTGGACAACCCGCGGCTGGCGAGCCGCATGCGGCTCTTTGGCTGGTTCAAATGCGGCTCCCGGGGGCTTTCACGCGACAATTGTTGAAAAAAACGCCTCGGCGATGGCGCTGCCATTAAAACGAAGGCGCTAAATATGCAGAACGTGCTACGGTGAAACTCCTCTACAACGAAATCTACATGGGTGAAAATACCCCCTGAGTGTGAAAAAAATCAAACACCATTCCCACTTTCCCGATTTCGTGAAAAACCCCCCTGTAAAAATGTCTTGCTGCAGGAGTTTCACTGTATATTATTTATTATTATTTTTTAATTATATATATTATTTATATATATATATATATATATAATACAGTAAAACTCCTCTACAACGAAATCTACATGGGTGAAAATACCCCCTAGTGTGAAAAAATCTTCATGCATTCACACCATTCCCACTTTCCTGTTTCAAATTTGCTACAGTGAAAAACCCCCCTGTCTTGCTGCAAACATGATTTCGTTGTAGAGGAGTTTCACTGTACGTCAGCAGATCACCAATCCCCTTTACTTGATTGACATCGAGGACAACCAATCAGATGACTGCGTCACCGCTCATGTGCAGACAACGGCGCTAAGCTAGTCAGCAAATTGGCTCTTTTTAAGGCAGGGGTGCCCAATACATCGATCGCAATTGACCAAGAGCCAGCAGACTGGTCCCAAGTCCCCCCCCCCCGAGCTACTGTATAGACCCACACAGCCCAGGTGGGTCCTTGATCTCAACAGCGCGTCGCCACCGCAGCGTAGGTGGCGGCCGCATCCCCGTCGGCGTCACAGCGCGTTAGCTCCAGCTCGTCGACGGCTCCACCGCCAGCAGCGGCATCGGCGGCGGCGGCGGGGGGGGCCCCGTCGCTCGGGCCGCCGCCGCCGCCGCCGCACTCCCGGCAGCAACAGCAGCAGCAGTCCAGGAAGGCCCGGCGGAAAGGCTCGCACAGGCACAGGACCAGCACGGGGGCGCCGGCCGCCTTGCAGAAGAGGAGCAGCTGGCTCAGCAGCAGCAGAATGTCCAGGGTGCGGGGCGGCACCCCCGCCGCCATGTAGGCCACCACCACGTTGCAGACGTTCTCGGGGATGAGGCAGAAGCCGTAGAGGACGGCGAGCGCCACCACCGCGCAGTTCATCTGGCTCTCCAGGCGGATCTGCTTTTGAGTGCCGCGGGAGGGCGGCGCCGCCGCCGCCGCCGCCCGCTCGGCGCCGCGGATCTTGTGGGCGGTGGCCAGCGAGCAGAAGATGGTGAAGAGCGTTGGAAGGCAGAAGTAGCAGCCGAAGAACCACCACAGGCGGGCGCCGGCGTACGTCAGGCCCAGCACGTACAGCGTGTCCGGCAGGCGGGTGGACACGCGCGCCACGCAGCGCTGGCGCGCCGGCCCGGGATCACCCTCGGGGGCGTCGCCCTGCTCCGTCACCAGCTGGCGGATGAGAAGCTCGGGAAGGGCCAGCAGCAGGGCCCCCACCCAGATGACCGCCAGCTTGGCGCTGGTGGACAACCAGTTGTCCGTCATTTCGTAGTACGAGCGCACGTTGGCGGCGGCGCGGTAGCGGTCGATGCACAGGGCGCACAGGGTGAATGTGGTCACGCCGAGGGAAGCCACCTGAAGGAGGGAGGACCGGGGGGGGGGGGGGGGGGGGGCCAGATGAATACATCAGCAAATGGAAGCACACGCACAAAAAAATGCCACAATGAAATCAACCGACATGCCTCTAACCAATTAAAAATGAGATAGACGATACGTCCCGCCAAAATAAAAGGCACGCTCACGTGGAAAGAACAAGAAGAGTCAGCATCACCTCAAAATAAAAGCATCAAATTTTTAGAAATTAAATGAAAGGATTAAAAGGCGACGAATCTAATCCCATTGTGATCTGCGCTGTGATTGGCTAAAAGGCTCGTCACGTGATCTGAAGGTGCACGCATCTTCTTCGTGCTGAGCAGATCAAACTTTGAAAAGCTCCTCCCATGCAAATCTGCTTCTTGCACAAATCCAAGTAGGATTTGGGGCGTATTTTGCATTTGGCTGTCCTTTCAAACATTAAAAAAAAAAGAAAAAATTAGGCAGGAAGTACAAACATCGCCAGGAAGATGGACCAACTATTAAAATCTCGATAAAATGTGATTTTTTGCTGTCCTTGACTCCATACGATTAATAAAATGGCGGACACCCCCACCAGAATTGAAGACAAGCATCCTTCAAATTAAAAGACAAAGGAATTGGAATCAAGTTGCCGGCCAGTCGCACGGTCACGATTGCAGCGACGGACAATTTTGAGGCTCCGATGTTTGGGGACATTTTTGGAATGGGGGTCGGGGGGGGGGGGAAGCCGCCGAAAAGCCAGGCTCGGATGGGAACCCCGAACATCCAGAGATATGATGCCAATGCGCTTGGCTCGTGCGCCTCCAACATCCAAATAAAACAAACGAGAATGAAAGCTCCAGTGGACTTGGCAGGACGCCTTGCGGAACGCCATCGATGACGTGGGCGCCATTTGGAGCAAACTCCGTGGCGACTTGTCGACTTCAATTCATCTTGGCCGAGGAGCGGAGGAGGAAGACGACAACGAAGAGGATGAGGAGACGTTGGAAGGAGGAAGAAGAACAAGCGGGGTGACCGAGGCAGAAGTCGGAAGCGGAAGACGAGGACTCGGATGAGACCCAAAAAATGAGTTGGATGAAGGAGGACAAAAAAAAAAAACGAGAAAAGGAAGGGGATGATGAAGAAGAAGAAGCGGAGCGACGGGTGGAAGAGGAGAAGCCTCGCTCACCTCCAGGTAGGGGACGAGCATGCAGGCCGCTTCCCCCAGCAGCCAGTCGTCGGTGAGGGCGTGGAAGAGCACCAGCGGCAGGCACAGGAAAAGCACCAAGAAGTCCCACAGCGCCATGTTGGCCAGCAGCGAGTGCGAGATGCTCCTCATGTAGTAGTTGTGGCACACCATGCACATCAGCGACACGTTGCCCAGCACGCCCGCGCACACCAACGCCACGGCGCCCGCCAGCAACGCGTAGGCGCCGTACGCCCCCGCGCCCAGCGGGTAGAAGGGGTTCCGAAGCCGCTTCACTCGGCCGCGAGGAGCGCCGCGGTCCGACGGCGGCGCGTCGGTCGCCGCGTAGTCGTCGTAGTCGCTGGCGTTGGAGGTCGAGGGAGGCTCGGGCTCGTCTTGCTCCTGCGCCATGACCGACGGCGAGGCTTCTCGGCGCTGGAGGCGGCCGCCGAGCACGCCGCCGCCGCCGCCGCCGCCGCCGCCGCCGCCGCCGCCGCCGCCACCGCTTCGCCGGCGCTCGCGTCTCGGGCTCCTCGTCCTGGGCGCCGGGTCGCGTTCGCTCCAGCGCCGCTCGGCATGCGCGCGAGTCGCCGGGTGGCCGTCCAAAGAACGCGCCGCGGCCGGGCTCGTCGGAAGCGCCGCCGCGGCGGCGGCTTCGGACTCCCACTCCGTCTCCGAGTCCGACCCCGGACGGGGGACCTTCCCGCGTCGGTGTCGGCGTCGTCTCCGCGTCGAAGGCGCGCCACCGTCGGCTCCGCTCATCCGCGAGTGCGGTCACGGCGGCCTCGGCGCACATGCACACGCACAACAGCCGGGCCAGGAGGGGCATGATGGCACGGTTCCGTTAAAGCCAACACCGACCGGAGTCCCACGGCGCGTCAGCCATGTCAACTTGGTTTCGGGATTTCAAAAAAAACAAAACAAGAGCCTTAAAACGTCAGTCGAAGCCCTTCGTCCGAAGTGAAGGAAGTCCTCCGATGAGAGGGGGGGGCGGGTGACTCTCAGCAGCCAAGCCGGTCAGGGCGACTCAGAGGTCGGCGCGGAGTGACGGAGGAGCCCGGAGCGACTGAGGGCGCAGCGGGGGCGGACCCCAAAGGGGTCCGGGGGGGTAGTGGGGGCCGGGTGGGCGTCGTAACTGTCCCGAAAATGAATCGGACCACAAGACAGATGACTTCCGAGTTGTTCTCTCATCGTAAATTGCCAATGAATTCGTTTTCAGGGTCAAGCTTTGGCCACCATAACAACTTTATTGACTGAACGGGCAGCGGCTTCATTGACGTCACATTCGAACATTGTCACCTGTCACACAAGTGTAAAAAGAAGTTAAGTGGTGTACAATACAAGTTATTATTCCTGATTGAGAGTGATAGTATTTTTTTGGCTGTTTTTTACTTTCTGTATGTCCTGATACTTGGTCCAAAACAGATTTTCACTTCCTCTACACAATTCCCATTTGTGTCCCAAGACATTTGGCCCATATTTCCCTTTTTTTCACTCCCCGTTGTGTCCCGACCCCTTGCCCATTTGTCACATTTTCTTTGCTTTTTACTCAAAATGCAAAGCCAAAATGACGGTAAAAGATGACGCAAGTTAGAGCTGACCGTCTTATTTTGAAGGGCGGCAACATGATCAACAGCAACTGAATTATTTTGAAAGGGTCCTCCTAACTGTCATTTTTTTTTTTTTATATATATAAAGATAAAATAAATCCCGAGTGAGTCTTATTGGCTCGTGTCTTTTTGGAGAAAGGCGTTTTTGACGCTGGTGTGACAGATCTGGTAGAAGGTTGGCCGGTTTTCGACGTCGTCCGCCCGGTACGCCGCCAAACACAAGTCCAGCCAGGGCCGTTCACCTCCGGCGCCCTCCGGCGGACAAAGGGAGTCCAGCGTTCGCCGGATTTGGTCCTGAGCTTCCTGATTGGTTGCGGCATCGTCCGCCGACACGTCGAAAAAGGATTCCTGATCATAAAGACACACGATCATGGACTGGCGGGTTTGCCGCGTCGCGCCAGGCCAGGCCAAGTCGCCCCAACTGACCGCATCTCTCCAAAGGAAGACGTCCAGCGCGTCGCTGGCGTCCTGCAGACGGAACTTGAGCAGCAGACGAACTTCAGCAGTTGAACGCCAAATGCTGCGCGGCACAGAAAAAAAAAATCGGGCAAAGCAATCGCGACAAGTGAGGAAAAGTACCAAAAGTCCAGAAGGGTGCAACGTGTACAGGAAGTGAACGGTCAAGAAAACTACAAGGATGATGGGGAAACCTGCACACCAACCTTCCGCGATGATCTTCTCGTCTATAATCTGGTTTTTGCCAGTTGTCAGTTCTCTGATGGCGGCGCCCTCAGAACATTGCTTACACCTGACACACACACACACACACACGCGCAGGAAGTCACCAGCCGGTTATGATGACGAGATGACGTTATTCCTGACGTTGTGACGTCTGCGGTCCCCGACCCGTAGAACCTCCTCTTGCCGCGAAAGAGGAAGGGCGCGCTCAGGTCCAGCAGAGTCGGATGACATCCCGGCGTCGAGCGGACGGGGACCACGTTGTGGTACGTGCACGCCAGGTGACGTGCTTCCTGGAGCGTGGAACCTGGAGAAACAATTGGGGGGAATGGGGGGGGGGGGGGGGGTTAGTTGTGGTCCAGGTGCTCCGACCCCGACTTTCGCCTATTTTCCGACGTTACCCGTGAGGAAGATGAGCTCCTTGGACCTCCCCTGGGACATGAGTCTTCCCGACAGGTGAACGCTGAGCACGCGAGAGGGCGGTCCCTTCGCCGATTCGTCGCCGGGCAGGTAGACCCGCCCCGAAAGGGACCAGGGCGGTGGGCGGGCGGCAGGGGCGGCGGCGGCGGAAGCGCCCAGGTCGGTGGCGTAGCCCTCGGAGAACACGCTCGCCACGCGCTTGTCGTCGGGAACTTCCTGCCTGGAGGGCCGAGCCATTTTTTTTAGGGGGTAAAGCGATTGCGAGGCAATCGACTCCCAACCAATCAAAATGCTGCGCGTGCGTCGTACATGGAGGTGCACTTGCTGCAGTAGAGTTTGAGCGCCCGGTGGAGTCGATGGGGCTCGTAGGATCGTAGCTGGGCTCTGACGTGATGAACGCCGCCGGCGGGCTCGCGGCGCGTCAGCTCGCCCAGAGCGACGGGACGGACGTCGCGATGACACCTTCTCTCTGGAAGGTGACAAAAGACAACAACAACAAAAAAAGCAGCCACCACCAGACGACTAAGCGGATTCAATTGATTAAAACGTACTAAAATCCGTTCGATCCGCCCGCTGCACGATTGCGTTTCATACCTGTGCTGACCTCCACGGAAGCCCCGCCCCCTAAAAGAAACATGAGACAGAGAGAGCGTGGCGGGTTACATGACTTCCAAAAAGGCGTTGTCCGATATTTGCTCAGAAAAATGGGTGAAGACACCCTGGAGCTTCTTCCAAGTGACAGTCAAACCTCCGTTTTTGTCCATCATCCGTTCCAGCAGGCTGTCGGAAAACCGAAATTGTTGGAAAACCGAAACCAGGCTCTTTTGAAAATCAAAATTTTGACTGAACACGTCTGCTCACGATGGAAAGCAACACGAGGAAGCGTCACTTCCTGGTGTAAGGAAGGCGAGAGGAGCCAGATGGTGCATTCAAGTGCGCTCAGTTTTTTTCGAGACCCGAAATGTGTTCGTCATCCGAGGCATAAAAAAAATAAAAAATAAAAATAAAAAAATCGGAATTTTTGGTCGAGAACCGAAGATGTTCGCAAAGCGAGGTTTGACTGTCTAACCAAAGCGCACGCGTGCTTCTCGTTCGCTATTTGTCAAGATGAAGTGAGACACATTCTCGTTGTGGACAGCAGAGGGCAGCACACATCTCTGAGCCCAATCGAGGGGTGTCCAAATTTCGCATTCCTCCTAATGTGAGTGGTCGCTTTCCCATTGGACTAAAGTGTCGATTGTGATGAGGCAAAATATATTTTTTTTCTTCAGATTTGGGCCATTGCACTGAAATCCATTTCAAAACCGCGAAAACCAAAACAAGAGCAAACCGTCGTAAGCTGATCCTCGTATTTACGGATGATTAACGATGACGATTTTTTTTTTTTTTTTTTTTTAGAGCTGTGGAAAAAAGCGTCACGATTCGTTTTGTAAAATGCAAGGCAAGACAAAAAAAAAAGGACATGGCGACGCTTACCTCCCGGAGCCTTCGGAGGCGTGCTCCAGATTTCCAACATGGCGGAGTCGTGCAGTTCAGAATGCGTCCCCTCGTTGCTTTCCCGCAACACTCGCATGACTCTGCGCGCAAAGCAGGAAGGCAACGCAGACGCTCGACGAGGTGGGCGGAGAAGGCGGGCGTGCGGGCGGGCGGGCGTGGGGTCACCTCCTGAGCTCCCGAAGGTCGGGGCTGTCGTCGGGCAGACGGCGGACGCCCCTGCCGTACGCCGTGCCGCCGTGCAGGTGGAAGGAGAGACGCTCGACTCCCTCGGCCCGGCCGCCGCTCCGCCCCGGGATCTTGTCGGAATCCGGGACGGCTTGCAGGTTGAAGATCTTCACAAAGTCTCCGGGCTGGCGCAGGACGGGAGGATGAAAGCGGCGCCAGGTTAGGAGGTCGGACGGGACGGGACGCGAATGACATTTGGCAACGGGTGCTTTGTCCCTCTTTTTTTGAGCGCGGGCAATGTTCTTATTTTGGAAAAAAAAAAGTTTGCTTTGCATTTCGGGAAATCAAACAATCAATGACTGGCTTTCTTTCAAAAGGAAAAAAGCCTTTCTTCGGTTGTCTTCTTTTTTGGAAGCTGCGCACCATCAAGAGGGAAAACGCGTCGTCGGTGGTTTTGCTTTCTAGCTCAGTGCAACAAAAAAATTTTTGTTTGTTTTTTTGGAGAAAGGTGCAAATGGAATCATTTCTCCTCTCTTGGGTCAGCGTTGCTTCTTCCTCCCCGTGGAGCCCAGCAGGGGGCACTGTTGCATTAAACTCACGCCCGCCACCCCCTCCATGTTTGTCACGACATGCCTGAAGATCATGACGGAAAGATGCCTTCCTCTTCTACTCTGTCATCATCGTCACGGTGACGACCTCGCTGCCGTTGGCGTCCCGCATTCAAGGAAGCGACAAAACGTACGCGAAGGTGCACTCGCATCAAAGCGGAAGAGCGGAAGAAGAAGAAGAAGATGAAGAAGATGAAGACGAGCCGGTCATCTCCCGGCCAAGCGTCACTCACGCCCGTCGCCGACGTCGATCGGGGGGGGGGCTGAAGGCTTTGCGGCGGCGGCGGTTCTGACGACAACATTTGGAAAAATGATTGGTCGCGGCACCTGACAAGAGGATGAGGTTGCGCCTCCCAAGAGTGAAAATGCCGTTGGGACGGGACGCACACATGCTTTTTTTTTTTTTTCTGGGTGCGTTCAAAATTGCTTGGGGGGGGGGCTGAGTGACAAGAGAAAAAGGTGTGGGGGGCGGGCAAAGCAAGACTGGGTGTGGTTACGCTTTCCAAAATGAACGCCACGCAACTCCTGATGCACTTTCCTAAATAGAAGAAATTCACGCCCGCCCCCCCAAACAGAAGACAAGCGAGCATGTTGCCCAAAAAAAAGTTTCGACCTTTGCGAAAGATAAAACAACTGCGGGGCCCAGAGAGAAGCTCAAGAAACGAGCCAGGCTGCTTGAGAATTCTTGGGAGGAAGCCGGCAGCTCATCTTGCACGCACACGGCGGCTTCCCGATGCCTTCGCCTCAGTTTACGGGCGACGCCGACGGCCCGACGTTAAAAGCTTGTCCGGCTCGCGGCCGCGCATCGACTCGGGAAAAAAAACAAAGAGGCCCCGGCGGCGCTCGATGACACAGAAATGCGGAGTTGGCTCCCATCAAGCGTGAGCGCTAAACTGGAGATAATGAGCGAGAGCAGCGGCGCACGAGAGAGAGAGCGCTCTCAGTGTTGAAGATTTGTTGTTGACAGTGATTGTGTTGATTGAACATTTGAAGGAAACTAAATCTCAGGAAGGAAGCACGCCTGCAGAAGACGGTTGGCGCAGGGCTCACGTGCAATTTTTTTTTTTTGTGCGAATTTTTTTTTGTGCAATTTTTTTTTGTGCGAATTTATTTTTTTTGGTGCAATTTATTATTTTTTTGTGCGAATTAATTTTTTTTGTGCAATAAATTTTTTTGGGTGCAATTTTTTTGTTGTTCCTTTCACTTCCTTCGACTTGTTCGCCTTTTCTCACGATGGCCACACGCACATGCGCCGCTTCGAATTCTACCAATGTGTCAGTCGACGCGACGGGCGGCGACTCGCCGCCTCATCGGCATCTTCAACTCAAAAGCTGTGCTGATCACAATTTGCGATGGCACTTTACAAAGCTGAATGTCAGCGATCGGCCGGGTGAGAGCCTCCTTCTGCCCCCCCCCCCCCCCCCCGTTGGAAAACATACCTGACAAACGACAGCATTTGCACAGGGGGGGGGGGGTGGTATCTGTTGTTCATGCATTCTTTCCAGCGTTAGCATAAACGTGTTCAGTTGTGAGATTTTCCACATCGCCACCGCATGGGCCAATTACGAACTTCCGAACTTTTTGACGCAATAAAAAATATGGCCGCCCGATGACATGCTGATCGGTGAGACTGGTATCGAGGGACATCTCGAG
This sequence comes from Hippocampus abdominalis, assembly GCA_018466805.1. Classification (NCBI taxonomy): domain Eukaryota; kingdom Metazoa; phylum Chordata; class Actinopteri; order Syngnathiformes; family Syngnathidae; genus Hippocampus; species Hippocampus abdominalis. The sequence continues at coordinate 700,930 of CM031697.1, read as the reverse complement.
AGATTTTTTTGGGGTCGTTCTCTTCGTCACGGCAGATCCTCGAAAAAAAAACGATCAAACTTTTGACAGCGCGCTCAGCCCACGTTAGAAAGCATGGGGAGGTGCAAGAAAAGAAAAGACACATTTGCATCGCTCGTTTTGTCTCCGAGGCGTGAAATAATCCGGGGAAACAGCCGCATGCAAAAGCCAGCGCGTTATTGGGCATGTCGACCCCCCCCCCACCCCAAAAAAAAAGTGCAAGGAAAAGAATCTGAATGTGCATTTCACTCGCTGTTATCTTTCATTGCAAAAGCTTTGCGGCACAACCCAGGAAAGAAAGAAAGAAAGGGGGGGGGGGGGGGGGGGATTAAAACCCTGGAGGATTGCGCCCCCATCTGATAAAAGCGCGCTTCGTCAGCAGCTTTCAGACGAGAGCCGATCCCGCAGTCTCAGGCGGCGGCTTCATATACCCGCCGAGGCTGCTCGCCGGCATCCCTGCGGAGCAACTCTGACTGTTTGAACTTGTCTCACGCACGACCAGCTGAGAACAAACAGTCCATTAAAGTGCAGGGGGGGGGGGGGGGGGGCGTAATCGTGAGCGGTTAGGGAAGAAAGGAAAAAACACGCATGCCCATGACAAGAAATTCATCCGGATGCCATCAAGCCCCTCTCATGTCCTCAGACCTCATCGAAGCGGCAGGGCTGTCAAACGTTAAATAGGGCAATGAGGGGGGGGGGGGGGTTCAATTGTTCTCAAGCGGTTTCCTCCCCAAATGCGTCTTTCGCTTGTTGAACGCGTTCGAAAATAGTACCGTATTTTCCGCACTAATGGCGCACCAAAAAGTCTTCCATTTTCTTAAAATCTGGTGCGCCTTGTGTATGGTCATTACGGTAATACGTCGACCCCCAAAATGGCCCCTTGCTGGAGACATTCTTCCAATGTTATAAGTTGCTGTTGGTTCAGTGAACGGTGTCGCTGCTTTATTCAATACATTTTTTGTTGCAGCTCCAAAAAAATTGTGTTTTTTTTAAAAAACGCACAATTTATGAATGTTTTCACAGTCTCCACAAAAACAGGGACGTCTGTCCGTCTCCGTGCCTTCTCGTCTTCCGTTCGACTCGAGAGGCGTTCGCGAGCGCCTCCGAAAAACGTAAATTCAGGATTCCTTCAATGAAACGACGAAAATTTAATGCATCAAAACAGAAAATCAAGCGAGGAAATCACTAAATCAATTCTATCGCCGCCCCCTTACAGATTTATTTGGTGATTTCCTCGTTTGTGAATCCACAACAAAGGAATAAATAACAAACACTTCTGAGACAGTCCAGTCTCCTACATTTTACGTTTTTCGGAGGCGGTCCTGTACGCCTCTCGAGTCGAACAAAAGGAGCCCGGTTCCATCTAGTGGATGCATTGTAGATTGCGTCTTATAATGTATGAATAAAAATGACAACAATCGGCCATTCATTGAAGGTGCGCCTCTTTCATCTATTACGGCTTCAAACAACACAGTGTATGCAGGAAAGTGGTTAAGATTGCACAATTGTCTGTGTTTCATGTGTTGTCTTGGTCATTTTTTGGTCAACTTTTCTTTTGATGGCGGCGCGGACACCCGGTATGTTTTTCATCTGTGCTGTATGTTACACACACGTACAGTACATATGACAATAAAGTGTATTCAATTCAATTCAATTCAATAATCCAGTGCGCCTTTTAGTGCGGAAAATACGGTATTTTGATCACCTTTTTGTTGAACAAGTCAAATTTGTTGGCCACAGTGCCCCTGCTTTTTAGCAGGGGATCCTTTCTTATTGTTTGTTGTCTTCTTTTACACGTATCGCAAATGACTCCGCTGCTTCTAACTCATTCACTCCCAAAGACGTTTTTCAACGTCTTTTCAGACTCGGTCTAGAATTGGCTGCTACTGAATGAGCTCGTAGGAGCGTTTTCAATTCCGACCCCGCTCGTCTAATATTTATGACGTTTTTGTTTTTTCTTTTTTAAAAAAATAACACTGGTGTCATTTTCCCTTTCAGTCCTTTTTTGGTTTTCTTTCCCGCATATGTGTTTTATAATCGTTTGACCGAGGAATGTCCCGGACGTGCTCTAGAAGACGCCTGGGAACTCTTTGGGAAATGCGAACAAGTATGAGAACAATAAATGACAATAAATCTGCACACTTGATTCATTTGACAGATTGTTATGGGCGGCGGGCGTTGTGTGGTGTGTGTTTTTTTTGGGGGGGGGGGGGGGTTTTGGGGTGGGAATTCTAACCTTGAGCTGCTGGGCGGACTGCGCGTGTCCGTCGTACACCAGCACGTCGACGATGAGCTTCTCCTGCTCCTCGGCGAAAGAGGCCGGCCCCTCCACCACCACGTCGGAGTCCACCGTCACGTTCAGCAGAGCGTGCGGACATCGGGTGCCATCCCACACCTACAGGAAAAAACAAAAACAAAAAAAAAACAGTTGGTGACAGAAGATGATGCACACACACACACACACACACACACACACACACACACACACACACACACACACACACACACACACACACACACACACATTTTCAGACATCTCTCAAAAAACAAACTTGGATGGTTCAATGTTGTTGTGTTTTTTTTTTTGTTCTTTGACAATTCTGTTCCCAAAGTCAGCTTCGCTTGACGGCATGAAATTTGGCCACCATATCCCCCCACGAGGAGCGCCCTGAAATCGTTTTGGTTCAAAGCAGCCCTTGCAAGGTCATTTCCGGGGGATTCTCGTCCCCAGGGAGTTTCTCTTTTGAAAATTCAGCCCCCTGATGAGAAACTTGGTAGACAAGTCAATCATGAGGAGACCCACAAAAATAAATAAAAACATTTTATATTTTAATAATTTATAATAAACACATTCTCTTTTGAAAATTCTGCCCCCTGATGTGAAACTTGGTAGACAAGTCAATCATGAGGAGACCCACAAAAAAAAAAAAAAAAATGTTTTTATATTTTAATAATTTATAATAAACACATTCTCTTTTGAAAATTCAGCCCCCCCGATGTGAAACTTGGTAGACGAGGCTACCATGAAAAGACCCACAAAAAAAAAAAAAAAAAAAGAAGCCATGCCTAAGAAGACACAGGCGGTGTGTGCCAAATGATGCCTCATTTTTAACTCCTTGAAACCTAACCCAGCGTTTGACTGGATTTTGACTGCTCTCGCAAGGCCCACAGAATATTTGGTTCTCATGCTATTTAAACATGGAGCCTACCAAAATAAAGTTTCGGACTCTCTTTTTCCATTCTTCTGCAATTGGCATGACAAAATGGCAAAGTTTCATGAAAACGGCGATTCCTGGGCAAAAAAAGCGGAGAAAAAGAGCTTTTTGTAAAAGCATGCATTTCAAGCACGTGAGGCACCACTGCCACCTACTGCTCACTTTTAGTTTTACATGACTTACAATGCAAACGGTTTACAGTAATCCCTCGTTTATCGCGGTTAACGGGGACAAAAAAACCACCTGCGATAAACGAAAATCCGCCAAGTAGCGACCAATCAACATACTGTATTAAAAAAAAAAACCTTACCCTGAGCAGGGTGCAGCCGGAGTCGACGGGCGCTTTGGCGAGCAGCTGGCAGGCGAGGTTAAAGTACATCCTGGGCTGGACGTAGGCCAGCTTGACGCTGGGGTCCGGGGGCAGCAGATCCCGGCCGGCCGCCCACGAGCGCAGCGCCGTCACCGTGCGCCGATCCTCCTCGGAGAAGCGCCGGGGCGGGCCGGAGCCCCGCGGCTCCACCTCGGCGCCCACCGTCCCGCTGAAGGTCAGCGCGGAGAAGCCGTAGGTGGTGATCAGCGTCGGCGAACCGTTGTACAGCTGAGCCTGCAGGAGAGGGGGGGGGGGGGGGACGTGAGGCGCAGACGGCGGCTTTTTTCGCCGTTCCTCTCCGGGCCATACGGAACCTTGACTTTGTGTAAGCGCACGATGTCGCCGATCTGGAAGATTTGCGGGTGCGTCTCCAGTTTGGCGGAGAAGATGTTGCAGCTGACCTTTTGACCCGACTGGTCGCTGATCTTCAGGGTGGAGCAGAGGTCTGCGCGGAGGAGAGACAAACATGGCTTCCGACGTCATTTGGAAGCGACTGCCGCCAATCGCCCCAAAAACAAAAAAGACGTGGCAACTTGTGCGTTTGCCGTCAAATTTTGCGTCCATTTCGGTCGTTTCATTTCGAAGACAGCTGCCGGCGCCGAACCGAGGGGGGGGGGGGGCCCACCTGAGCCGCGGCTCTTGAAGGGCTGTTTGAAGAAGACCACCACGCCGTACACGTTGACCACAGCTCCGGGTTTCAGGTCCCCGAGTTTGACGTATGTACACGGCGGCGCGTCGGGATCCTGCGGGGGGGGGGGGGGGGGGGGAATAAGACGGGAAGGATTAACCAGAAAGTCGGATCGCCAAGGGGGTCAACGATCCGGCAGCTTGATGGGCTTCTGACCGTAGTTGCGGGCGAGTTTTTTTTCTTCTTGGCTTGTTGCGGAGATGCCAGCTGAGCGGGCGGGCGGCGAGACACCTGAAGCGCCCCACCAAAAAAAAAAAAAACAGACGTGTGAACGTTCAATCTCGGTGAACGGACGACACGGTCCGGGGAGCGCTCACGCGGACGAAGGCCTGCTCCCCCGACAGCAGCAGGTTGCACGGATGGCGTTGGTCCTTCCGCGCCGTGGGAGACTTGCCCACCGCGAAGCCCGAGGCCGTCACCACGTCCTGGCGGGGAAACACGAGACGGAGAGCAGATTGTGCCGCCTTTGCCTTTCTTTCTTTTTTTTTTCTTTTTTTTTCTCTCCGCCCCCTCGCTGCCACGGGGGAAGAATTTGCGGGGGCGGATTTCCATGACAGATGTGAATTATGACTAAAGCACACATTTGAATCAGCAATTAATGGCTGTCTTATTTTTATTTTTGTGAAAAAGCACAAAAATGCATGACGATGGAGTTACTGGCTTGGTCTCCAAAACACGGCAGAAATCACGTCGCTGCTTTCACACGATCGACTCTCTCGATCCTAGACGCATCATTTTCATTTTTGGGACGCAAGGAAATTTCTCAGTCCCCCCAAAAATAAATAAATAAAAACAAAAAAATACAAATTCAAAAACCTCCGGTAAATCTTTTTTTCTCCCGGCAACGATCGCAGTTTGACAATCGCCGCCATTGTTGTTTTGATCTTGCATGACAAGATTTCCGTTCTCGCGGGACAAGATTTCCGAGATCGGCTTTCGCCGTGTGGAAAGTGAGACGATCGCCAAGTCGTGTAACGTGAAAACAAGTGTTGCGAAAGTTTATTGCGGCGATATCGCAGATGAAACAGCTTAAGTTGGATCGTTTTTTTTGCGATAATAATCTTGTATGCCTGAATTATTGAAATTTTTGCAGCATTTGTTGATAAGAACTAAACCTCTTCTCAATGTATATTGTTTGTGTTCTTATCATATGCAATTGAATAAGTCGACCATTTCAGAATTCGAAATTTGGGACTCTCTAAATGCATCATGGGACTGTGGGGGGGGTCGGGGGGGGCAGTGATGACAAGGTTCGATCGGCCAGGCAACGGGAACGTACCCCTTGATTGACAGCCTGGCAGAAGTCGCTGGCCAGCATCCCCAGCAGGACCAAGTTGATGGACGAGGCCTCCTTGGGCCCGGACTTCTCTTCTGACAAGCGCAACACGGCGGCCGAACACACAAGCCCCAAGTCAGTCCAAGCCGCCGTCCAAAGCGAAGTCCGGGTTCGTACCTTCAATGACGGCCTTCAGAATAAAATCGTGACTCGGTGACGACACCAGCGGCCCTTTGTGGACCACTCGGCCCTGGACATGCGCGCGCGCACACACACACACACACAAAATGTGTTACAATACTCTTGGACTGAGCGATTAATGGATTGCATCTTTTTTGGGGGGGTGGGGGGGGGTCGATGGAATGCGGCAGAAAGACCGCAAGCGGTTGCCGGGACGACCTCACCTTGATGGAGTGGTGGCTGTGGTTGCCGTCGGTGCTGATGTCTCCGATTGGAATGATGGTCAGGTGGCCGCCTGGCCCCGCCCCTTCCGCCAACACGATGACAGGCATGGCGAGGGCAGCGGCCTGGAAGGAAAAGGAAAAAAAAACACACAAAAAAAAACACGCACATCAGTTTCATCATGTCTCATTTCTGGATGATGTTTTGAGGAAGGGCTTGTTAAAAATCCGCAATTTGGAAACTAAGCGAGCTGCCTCCATTTTGGCCTTTGCGCATTCTCGTCACCCGAACGACGCGAGCAAAAAAAAAACAAGGGGGGGGGGGGCGAGTGTGTGTGTGTGTGTGTGTGTGTGTGGGAGAGAGCAACCCAGGAACGTGTTCCCGAGCAGGTAGCGCGCGGCTTCCTGTCACAGTCGCTTAGCTCGAGTGTGAGCGTCGTGTGGCGGGAACGGCCTGCCGGGCGGGCGGACGCCGCGTTCGCTCGAGCGGAAACGCCGGCCGGGGAAAAACGAATGGGATGAACGTCGGCGCTTTGGAGGGGGGCGGCGCAGGAGCCCGGCGGGGCCGCGTTCAGAAGAGGAAGGAGTCATTCGAGAGCTCCGAGCTGAGCCACGTTCCCCCCCCCCCCCCTGACTTTGACCTTCCAGATGCTACGCGTCACTCGCGCTTGCTTTGGCTTGAGAGGGAGAAGAAAAAAACCAACAACAACAACAACAACACACAAACTCACCTGAAGCGAGGGCTGCATCCAATTAATCAATGTTAGTGTTTTTTGGTGCATGCAAATACTTTTCTACTTTGTTTTTCATCATTTTTGCTGCTGTAAATTGCAAATTTCTCCATTGGGAGACAAAGGATGTCTTCTTAACAATTTAGGTGGCACTTATTTGTCTGAAGGGAGAAGTACTTACAACTTTATTGATTTCACTGATTTCTGTGGAACTAGATACAAGTCTATACAAATATTTGTTTGTTATTGGGAGAAATGAAGAAAATCCCAGGAGGACCACAAAAAAAAAAAAAGTGTATTTTCTACACATCAGAGATGAAAGTGGAAGTTCGTCAAAATTCCGGGAAAAAAAATGTGGTTTCAACCAATCCGCGCCGACGCAACCGACGTTGTCGATCAAAGAAGCTTTGAGCTACGACAACAGCTAAGCTAAGCTAGCAGAGACGACACGACGCTCGACGGACACGTTTTTCTGCTCATCTGTGCGTTTCCCTTTTTGTCCAATTTTATTTTTATTTTTTTAACGACAACAACTGTCTTGTCCACGGCGTCTTTTATTCGTTCCAATGGGGTTTATGAGCAAGTGTGTTTATAAAGAGACGAAAACCTCTTTACTGTTACCAGAGTTGGCTACGCTGGTGAAAGCAAAACAACAAACTCAAACGCATCTTTCGTGCAATGTTGTCAACTCATATCCCGGATTCATTTTAGGGCAATTTTTGCTCCATTTTTCGGAGGGATTTTCATGAAAATCCGGAATTCCGGGAAAATCTGGACTTTCATCAGTGATACATGAATGGGAGGGGTGGGTGGAGGGGATCTACAATATCAAATTGTAAAACACAGAAAAGCGGACATTTCACTTCCTGGCCTTAAACGTCAACATTTGAGACAAGATAAAAGAATACGGTGGCACAAAAAGCAAGTGAACATTCTCTCAGCCCGACGCTCAAATGCGAGCGCGTTACATAAACCTTTTAAGCGCCTCCTCTCTATTTCCATGCTGTCTGCGAAACGCAGATACGGTAATTCTTTTTTTTTTTAATCCGTGTGTTCCCACACATCAGCTGTTTTATGTGCTTACCTTCAGATCGGAAACATGGTTCAGATCCTCCTTGAAAAAAGAAAAATCCTCTCAGTGGGCGGCCAAGCAAGAACCTCAAGACAATGACACAATCTGCACCTTCCATCACCTTGGGCTGGCCGATATGGCATTGAAACATGTTAGCACCCCCCCCCCCAATTTTAGGGTTTCAATGTTATCACCCCACTCAGAAAAAAAAAAAAGAGAAAACAAACAATGGCATTTGTCAAAACAGGGTTTGCTTTTTTTCGAGGGCTGCACCAAACAATGACATTAATTTCAATTAATTTGAAGATTATTTTGTCAATTAACAGTTGAATCCGATTTTTTTTCAAATCACATTTTAATTTCCATCTCTATATTCAAATAAAGGACATTTAGTGCAAAAATTCACAAACATAAATCAATGAAGATTCAGTTCCTGGTTTAGTCCACAAAATGTCGGACAATGGGCAAAAACGTCAATCTTTGTTTTCCAAAGTGAAAGCAGAGCTTTACAAAAGTTTGATTATGTCTGCTTTCATGAAGGACTGCAGAAATCAGAAAATATTGACCGTTGTTGGTGAAATTCTGAAGACTTGGACAATTTCAAGTCTCCAAACGATGATTGGATGCTCAAAATAAATCGATTTGGGAAACAAATAATCACTGCGACTTTAATCGCCACATCGCGGATTTTCGTTTATCGCGGGTGGTTTTGGTCCCAATTGAACGCGAGAAACGAGGGATTACAGTACTGTATACGCAAGAGGTTCCATATCGCACATTTTTACGACCGTGCGTTGTTCACTGGCCAATTCGGCCCACAGAGAACAGCGACTACGACCTCCATTTTCGAAGAAAACCTTGAAGAGAGGAAACAGATGGAAACGGAGACGAGGCGACGTGACGAACAGGAACCCTTGTTGTGCTTTTCTCGGGTTCTGGGGATGCTTCATGTACGCACCACGCCCCGACTATCAATGTGAAACACGAACAATTTCAAAATAACGGCCTATCTGAGTTAACTGCCTGTCGAGTGATGAAACGCAAAAGCGTTGGGATTTTGCATGAAGTCCGGCGCGAGTTGCACCGTGACACTCAACGGTCGCCAAAAGAAATGGCTCACGAAACTGGCCAAACTCGCTGTGTACAGTAATCCAAAAGTACGAGTAGGTGGGCATCGGGAGTAATATTCGAGTGACAAAACTTACCTCTTACTTCGTATTTCCCTCGCGCTGTTTTCGAACCGGCAGGGATGTGAAGATGCGCATGCGTATAAGGAAAATACGGAAGCTGCTCAAACGCGCATGCGCGAGACATCAACGTCAACTTTCGCCAGCGTTGCTTTTTGTTCGCGCGACAAAATACAGCACGTTTGCTTCGATGGCGCTTTTACAACAGGTGTAGCTGTAACAAAGAGCTTTACAGAAATGTCAACGTAAAATAACACTAATATAACAGAACACATCACGTCAAACGTCGACAATAACACAATAGAGGGTTCCGTCCTTTTTAGCAATTACCCACAATGCACTACCGGCGGCCATATTGGAAGGCTGTTATAAACAAGCCATACGTGTAGTGCATTGTGGGTAATTGCTAAAAGGACGGAACCCTCTATTATTGCAACGACATACGCCTTTATCAACGTTTAACTCATTAAGTTGATGTCGATTGTCCAAAAAATTCAAAGCACTTACTTGGCTAAGCATCTTAACCCTGTAAAGCCTGAAACAAGAAATAATTATGCAATACAATTGACAATTCTAATTGTTTGAAAATACCTCTCATACTTAACAACAAGGGGGTCTTGACCTTGTCATGTTTCATTATGCAAAATAACACGTGTGTGTGTGTGTGGGGGGGGGGGGGGGGCGCAATATGAATTCTTGAAAGCCTTACGCTTTGGCGCTTTCTTAATGCTAAACTGTGTTCCTCAGCGTGGTGACGAGCACAAAGCCTCAGGCTGACACGAGCGAGGTCTTGATGCGACAAGTGGTGCGGAGAGAACCGCAGCGTATAGGTGGCCTTGCGTCAAGCGGGAGCGGGGGCGTGCGCCGTGTCAAGGCCTCGAGGCGCAACAAAGGCACGCGAGTAAATTCTTTGCGGTGTCAGTCAATCTCATGCTCTTTTATTCTTTTTTTCAATTATTATTTTTTTAAAGTTTAGTCCATAATTTTCTAAAAAACAAAAACAAAAAAAACCAGAAGCCGGTTTCTAAAATTGCTTTGTTGAATTGAAACCTTTGTATGTGATCATTATGCAAGGAACACCAAAATCAGGAAGGGGGCAAATCTTTTTTTCACGGCACTGGACTTCATGAATTGTTTTGTTTCGATGCATCCAACAAAATGCGTCGACGTGACCGTTGTTCTACAGGAGCATCGAGCAGTCTGCCATGTTCACGATTGAACGCTGTTGGGTCTATTTTGGGCTGCTGCAATCATTATTTCATCACCTCAGAGTCGCAACTCGAGGCTGTTGGCCCCGGTGCAAAAAGTGTCCGTCAAAACGGATCCAGATGAGGAAGCGGAACCTCCCACTTATGTGACGCTGGTCAAGAACTGTATATTTGGAATCATCAAAACTTTATGAACTCTCCAGGCGATGATGTCCGAATTGTTGTCATTCGATTTGGACCCAAGGGAAATGAATGTCATCTAAAAACTAAAAAATAAAACAATGTTAAATAAAATTAAAGCAAAACTACTCAAACTTTGAAGACAAGACAATTTACTTTGAATGAGACTTGTGTGTTTTTGTTCGTAAAGGTGAAAAAAACATTGGGATGCTGTTTCTTCCTCAGCTCCCTTCACACGTGGGGTCCCACAGGGCTCCGTTCCAGAGCCCCTTTCCCCCTCCATGTCCTGCTGGACCTAAATGCGGCGTTGGCCCATTGCGGACCGCAATATCTTATTGAGTCGCTTAATAGTCGCGCTTCGGAGCGGCTCAGATCCGATCTGGCAGACAGAACCGTGTGTGTAAGGCGTAAGCCGTGGTCGTTCCGCATCCCGCTTGAGAAAGCGCAGCTGACAGACATTCTCCTCTCCTCTTCCCGTCATCTTCATCCTTCATCTTTCCCTCATCCTGCTCATCGGCGTCGTGTTCCAAGCACACGGAACCTTTTGGAAACTTTCTTGACAACAGATTGTGTCACCATCTGCACTTTTCGTTAGCTACACTCATCGAAAGGATTTTTTTTTTTTCTTTCCACCAAGGGTACCATGACACAGTATCCTTCTTTTTTAGTAGTACTGTATTTAACTGAAGTAAAAACATTTCAAAAATGTTTTTTTAAAGGAAAAACGTTTTTTTCTCTTTCTTTTCTTATTTCTTTGAGAAATTTTACAGTGTATTCAAGATATTTTTTCTGAAGATAAAATCCTCATTATTATTTTTTTAGAAAAATAAACCATTGTTATAACTACATTCTTTTTTTCAAGAAAAGTATTTAATGAAGGGCAATCTTTTTGCATCATCTCAAGTCAAAGATGTTTTTCAAAGGAAAAAAAAACACCATTATGGTGTATTCATCCACAGACAATAAATATTTTTTAAAAAGATCTTTTGTGCTATTTTTTTTCATATTTCATCTGCACCTGTAAGCATTTCCATTTTCAACACATATACACACACACACCACACACACACACACACAAACACACACACACACACACACAGACTAAATTATTCAACTTGTGCGTGACAGGACAGTTTGTGTGTGTGTCTCATTAAGATGGGTCATTGGTGCCTACGGGGACCCTTTACAGTGGGGGTGGGCCATGGTGATGAGGGGCACTGCTGTGCATTGCTACTTTGCACAGGTATCTGCGTGTGTGCGCACGTGTGTGTGGGGGGGTTGGCATCTTTCTTCTGCACTGGGAGTAGAGTGAACTGTGAGACGACCCAGCAAGTCTGAAGCCTGAAGACCACCTGAGGCCCCCCCCGCCCGCAGCCCAATTAGGAACAGTCACACACAAGCTGAGACCTTCTCCCAAGGCACCACACACACTCATGCTGTGACCACTGGAGAAGTAGATTAAAAAAAAAAAAAAAATCATAAAAATAACAAAATTCTGCACAGTGACCCCGAAAATAGAGCCCAGGCGTTTTCGAGTATTTGCGGAGGTCTTTCAAGACCATTTGTTGTGTTCTGTGACAACCTAAGGCGTGACCCTACTAAAAGCGTGGACTCGTAGGGAAAAAAAAATGTTTTGATCTTTTTCCGATCTGTAGTGCAACACGGCTTGTTTTCACCCGAAACGCCAGTTTCTGCACAAAAAGCAGAGAAAACACGCTACTTGGTGAAAAGTAACACACCAAGTACAACAGTGACTTTGATGCTAATGTTTTTGGTGGCTCGTCGGGTTTGCACGACCTTGGATCTTGTTAGGTTCACATGAACAATACAGTGAAACTCCTCTACAACGAAATCATGTTTGCAGCAAGAAATGTTTCACAACAGGGGGTTTTTCACTGTAGCAAATTTGAAACAGGAAAGTGGGCATGGTGTGAATGCATGAAGATTTTTTCACACTAGGGGGTATTTTCACCCATGTAGGTTTCGTTGTAGAGGACTTTCACTGTATAACGAAATCATGTTTGCAACAATAAATTTTTCACAATAGGGGGTTTTTCACTGTAGCAAATTTGATCTCAGATGTTGTCATGGTGTTAATGCATGAAGATTTTTTTCACACTAGGGGGTATTTTCACCCATGTAGATTTCGTTGTAGAGGAATTTCACTGTATAACGAAATCATGTTTGCAACAATAAATTTTTCACAATAGGGGTTTTTTCACTGTAGCAAATTTTATCTCAGATGTCATGGTGTTAATGCATGAAGATCTTTTCACACTAGGGGGTATTTGCACCCATGTAGATTTCGTTGTAGAGGAGTGTCACTGGACAAGTCGAGTTGTCCCTGATGGCTTGTCGAGATACGGATGTAGCGAGTTAGCTTAGCGCGCGTCGCTAGGTGCCCCTGATAAGCAGATGGTGACCCCAAATGAAGGCGCTCCAATTCTCCTGTCGGGAGTGAAGGGTGACTTGTGCAGGTCTTCAAAGCTCACCACCCAGCACCGTTTTGGCCACACCCTTCTCGAGATTGGAGTACGACAAAGTTCTCGGTTTTCAGGGGTTACCTTGAAACATGCACTGTGTCTTAAACGTACAGTGAAACTCCTCTACAACGAAAAATCTACATGGTTGAAAATACCCCCTAGTGTGAAAAAATCTTCATGCATTCACACCATTCCCACTTTCCTGTTTCAAATTTTCTACAGTGAAAAACCCCCTGTTGTGAAAAATGTCTTGCTGCAAACATGATTTCGTTCACTGTAGTCCAAAATCTCTGAATTCACTTGACAGGGTCTGGACGGAAGATCTTTGGATACATTGCTCGACGTCAGCGTTTGCCTCCATCACGTCTGCGTTGGTTCACTTCCAGTCTGCGAGTTCCAACTTTCTTCTTGTTTGACTTCCTGCGTTTCTTCTTCAGGGCGAGCAATGTGAGCCGAGCGCGGGGAAATCAAGTCTGGAAGTGGCCAAGCTTCAGCAGCTCTGCCGGGAGACGCGGGAATATTCATGACATGCCTGAGGAGCTCCCACCGGCAGCCCGTATTGATCCGACGCTCCTGTTGCACCGCCGCCATCGACCGAATCGATTTGGTCGCTCATCCTCGTCTGTAACGAGGCACACGGTGCGCTCGGCTCCCCGCCGGCTTTCTTTAAGGTCAAGTCCAGTTGCTTCCACTCCCTCTTTGTTGGGACATGGACGGGGGGGGGGGGGGGGTGGCGACAAAAACTCAGATGCTGCAGATATGAGGCAATGCCAGCTCACGCTAATGTTAGCGCACATCCATCGGTAGCAGCAGCAGGACTTCTCCATCTTGGGTCTTCAACTGGAAAGTGATTTGAAATCGGAGCGGCAAAGTGGCGCTATTGTTCACCGCAGCTTCTTTCAATCTTAGTCGGCTGGCTCAAGTCGCCCCACTCTCCTTTCTCCAGTGGGCAATTTGAAAGATTCGTGCGTGCCTTCGTCACATCTCGGCCGGATGCACTTGACTTTGGAGTCAGCCAATCCTCCATGGAGCGTCTCCAGTTGGTCCCGAATGCCGCCGCTCGCCTCTTGACAGGTACTCGTAAGAGGGAGCACCGGACTAAGTATTGAGATGGATCCATTTCTGGCTTGTTTGACCACTGCCTCGATGGATCACGGCAAGGGAAGGATCGCGAGAGGAACCACCGCGTAGCTTGGTCTCGAGAGGGACGGATCAACATTGCGGTCGAAGCAAAGTCGGAGCAGAGTGGAATCACTTTTCGCTTTTAATCAGAAATAGAAATCATTTGGTAAGAAAAAAACAAAACTGCATGCATCACTCCATTTCCATTGGCACAAGTTCAAAAACGTTGACGGACTCTTCTCAACAGAGACAAAAGAAAACCATTTTTCTCCACAGACAATGAGCATAACAACAAATAAGATTGGTCCCCCGACAGTCTTTTAACGTTTTCGTCACGTGACCCTCGAGCGTTTTGGCTCCTGTATTTTATTATTTATTTTTATGGGAATCTCTCACTGTAAACTTCAATTCCAGTCAGTTACTTGCAGCGTTTCTGGACTGAACTGAACCGGACTCTCTGGAGGCGGTTCCTCGAGTCCCATTTGGCTTGGGTTCAGATGTCGTGGTTGGCGTAGCTGACAAAGTTGGTGTTTGTCGGTAGAACTGCAGAGAGAAAACAGCGTCAAGGCCACGTTGGGAGCAGTAGATTGAAGCATTGCATCTTTGCCAGGTGATGGCGGCGGTCTGAAGAGGTGGATTCCTTGGGGCAAGTTGCCACCGAAGGTCCGGGCACCAAACGCTCGGCAAAAAGGGTTTTCGATGTGACGGATGTAAGGAAAAGCGACCTTGAGCCGCCGATACCATCGGTAATCTTCCGCGGCGGATGCAAATCCCACCCCCCCACCCCTCCTACTCACCGACGGCCTCCACACCCGCGCACAGCTCAGTCTTCGCTTGGCCGTTGGGCCGCCCGGCCGCCAACTGCGAGAGTTTCCCGGTCGCTGCGGCGGCGGTGACGACGGCTTTGAAGCTGCGTTGGCGCTTGGGGACGTTGCGCTCCGGGTGGAAGAGGATGACGTAGACCTTGGGCGCGTAGAGCATCCCCAGCGACACCGAGGCGCTCAGGCTGAGCGACACGGTCAGCGTGGCCGTCTGGATGTACGTCTGGGGGTGGGGGGGAGGCGGGGATATGGGCGGTGGGATATGGGTGGTCGAGTTACGAGAACCAAGACTCCTCCTTTTATTTTGACGAGTCAATGACTGGCTGAGTGGATCGCAAGAGGATGGATCACGCGCAAGCTAGCTTGAGTGATGGACAGATGGGCGGATCGATGGGATGGGTCGCCGGATGCGGGGATCACCAGGTGGATCGTTCACGGGATGGATGGACGGAATGGATGCGTGCACGGATGGATCATCATGCTGATACATGGCTGGATGATGGAAGCAGGGATGGATGAGTTGATCGACAGATCAACTGACGGATGGCAAGATGGCGGCGAGATGGATCGCCGAATGCAGGGATCACCAGGTGGATCGCTCACTGGATGGATCGATCGGTCACGGTATACAAGGATCAATCGCGGGATGGATGGACAGATGGAGGTGGGCACGGACGGATCATCACACTGATACACGGATCGCTGACTGGATGATGGAAGCGCGGATGGATGAGTTGATCGACAGATCAACTGATGGATGGCAAGATGAGCGGCGAGATGGATCGCTGAATACACGGATTAGCCGGACCCATCGCCGGATGAATGGAAATCTCATCCCCCCCCGCAATTATTTCATCCAAACTCACCCGCTGGTCCGACCGCGGCGTGCCGAAGAAGATGGGGATGAAGGCGAGCCAGATGATGCAGGTGGTGTACATGGTGAAGCCGATGGGCTTGGCCTCGTTGAAGGTCTCGGGCACGCCTCGCGTCTTGACGGCGTAGACGGTGCACGTCAGCATCAGCGCGATGCCGTAAGCCAGCGAGCAGACGAGCGCCAGGTCCGAGATGTCGCACTTGAGCACCCCCCGCGCGCGGCGGGGGTCGGGCGGACGCCGCTCGCCGTAGTCCACCAGGGCGGCGGGCGGCCGGGCGGCAAACCACGCCGACACGCCCACCAGCTGCACGCCCACCAGCGAAGCGCTGACCAGCAGCTGCGAGGCGGGCGAGATGAAGCGCGGCGCCGCCACCGCCGTCTTGCCCCGGGCGAAGATGCGGTGGATGCGGTTGGTTTTGGTCAGCAGAGCCGCGTAGCTCAAGCACATGCCCAGACCCAGGAGGACGCGGCGCAGGGAGCAGACGGCCACGCCGGGCGGCGCCACCATCGGGAAGGTGGCCGCGTAGCAGAGGAAGATGCCCGTCAGAAGCACGTAGCTCATCTCCCGGCCGGACGCCCGCACGATGGGCGTGTGGTTGTGGCGGACGAAGGTGGCCGCCACGAAGGCGGTGGCGCAGATCCCCATCACGGCCACCAGGACGGGCACCAGCGCCCAGGGCGAGCGCCACTCCGGCCGGACCACCGGGATGGCTTGGCAGCCGCTGCCGTTGCGGTCGGGCCTCCGTTCGTACGGACACGGCTGGCAGGAGAACTGGCCGGCCAGGAAGCGGTAGCCCTCGCAGCGCTCGCAGTGCCAGCAGCACGGCGCGCCCTTCACCACCTTCTTGCGCTCGCCCGGCCCGCACGGCACGCTGCAGCGCGAAGCGGGCGGGGGGGCGCCCGCGCTGTCCGAAGAGGCGAACTTCAGCGCCGACATCTGATGGGGGGGCACAAGGTTATTACCGAACTCGACCCTCGGTACCGCAACCTGAAGAGTTCTCACTTCTGCGAGTTCGGTCGCCCCCTCGCCCCATTGACGTACTTTGATAGGACGGGATTTTGCAGACAGGCTGAACAAACTGAACTTGATCAGGGCCTCGCTCAATTCGATTCTAATGGTGTGCCAAATCTAAAACCATCGGGTCACTCAACCAAAACTTTTGTCCCAAATTTTTCATAGGGGGAACTGGCCTCATGGACAATTCATCCGGGTCATGGCACCAATTCCTCTGTCGGTCCTTCTACTGTTAACTCTTTCATTCCCCAAGATGTACTTTTTAAAATTATGCCCCGCCTACCAAAGACGTACTTGTACGTCTAAGTCTTTTTTTTTTTGCGTCATAGAGAGGAGGAGGGTCTGATGCAATCTGTGAATGAGAATAAACCGTTTGCATTGTAAATCATGTCCAAAAAAGCGACCAGTAGGTGGCAGTGGTGCCTCATGTACTTGAAATGCAAGCTTTTACAAAAAGCGCTTTTTCTCTGTTTTTTTTTGCCCAGGAATCGCCATTTTCATGAAACTTAGCCATTTTGTCATGCCGATTGCTGAGGAATGGAAAAAGATAGAAACAATTTTTTTTCTACTGAAAGAAGGGAGTCCGAAACTTTATTTTGGTAGGCTCCATGTTTCACACAGTATATCATTAGAACCAAATATTCTGTGGGCCTTGCAAGAGCAGTCAAAATCCAGTAAAACGCTGGGATTGAGGGGCTTGCTCCAGTGAAAATGGAACTTCCACATGAATAGCAACTACTAAAATGTTAAACATTTTTGTTTTGTTTTGTTTTGTTTTTTTCCATCAGTACTTTTCGGTTCAAATGTGCGTCTAAAGCTCCATAAAATCTTGGAGCCAGCGAATAATCTCGCAACCTTCAGACCGATTCTAGCGCAATTTTGCAACAGTTTTGTCTCCAAAGTGAGACAAAAATCGCATACCATGCGGTTTAAAAAAATAAAACAAAAAGGTGGAAATTTGAGATTTTTTTGGGTTGAAAATCTTGACTTTTTAAAAAATTTTTTATTTTGCAACACTTTCAGGAGATAATATCGAAAGTAGCACAAAACCATAGAGTTTTTAACTGCCCTGAGTTTTCGAACAGGACATACGCATATTTGGATGATGATGATGATGATGATGATGATGATGATGATGATGATGATGATGATGAGGGATGAAAGCAGATCTTACGTTGAGGCTGAGCTGATTGGTCCACTCCCCAATGACCTTGTACTCGGGGCCGGAGCGCTCGTGGATCTGGTACTGGAAAATATCGTAGCGGCCGGGGGCGTCGCCGTTCTCGTTGAAAGTCACCGGCGTCCCGGCGCTTCCTGTCGGAACAGGAAGTGACTTAGGGCAGATGACAAAATAAAACGCCGTCAATTCCACATACCACAAACAACCCCACGAAAGCTGACCCCAACACTTCCAGGAAGTGTGATCAAATGATCCCCGTTACCATGACGACAGCCAGCCTTGACCCCCACAGTTCCTGTTTTGGTGTCATTTTGTGCGCTACGCTCGTAGTTGTACGTAGTTGTAGTTGTAGTTGTTTCCCGCTTTCTTAGCACGTTGCTCAACTTCACATGCTTACGCCTGGACTTCTTGTCGCCGCTCGAGGAAGAAGGATAAAAAAAAAAAAATGAAGGCATTATGGGGAGCCCGCATTGTTAGCGCCTCCCAGTTCGCTGTCCAAAACAATCACGTCGCCGTGCTCTACCGCGGCTAATGCGCTAACATTAGCGGTCAATTGGAGCACACCCCCGCACGCCTCTCTAGAAATAAGCACATGGGCGAGCAACACGGATGAATTAGCAATGAGTCATTAACGTCCGGCGCGCCTCTGTTGGTCTCGTTTGCGTGCAAAGCATGCTGGGGAACCGCCGCGTCCGGTCCAGTGACTCAGAAGGGGGGGAAGCTCCGCTCTGGTTGGCATCAATGCTTTGATGCGGCCGCGTTGGGGACGACTCAAATGCGGCGCACGGCACTTGACAACACTCATTACACCGAGTCTTGTTTTTGGTCATTATCGGCTGCGGGTGAGAGTGAAAATTATTCAAACATATCGAAAAACGTTGCCACAAGGAGCGGTGGCAAGCACCCGCCTGCCATGTCCTACACTGGACAACAATCACTCAGAGTGAGCTTGTTTGAGAAAAGAAAAACAACATAAAATCTATCTTGAAAATGGATCTAACACCGATCTTGGTGTGGATTTTTTGGGGGGGGAAAAAGAAATTCAGAAATTCGGTCATAAAAGGAACTTTTATGTTCCTTTTATGACTGAATTTTATGACCGTATTTCTGGATTTGGGAAAAAAAAAAATGGAAAAAAAATCCAGAAAATTCGGTCATAAAAAAAAATATCCAGAAATTCGGTATAAAATTCGGTCTTTTTTTTTTCATGAACGAATTTCTGGATTTTTTTTTTTACGGCCGAATTTCTGGATTTTTTTTCACCCCCCAAAAATCCAGAAATTCGGTCCAAAAAAAAGAAGAAAAAAAAAGACCGAATTTTATGACCAAATTTCTGGATTTTGAAAAAAAAAAGGAAAAAAAATCCAGAAATTCGGTCATTAAAAAAAAATCCAGAAATTTGGTCATAAAATTCGGTCTTTTTTTTTTTTATGACCAGAAATTCCTGCCGTTTTTTTGACATGGTTGTGTCCAATAGTGGCAAAACAATCTCCAGGCTAGAGTGAAAAATCAACCAAAATACAAGGACATACTTGTTCATGACAGGAGCTGCAGACATTTCTGGCAAATACTGGCTGCTGTACTCCGATATTTCCTTTCACAAACATCGCTACAGTACGTCAGTTGAGCATGACGAGGAAAGCTGGAGGTGTTCAAGTGGTCTCCTACCATTGAAGTTGACGGCACGGACGTGCGCCAGCAGCTCCCTGCCGTCGACGTTGGCCATACGCGGACACACGCCGGCGTAGCCGCCACAAAGCTGGCGGTGAAGGCGGTCCAGGGCGTGCGCCATGGCGTACACGGCGTCCATCACAAACTGCACTTTGCCCTCCTGCTCGTACGCAGAGTCGCGGCCCACCTTCTCCAGGCCTGCCGGAACCAAGCGGAAATGAGGACGGTTTGGACGTACCTTGGACGCCGGGACGACGACACGCATCTCTCCCTTCCAATCGATGGTTCCGGGTTTGCGCTCCCGTTATTGTGGGTACAAATTTACAACCTTAACATTTTGTTCTGCCTCCTGTTTATTTTGGGCGCAATTCCAGTGTCGGCCACTAGATGGCGGGCAGCCTGTTTTATGAAAACAGGAAGCTGATTGGTTGACACAAGGAACAGCCTTGATAAAAAGCGAATTGGTTTACAAGGAGCAGAGAAAAACTTGCCACCGCAATTCCCAAGAGATGGCGCCTTCCGACCAAAATGGCCGCCAAGCGTCGCCTTACACGGCGCGCGAGCCGTGCGCTGACCTGTACACTTTCTGGCCGCTCCCGTTTTCTTGAAGTGCGTCCCCAGCTTGCACCCGAAGTTTTCCTCCCAGAATTCGGCAAACCAAACGTTGCGGCGGTTGTTGGCCAGCGAGCGACTCTTGAAGTAGCGATCGAACGCTGAGACACAAACCAGCCGCTCATTCGTTTGGCTTTTCCGCTTTCGTTGTTGTTGTTGTTGTTGTTGTCGTTCTCACCGTGGACCGACGCCCTCTTGGGCAGGATGGTGACGGCCCCCTGGGCCACCGGCTCCTGATGCAGCACGGGGGAGATTTTGGCGCCCCAGCTGTCGGAGCCCACCCACAGGAAGTGACCCGTCAGGTTGTTGCGCTGGGCCGCGTCCAGGAGCCGCCTGTGGGCCACAGACAACCACGCAGGACGCAATCACCCTAAAAATTTGCTTGGATTTCAAGGCAAAGCAAAAAATACAATAATCATCGTAATATCAAAGCAGGGGCGGCCCGGTAATGCAAAATCCGGGTTCGATCCCAGCTCCGGCCTCCCTGTGTGGAGTCAAAAAAAACATGTGGCAGGCTCGTTGGGCACTCTAAATTGCCCTATAGAGTGTGAGCATGGTTGTTCGTCTCTGTGTGCCCTGCGATTGGCTGGCGATGGGTGTCCCCCGCCTACTGCCCGAAGACTGGGATACAACCCCCCGCGACAGTGAGGATGAAGCGGTTCGGAAAATGGATATGGATGGATATCGTGGCACAAATGAAATCAAACAGCAAAAATACGTGGCACGAAATCATGACCTCACTCAAAAATGCAAGAAACGGCGGAAGAAAAAGCGTCATGATGAAATAATAGCAAAACCACTTCTAACGGCTGTCGTGAAATATAAAACAACGTCAATGAAATGTCAAAATGCATGCGGCAAAATGTTCAACCGTAGCCGTGTCATCAAAACGTGTGCAAGACCTTCAATACAAAAAAAATAATCAATGGAAATGTTAAGAATGTATATTTTGACATATGTCACAATCATAAAAAAGAAGAGACACAATATTTCCATTCAATACGACGAAAAATGTCAACCACGTGACCTGGTTGCCAGCCGATTGCAGGGCACACACAGACAAACGACCCTTTGCGCCCTTCATTAATTTCGGGCGTTCCATTAACCTGCCGTGCAAGTTTTCGGAATGCGGGAGGAATCCGGAATACAGTGAAACTCCTCTACAATGAAATCTACATGGGTGAAAATACCCCCTAGTGTGAAAAAATCTTCATGCATTCACACCATTCCCACTTTCCTGTTTCAAATTTGCTACAGTGAAACTCCTCTACAACGAAATCACGTTTGCAGCAAAGAAATTTTTTTACAACAAGGGGGGTTTTTCACTGTAGCAAATTTGAAACAGGAAAGTGGGAATGGTGTTAATGCATGAAGATTTTTTTCACACTAGGGGGTACTTTCACCCAAGTAGATTTCGTTGTAGAGGAGTTTCACTGCACCCGGGGGAAAGCCATGCAGGCACGGGGAGAATCTCATCTTGAACATATCGATTTTTGGAACCAATCATTTGAATGGCCTTGCCCAGGATGATTGCTTCCAACCGATTTGTTTGCTCAGTCGGTCTGTTGAGCGTCTCTCGAGCTTCCGTCGGCCCGACTTGACCCGACGACGACGGCGGCGGCGTACCGGATGTCGTCCTCGTTGGCGAATGTCACGACGGCGCGGGCGTTGGGCGTTTCCAGCAGGCGCAGGAGCAGCTTGTCAAAGACGCCCTCTTTGGGCTCGCGGGGGATCTTCAGGGACTGGGCGATGCACACGCCACCTGGACACACAGCCAATCCTCCATTGAGCGTCTCCAGTTGCTCCAAAATGCCGCCGCTCGCCTTCTGACTGGTAAGAGGGAGCGCGTCACAGTTACGCCGTAACTCCCACTGTGGCATCCCTTCACTGGCTCCTTTTCAGAATTCTTTTGAAGATCCTCTGATTGGTTTTCTAATCTGTAAACGGCCCAACCCCACCTGACCTCTCGGAGCTCCTGCCCGGAGTTGGCCCGTCTAACCGCCTTTGTTATTCACGTCTTGTTTCGTTGTTTGTTGTACTACAGTGAAACTCCTCTACAACGAAATCATGTTTGCAGCAAGAAATTTTTCACAACAGGGGGTTTTTCACTGTCGCAAAGTTGAAACAGGAAAGTGGGAATGGTGTTAATGCATGAAGATTTTTTTCACACAAGGGGATATTTTCACCCATGTAGATTTCGTTGTAGAGGAGTTTCACTGTATAATGAAATCATGTTTGCAGCAATACATTTTTCACAACAGGGGTTTTTTCACTGTATCAAATTTTATCTCAGATGTTGTCATGGTGTTAATGCATGAAGATTTTTTTCACACTAGGGGGTATTTTCACCCATGTAGATTTCGTTGTAGAGGAGTTTCACTGTATAACGAAATCAAGTTTGCAACAATACATTTTTCACAACAGGGGGTTTTTCACTGTAGCAAATTTGAAACAGGAAAGTGGGAATGTTGTTAATGCATAAAGATTTTTTCACACTAGGGGGTTATTTTCACCCATGTAGATTTCCTTGTAGAGGAGTTTCACTGTACTTCTTTTTTGTAGACAGCGGTGGTTGTTTTCAACCGCCCTCGAAATCGAGTTGAGTTTTTGTCACCTGTTTGTTTAATTGTCGCGAAGAAAAGCCTCGTTTTGAGTTTCCTTGCTTTTATTCCCGCGCTTGATCGTAACGGAAGAGCCACTCGGCTTACTTGAAAGCTTGCAGCCCCCCTTTGGTGGGTGAGGACATGACGTGCGCGCTCAGAGACGAGCGGCGTTGAGCGTTTCCAGCTAATTGGCTCAGCCTAAGATTCCCGTTTGGTTGCCGCTAATTCTCGCCGGAAGAACCGAGCGACAACAAATCCCGTTTGGAAAAGCGCAGCCAGCGCGGGAAGTCGCTCGCGACCTTCTTAACTTCTCAGCTAGCAGGCGGCCAACGGCACCAATCAGCACTTTTCACTTTCTTTTCTCCCTTTCTCATCAATAAGGAGCTTCGACTCCTCTTCTTTGTTTGTTTGTCACCCAATAAAAAAAAAAAAGAGGAAACTTGACCGCCTATAAGAAGATTTGAGTCGACTTTGTTATCGTGGCCAAGTACACACTTCTCCACTTGACGAATCTTTTTGCAGGCACCAACTTGCGTTGGTATTTTTCTTCTCTATCCTATTTACACACACACTTGCTCAGCTTTTTTTTTAAAAAAATTTTCCACTCCCGGGCTGCCTGTGAACGTCAAAACGCGATTAAAAACGTACCGCCCGGACAGTGATATCAGAAAGGTTTTAAAAACAAAATTCATTCATTCAAATCAAAGAAGAGTGTCATCAGACAAAATCAAAGGAAGCCCGCCACCCCAAGAGCATTTGGGGGTTCACTTCAATGGACCTTGTGGTGCTCCTTCTGGCCCGTGCGCCTCTGCCAGCTGGGGGCGGCGTAGGATAAAGAATAGTACGCAGCATATGCGTTGCCATGCGTTGAATGACATTTGTGTTCAAAGAGGCGTCACTTCAACCCCCATGCAGTATTTTTAAGCGGCTGCATGAAGGGTATTACGTCCTCGAGGATTGTCCCCAAAATGTCCCTCTTCCAATGTGCGACAACTTTTTTCACTTTTCATTTTTTTTCACTTTTAACCCCTCAAAATGTTCAGTGGGAATTGGCCAAGACATAGATAGACATCCTATGCAGAATTTCAGCTTCGTGGAGTTATTTGTCACTCTTTTGTCTGTGGTGTCCATTTGTCCAACAGTCCAAAATCGTCCAAAGTGTCCGAAATGTCCAATTTTGGGATCATTACTGCATGGGGGTTAAGGGGGCGGCAGCTATCAATGCTAAGCATTTGCTTTTTGATGGCATTTTGCATTGTGCGTTAGCATGAAGCGAGAGGAAGACCGAGTTGTGTGGTTCTTTTAAGTACACCGCATCAGGATTGTCTGATGTTTAGCTTTGACTGTAAAACTTCAAAACCCATTTTCGGAATGGACGTACGGACTGCAAGTCAGGGTCACGCAGCGGCCACCGTGTCATTCCAGTTCATGTCCATCCAGGATTGTACCTTTGGTGACAATGCGACACAAGATTCTGATTGAGGGAAGGCCTTTTCAACTAAATGCAGTCATACCTCGGTTTTCAACCATAATCCGTTCCAGAGGGCTGTTCGAAAACCGATTTGTTCAAAAACCGAAACCACGCTTAAAAAAAAAAATCTTTATTGAACATGTCTGCTCACAATGGAACGCTACCCGAGGAAGCGTCACTTCCTCGTGTAAGGAAGGCGGGAGGAGTCCAATGGTGCATTCAAGTGCGCTCAGTTTGGTCGAGAACCGATTTTCGGTTGTAATCCGAGGCATAAAAAACCGATTTGGTCGAGAACCAAGACGTTCGAAAACCGAGGGTTGACCACCCACGATGAAGGAATGGGGATTTGGGGGGGGGTGGGCAAAGAGCTCTTATGTTCATGGTCTCGGTTTTTGGAAAATAAATGCCCCGCCCCCTAGAAAACAAAAGCAAACAAAAAAATCAACATATTTGGACCGGACAAAGCTAAGAGGGAAGAAAAATAGCACGAAAACCAGTGAACTAAACCGAAGCAGATGACGTTCTGGGCACAAATGAAAACTGGTGATCAAGTGAAGCGGCACTTCCCAAAGTAGCGATGGAACTCTGTTGACATTGTACCAATACAAGCTCGGAGTGTGAGGTGCCCCAAATGTTAATTTCTCCCCTCGACATTCGTCCCCTACTCTTTTTCTCCGACTCAAAAACTGTACTGCTGTCCCAAACCCAAAGCGAGGCAATGCCGCCGTCTCCAGACGAACCGGAATTTTACAGACAAACTGTCTGAGACCCTTTCCCGTGCCCGCCAGTCACAAAAAAATGTACTTGATGAATAAGTAAAGCGGCGTCAGTCAATCAAAGGCAAGAGAGACGGCAGACGGCAGCGGTTCCTTTGGGATAAACAAAAGACGAACGGCACATTCTTTTTCTGTTGAAGCGGCTGAGGAACGATCATTTTGGAGACTAACCGAGACTTTTTCCTCTTCTGCAAAGAAGGATGAGCGCTAAATTGTCCCCCCACCGTCTCTGCGGAGCTTAAGGAAAATCCTCCTCCTGTTTGGATTTTCTTAGCGGTTTCCGTCCCTGGAGACGTCGCTCGCGGGTCGTGGCGTTTGCCGTTCCTCACATTTGCTGAGTACAAA
Organism: Hippocampus abdominalis; assembly: GCA_018466805.1. Lineage (NCBI taxonomy): Eukaryota > Metazoa > Chordata > Actinopteri > Syngnathiformes > Syngnathidae > Hippocampus > Hippocampus abdominalis. The sequence goes on along the minus strand of CM031697.1, from coordinate 675,611 downwards.
AAAAAAAATCATGTCGCGCCTTGTCGTTATTTCAACATTTCTCTCGCGGCGCTCCATTGCGCGGATACCTTCGAGGTGCAAGCGGAATCGCCGCACGAGTCCCACCGTACGCGGCAGTCATTTCAGTTCTTGCTTCGATGGAGATCAGCCTTGACGAGATGCGGAGGAGAACTGTCACCCCCCCCCCCCAACCCCCCAAAAAAGAAATCACCGTGGCCCAGACTTGTTTCTCCCCAGCCACTCAGTCCAGCAGTGAGGCCACAGGGGGTCTCTCCAGCATGTTGTGGGGCCTCGTCTCTCGCCACCTCGCTAGGGAGGCACCCAGGAGGAATCCGAACCAGGTGCCGGCGTTCCGAGTCGAGTCGACTCTCAGACCCTCACCCATGAATGAACTTCCCACTTTATTTGCAACTCGTTTGGGCTAATCTAGCCGCGATCGGGGGGGGGGGGGGGTTCGGTGACGACCCACACGTGACAAGGTTAAAGAGGGATCAACTTTCGGGCTCACAAGGATGGATCCCGGGAGTGAGCGAGATTTCGTTTGCTCTTAATGTCCGAGTTGGCTCATCCCATCGACGGCATTAAATTAGGACGCGATCTCAAAACGCTGACCCTTTTACCCCCATCCAGCCAATCAGATGGTGCCAAGTCTACTGACGGCCCCGCCTCCATCATCTCACTGGAGGCAATTCCAGATCACCTTCGGACATCCTGAGCAGAGTTGCAGGAACAAATCGTGCTTCGGAAATGGGGGGGGGGGTCAGAGTTTAATCTTGGCAAAAACGACCGTGATTTTCCGTAAGGCGGATACAATCTTTTTGGATAACTGCCCCAGACAGGTACCGTTGCTGGCATGCATCTTGGGGTCCTCCGTGGGGACGGGATCGTGCGGGGTCGGGCCAGCGTCGGCAGTGAGGGAGTCGATCTGGGATGACGGCAACGAAGACGACGAAGACGACGAAGACGACGACGACGGTTCTTCGGCTTGGCAACACGTCTCCTCGTCGGACCGTTTGTCCACGGAGCACTCGGACTGGCGGCTGCAAGAAAGGCAGCAATGGAAAAAAGGATGCAGCAGAACCTTTTGGGAGTTGACCCTCAGGTTGGGATCCAGGTCCAGCATCTTCTTCACCAGCCGGACAAAGAGCCGCTCGGTGTGTCGCTGTCCCGCGGCGTCCGCCGTGACCAGCTTCAACTCATCCAGGGAGTTGAGCAGCAGAGATCTCCCGCCTTTGGGCTGGCATCCCGTCTCCTTGGCGAACTGTTCGGGCGACTTGAGCTTCCACCTGTGTACCCCGTCGCACTCCTTGTCAAAGTACTGACCCACTTCCTTTCCGCGGTCCAGCACGTAATCCGCCGGCTGTCCCTGAGTGTTGGCGACCAAGTTCAAAATGTCGTACTCGGTCCTCCCGGGATACAGCGGCTGGCCGGCGGCGAGCTCCACGGCGACCAGTCCCAGGGACCACACGTCCACCGTCTCATTGAAGGGAATCCCCAGAATGACTTCGGGCGCCCGGTACCACAACGTCTGCACGCAATCTCCCGGCACGATGTCCGAGACGTTTTTGGCCAGGCCGAAGTCGGCCAGCTTGACTTTGAGCGGGCGATGGCGGCGGTCCACCACCATGATGTTCTCGGGTTTGATGTCGGCGTGGACGAGGCCCATGCCGCTCATGTGGGACAGCGCGGTGGCCAATTGGTGCACCACGGGCCGGACTTGCTGGATGGAAAGTGCGCAGTGATGCTGCATGAACTCGCGCAGGTTCTGGTCCAGCAGCTCAAAGTTGAGGCAGATGTTCTCTTTGTGGAAGAAGAAGCCCTCCCAGCGCACGATGTTGCACTCGTCGGGATCCAGGCCCCACAGCTGCTTCAGAACGGAGATCTCCTCCTTGGCGTTGTTCACAGAGTTCTGGTGGTTCTTGAAAACCTTGATGGCCACCATGGAGTCGGTCTCGGTGTTGCGGCACTTGACCACCACGCCGAAGGTGCCCTCGCCGAGGACGTCCTCCACCGTGTGGACCCCGCCCAGGGTCACCCCTTTGAACATCTTTAAGTCGTCTGCGTGCGCAAACAAAGAGTGCGGACGTGTTAAACGCTTTTTTTTCGGCCAAGATTTCTCCAAACCCGAAGGGTTTTTCAAGCTTTACTTCCCGATTTATCGCCACGTGAGGTGAATCTGCACAATGCCAGAGGATGTCTGTGAAATTGCGAAACGCGTCACGAAATGCTCCGTGGGGGATGTGATTGCATTGCCGGAACGATTCGCGCGCAACGGCGACGGTTCCTTCGCGCCTTGCAACGATACTTTGGTCAAGGTAGAATCACGAGCCGTGACGTCGCCGGCCACAGTCGGAGCTGCACTTTGTTTGCGGACCACAAAGACTTTGGCTGGGACAATTTTGCCAAACGATGCTTGTTACCGGTCATGATTAACCCCATGCAGTAATTATCCCAAAATTGGACATTTCGGACACTTTGGACGATTTTGGACTGTTGGACAGATATGAAAGATATGAAATTTAACCCCCATGTGGTAATTATCCCAAAATTGGACAAATGGACACCACAGACAAAACAGTGAAAAATGACTCCACGAAGCTGACATTTTGCATAGGATGTCTATCGATGTCTTGGCCAATTCCACTGAACATTTTGAGGGGTTGAAAGTGAAAAAAAATGAAAAGTGAAAAAAGTTGTTGCACATTGGAAGAGGGACATTTTGGGGACGTCATACCCTTCATGCAGCCGCTTAAAAATACTGCATGAGGGTTAAAAATAAACTTTTGCAGGGTGAATTTTGCCTCTGTCGACATTGTGCACACGCACTTGGCCTGTCTAAGCATCGACATGAACAATTCCTCTCCGATTCCGAATCGTGCTCCCACACCTACCGGTTTGATTCATTTTGGGCTTTTTGCTGACGCCCGAGCCGAACGTGATGCGACGAGGTCGGGCTGGAGGTCTGACGTAATGCACATTGTTGTCCTGTTGTCGTCGTTTCCGCCGTCGTCATCATGCACCCGCTCAAGCTGGTTTGCGCCTCAAAGACGGCGGAAGTCCACGACCGCCGTCCTTTCTCTGTGACATCGCCTTCCAAAGCGCAGTGTCCGACATCAAAGAATTGATGAGCTAATCGGCTGCCGCGTCGCAATGACATCATTGACATGACAACGCCGGCCCAGCGCTTTGACAACTTTCGAGGCGTCGCAAAGGGTCACGCCACTCACCGACGTGATCGTCGACGGAAACAAGCCGCCGATCGGACGCCGCGTTTGAGCCGCGTCACATCTCATTTCAACACTAAAGCACATTGAGAGACATAGACGACAACCTCCAGCGACTTAACGTGCTAGCATTTGTCAGATGAGGAATCCGGGTTGTCGGTCTGGAGCCAGTTAGCTCGCTCGCGGTTAGCACATTAGCCATCTTCCGTCAGATCACCTGTCATTTTTGTCATTCAATGGCAAACAGGTGACATGGCGCCGCAGCTTTCGGTGCGATAGCTTTTAGCATGCTAGCAATCAAGCCGCGGCGTGCAGTTAGCAGCGACTCATCAGAGCGAGAGGGCGATTGAGGCTCTCCGAGAGGGAAAATGCCAACGGCCGATAACGCTTCAAAGCCAATATGATTTATGATGAAGAGGATTAAGAGATTTGAGGAAACTCTTTCAAGCTGTTGCTCTCACAGTCCGTGTTAACCAAGCGGAGGCCGAGTCGGATTGGAAAGTTCCCAGGGAAAAGCCATTTAATTCTATTTTCAAGGCTAGTACGCAAGCGGGTCTTTCATCTGTGACTCTTCCTCAAAGCTCAGTAACCTTCCCCTGACTTAAGAGACCTTTTTTGATGATGAACTCTGTGGCTAGTTGTTTAAGCTAGGTGGCCACAGTTGTTTTGAGTGCCCGGCAATGGCTGCTCATAACGGAGACATCTAGCCAAGCCATCAAACTGTTTATCTTAGCCCCTGAGATCTGCCCCGGGCAGTATGGTGGCCTGTAAGGGATGAATGCTATCGCGATTCAATCCTCAATTATTCTTAAAACCACCATTGATCATTTTGCTCATAATTAAGCTAACCTACGGAATTTGATAACATAGGATTTCTTAGTAGTTTGCTAAATTTAGCTCTGTGTCGCTAAACCCATGAGGTCCAAATGTGCCGCAACCAGAGTGCACAGTGGCCCTCAAGGGATTAAAGCTCTCAAAATCAACATGAGGGTGTTGCAGTCAGGACGGCGGGGTCCCAAAACCTCTGTCGTCATATGTGTCTCTGATCGACTGGTTTGAAAGGGCTCCCAGAGTAGAATATATCGTGTATATGTCATTGATCTCATAAGGAATGGCGGCTGCGCCAGCTATTAGCATCGGCATCCATCAAGGCTCCGGCGTAGGTCGCAGTGGGTTTTGCTGTCACCATTTTAATGGGCTCGGTAGGGGTGCCAGCATCTCGGCGGTGGCATCCGCCGACTCTCCGCAGACTCCGACTTCTATGTGAGGAATATCTGGAGGTTGTGATTCACACATTCTCAAACTGATCTTGAGCACTTTTTTACTCTAAGACTGGAAGACCATAAGATTGCGAAAGACTATTAGACTTCTTAAGATTGGAAGTCTGTTAAAGACCAAGACTGCCGAAGGACTCAAAAGGACTAGAAAGACTGTAAGATCAAAAGAATACTCTAGCCCGTTATACCAGAAGACTGCGAGTAGCCTCGGATTCCAAAGCCTTAAAATTGACTAAAGGCAGCAAGACTTCTAAACAAGAAGACTTTAAAACCCAAAGACCATGAGACAGCTAAGGACCACAAACCCATATGACTGTTAAAGACCATACCATTCCAAAACAGCCTTCGATCGCTTGGGATCACAAGACCCCGAAGACCACAAAAGAACATAAAACTGCTCCAGATCTTCGCGCCCTAGGACTGGAATGACTTCTGGAGAAAAGACTGCCACCGAGCCGGCCAGACACCGGAAGACTCTCAGACCATAAGAGGTCACGTGCATTTATTTGTGGACATCAAAGCGTATCAATATTTTGGTCATAATGAGGCTGCAGTCAGCGAGTTGGAGGTCGATGGACACCATTTCAATGAATTTCTAATTCGTGTTCAAGGGCGACAGCAGACGTCGTTAGCGAGCAGACGCTAAGCGCCATCGGGGCTAATCAATAGAGGGCAGCTCATCGTGGAGAGCAGCCCACAGCAAAGCTTTGATGCGGTGTCGTTAGCCGGCACACACACACACACACACACACACACACACACACTGAGCCCAATATTAGCACTGAGGCGCACACACACTCACGCACAGGGGCTGGCTGCTGATGAAAGCGTTAGCAAGTGTCCGAAAATGTGTCTTGAAAGTCACCACTTGCAGCTCTCGTCCTCCTCCACTGTGGCTTCCGTCATTTTAAATGGTCAAACTGGACACTTGGCCTTACTACAATATCAAAGGCGTTCGAGATGAGTGCGAGTCTTTACGGTGACGTTACGCGACTCAACCGACAACCACTAAATGAGGTCCAACCAAACTGGAAACGGGAAACGTTGCAAACAATCATGGACGGAAGGGAAACGCCGGCGAAAATACGACTGGAAATTTGACATGGTGTTTGAGATGATGGTTTCCAAGCCTCTTTTCCAAATCTCCTCTGTGTCGTCTGATCTATGGGTAGCTTAAGACTTCCTTCTCAATTTCCGTTTTTTAGTGTGAGAAAATCATGTCAACCGAAACTAAGACTTGAAGTTTGTAACAGTTTAAGACTAAAAGTGCAAGACGCCGCACCAAAACTGACCGGAACACTGCCCACGACTAAGACTGCAAGACAGTAAGACTACTTCAGGCCATAAGGTGGGAGCGGAAGACCAGAAGGCGGTGAGGACTCCCAAAGACCATGACACCGCTCAGGCGGTATGAAAGACCGCGCCACAATCAAACGGCTCAATATTCAGACCGTGAGCCCATGACGCCGTTGGAATACTCAGAGGGCAAGACGGAGTCCGGTCTCCCTACCCGACTCTCTGGAGATCTGCACGAAGGCCTCGACGCCGCTCTCTCCGTAGTTCCCTTCGGAGGCCAACGTGGAGACGTAGTTCCAGCCCATCGCCGTGACGATGTCCAGCATCGCCTGAGCCTGGTACGAGTCCGGAGGAACCACGCGGGAGAAGAAGTCGTAGCGAGTGTTGTCACTCAGCTCCGGGGCCGTCGAGGCGTAGCTGATCTGAGGAATCTGCGGGGGTCAAACCACATGAAACTCATTCCCAAAAGCACTCCCGCCGTACAGATCGAGAGTGTGCCATTTTGTCATGCTGAGGGGATGCGCTGAGAAGGAGCTATACCCGAGTGAACGAGATATAAAAACAGTCCCGTCTAGTAAATGAAACAGCATTTTTGCAAGGCTCCTGAGTGTGCGATCCGCAACAGTCACTGGAGCCTATCAACTAGGAATGTCAGAGTACTGATCCGATCATCAAATAGGAATGTCGCAACGCAATCCCACATTTTCTGTCCAGACCTGGGGAAGCAGGTCTGGGGAGGCAGGTCTGGACTGCAGGCCGGCCGGTCTAGGAGCCGCACTCTTCGACGACCAAGCCACGGTGTTGTAGGACGTGAAGAATGCGGTTTGGCGTTCTCTTGCTGAAAGACGCGGGGGCGTCCATTCCAAAAGATGTTGCGAGGGTGGAAGCTCATGTTTCATAACAGTCCGGACGGTTAGGGTTAGGGTTAGGGTTAGGGTGAGGGTTAGGGTTAGGGTTAGGGTGAAGGTTAGGGTTAGGGTGAGGGTTAGGGTTAGGGTGAGGGTAGGGTTAGGGTTAGGACCGGACTTGTGGGACCGTGACAGACTTTTCCGCTTTTTTCATCAGTCCATCTTCAAGGAGCGGCAGCCTTTCTGGCCCGTTGCAGATCGATTGTTTTTGCTTTGCGAATCAGAGTTTGGAGTCTCACGGATGTCACGCCAAACTATTTTGTGGCATTGTTTTTTCGGAAGTGCTCATGAAGGCGTCTCCCTGCGCCGTTTTCATCTTGCCAAATGGACTTTTCGATCCTTCTAACGTGGTTTCGTACGATATTGTGTCCAATGTTGCCCACTCGGCATCCACTGCAGCCTGGTCCTCCTCCCATCTGCGGCCCCTTCTCAAGGTTTCGTGTTTTTTTTTCCCCCCCAGATGGGGTTTGGAGAGTTTTTCCGACATGTCACAGTTGACTTTATAGCCAACGTCCGCAATGTCGCGGAGGTGACTTTTCAGCGACCATCCACCGCATCGAGGAAGTGATTTTCTAGCGGCGTGAGGTCGAAAGCGTTGAATGACGAGGCCGTGTGAGTCACGCTGACATTTTGGGCTTAAGCGACAAGATGACGGCTGACAGGCCCCGGCTGACACCCGGCCGCCGCTACCGCGATTCTCCCGGCAGGACGGAGGGGACGCGCCCCCCCCCCCCCGTCTCGCTTAACGTTAGCAATGAGGTAATGTCACCATTTCAAACCCGAGCAACATGAGGCGGGGGGGGGGGTTGGGGGGGGGGGTGGCTTTCCGGATGCCCCGCGGCCCCGCTGGACGATGACGCGCAGAGACGTGACGGCCGTAGAACGAGTGGGCGGCCGAGGCGGGATGCAGATCCGCCGTGAAGTGCGCCCACAGACACCATAACAAAAGCAGGAAGAACAACATCAACAAGAGCAAATACGACAACAGATAAAAAGAATAAAATGGGTTGAAAAGGTTCAATGTGGACGGCGTCCTCGCTTGCTGGCAAGAGAGAGGAGGTGCCACCGAGCTCGCCGGGGGAGAAGCAGAACTTCTCACACTGTAAAGAGGCGCGAAACCTCGCGACTCGTTTGCACCCGACAAGCTAACACTGTACGGCGTGCTAACATCGGGCGCGCCGACCTCTCCGAGGGGAACCGAACGCATTTTTAAGCGGGATGATGAGCTGCAACAACGGCGTTGCCGTCATCTCCGGCTCATTTCGGAGGAGTGATGTCGGTATGCGGTGCCGTCAACTCATATTTGCTCCCTTCCTGACAATTTTTAACTCGATTAATTTTGTTTTATTGGGCTATTCATGCGGCATCACGTCACAGCGGATGTTACGTTGCTCTAAAATAATCAAAAGTGCTTTCAGTGAAAAATGTGAGAGCATTAAAATGGGAAAAACGGGAGAAAAGGAAATCGAAGGAAATTTAGAATAGATAAAAATCTGCGATTAACTACGGGTAATTCTGAGTTAACTGTGAAATGATAACTTTGATCGCGATTAAATATTTTAATCGTTTGACAGCACGAATATATATATATATATATATATATATATATATGCCGTCAAACCTGGGTTTTCGTCCATAATCCGTTCCAGAAGGCTGTTTGAAAACCGAAATTGTTCGAAAACCGAAACCAGGCTCTTTTTAAAATAAAAATGTTGACTGAACACGTCTGGTCACAATGGAAAGCAACACGAGGAAGCATCACTTCCTCGTCTTTTGGAGGAAGCGTCACTTCCTCGTGTAAGGGAGGCGAGAGGAGTCAAATGGTGCATTCAAGTGCGCTCAGTTTGTTAGAGAACCGAAATGTGTTCATCATCCGAGGCATAAAAAATTTTGAATTGAAAACCGAATTGGTCGAGAACCGAGACGTTCGAAAACTGAGGTATATATATATATATATATATATATATATACACATATATTATTTTTTTGTAATATTTGTTTTTTTAAATATCCATCCGTGAGTCATGTTGGGAATTAAAGGCACAGCACGATTTGTGTCGTGTGTGTTTTCAGTGCCAGGGGCTGGCTGGCTGGCTGGCTGGCTGTCGTCTTGTTGTTGTGAATTTGTCAGTCCTTATCACTTGTGTGTGCGTGAGAGTGTGTGTGTGTGTTTTGGTAGCACTCGTCTTTTGTTTCTTTTTTCGCCATAAATCGCCATCCATCCATCCATCCATCCATTCCCTGAGCCGTGCGATCCATTTTTGGGACTTGGCGGTAATTAGCCCGGGATCATGTCGCCCCCCTCGACATGACATATGCGACAAGGGTGCCAGCGGGCGGGCCTTCCCGTTACCTTGAAGAGCCGAAGGATGTTGGCCACCATGACCGAGACGGAACTGGCCGCCGCCCCGATGACGCCCGCCACCTGGTCGGGCTTGGCGAAGACGGGCGCCTGTCCGTTGGCGCAGCGCACGTCGCCCGCGTCCCTTTCGATGAGCGCCTGCACGAAGGTGAGCGACTGCTCCAGGGCGTGGGTGTCTCGCGAGCAAGTGTCCAGGACCCGCGCCCCCAGCGTGACGTTGGGGAGCAGCCGGGGGTCTTTGTTGACCAGGTCGATGGCGAACAACATGGCCTCCAGACGGTGGATGCCCTTCTCCTTCTTCAGCTCGCCGCAAGGCAGTCCCCGCTCGCCCCGGGCGTGCACCGGGAACAGGCCGCCCAGGATGATGTCCCCGTCCAGGCGGATGGAGTGGGCGTACTCCTGCTGCGGGTCCGCGTTGGCGGACGGGCCGGCGGACCCCTGCAGCCAGCAGCTCTTGATCATCAGGAAAGGCAGGAAGTAGCACCCGCCGACCGCCATCTTGGCGCGCTCACTCGATTCGTCGGCGAGCGGCCGGCCAGAGGGACCATGGGGGAGACCCACGCCCGCCCACCCCCTCCGAAGATCCAAAAGTGGAGAAGGGGGCGGGGGGGGGGCTTCTCACGCCTAAACACGGGGACCCCCAGATGCCCCGCTTCGGTTGATGGACATTTTGGAGGCGGGACCCTCTTCCTGAAACGCAAACAAATAAACTCAGCAACCGTTGGGGAACGCGGGTTTCACCGGCACGACTTTTGGGACATTATCTGGAATTCCGTTTGAACCGTGTGGCTTTTCAGGGTTCCCACTCCTCCTCTTGCTTTTATTGATTTTATTGATTGATAGCCCTTTTTAAGGACCTTTTAAGGACTTTTGAGGGCCCATTTAAAAAAATTTTTAAGGACTTTTTCTCCACTCACCTGTATTCTAGGTAGGAAAATGAAAAAAAAACTTGAATTCATTCACAAAAAGTACACAGAAAATTTCAATTTAGAAAATATAAAACTTTTTGAATAAAAATAAAATTTTAAGGATTTTTATTGATTTTAGAAGCTTTCCCTGAAAATGAAGGACAATTAAGAACATAATTCTACAATGACCAGTAGGTGGCAGTGGTGCCTCACGTGCTTGAAATGCATGCTTTTACAAAAAGCTCTTTTTCTCCGCTTTTTGCCCAGGAATCGCCGTTTTCATGAAACTTGGCCATTTTGTCATGCCGATTGCTGAAGAACGGAAAAAAATTAAAAAAATAAAAATTCTGCTGAAAGAAGAGAGGCCAAACTTTATTTTGGTAGGCTCCATGTTTATGATCGCATGAGAACCAAATATTCTGTGGGCCTTGCGAGAGCAGTCAAAATCCAGTCAAACGCTGGAATTAAGGAGGTTGATCCAGTGAAAATGGCTGCGATTGAAATGAGTTAATGGGGGAAGATGCCTGGAATGCTTTGAGTCGCAAGCGTGGCCGCAGAATTGAACCAAACTCGTATCTCAAGGCACCACAGTCCTCTCCTCCTGAAGGGGACTTTTTTTTTTTTCAGCCAAACACACCGAGTGTGCATCGCCCTGGAACAATTCTTTGGAACTAAATTCCCAGGTTTTCCATTTCTACAATAGCGATCCTCCCAAAAGTGGCGGTCAAAAGACAATTCAAGGAGCGGAAATGTTCCGTCATCGCGTCGGTTCGTCATCCAACTACGACGGACAATGAGAGGTGCGCAAGTGCTTTCTTTTTTGAAGGCACAAAGCAAACATTCGCTGTCGAGCCTCGTTGGCTCGCGCTCATCTACTAACTTGGAAACGTAAATGGTTCGGACGGTGCGTTCACGTACCTGTCTCGTCGTCCCCTGGCCGGGAGCAGGCGGAGTTTCCCGCGCCTTTTCGCCGTCTCTCCGCTCGCCTTTGCCGCTCACCTCTCCCGCCACCGCGCCACTAAAACAAACAAACTAATGATCAACAATTTGATAGGCGAAAAAGAAAAACGGAGCGGGCGTCAACTCCTCGGACCGGGACCGAGAGCAGTGAGACTGGCTCGTGTGTGTGCGCGTGGGAGGTGGTCGCGAGACCACACGCGTGCGCGTCGAGTCAGGCGCGCGCGGTCACAGGCGGCTTGAAACTCGATAGTGCGCCTCGCGGCGGAATCACGTTGCCATTACACAAACTGGTTGGAAAAAAACTGAAGCGGAGGGAAGGGAAATGTGGCGAATGCTGCCCTCTGCTGGTTGCAACTGAAAACACCGTTCACGCGGTCATTACGACGACGATCTTGACTCATTTCACCAGCGAAATTTCATTGGACCAATAGCAGACACCCTCGTAAGGAGAAGTCAATCCCCAAAATAAATAAAATAAAATTCATTTAGCAAATTATTAAACAATAAAAGATAGGTTCAAAAATTAGTACACATGTGGGGCGGGGGGCCGTGTTTGTAAGCGCAGTAAACTTAGTACATGGAAATTAAAAATAAATAGTTCACTAAAATAGCCTACTTTAGACGTATGTAAAAGATAGCAAAAAGGAAACAAAACAGATTTTTTTTATGATAGTAAACAATTGGTCATTTGTACATCAAATAAAGAAAATATTTGCCGCTCGATGAGGCCCACGCAAAAGGAGAACATTGACAGTTTGCATTGTGAAATGTTCTGTATTTTCGACAATGTGCTGCTGCTGCTGCTGCTGCTGCTGCTGCTGCTTTGCTTGCGGTCAAAAGGCTTTGATGAGCACGGCGTAGGGCCGGATGGCTTTCTCCACCAGATCCTGCTCCTGCTGCTGCGTCAGGCCCACGGGGACGGGCAGCAGCCAGTACTTGTCGTCGTTGTGCTTCTCGCGGTAGGCCGGGTTGACCCGGTTCTGCATGACCACGCGGTACTTCCTGTCCGTCGCTTGCGACTGGAACGTCTGCGTGTAGGTCACCGCGTGCTCCAGGTACGGCGTCGAGTACACGCCGCGACCGTACGTTTGGCCTGGACCAGGCTGGGCCCCGAAATGGGAAAATCAATCAATTCCGTACCCAAAAATAGCAAAGAGATTATGATTAAAACGTTTTTTTTTTTTAAACATCAAAATGGCAAACTTGAAAGAGCACTAAAATGTTAATACAGGAACTCCTCTACAACGAAATCATGTTTGCAGCAAGAAATTTTTCACAACAGGGGGTTTTTCACTGTAGCAAATTTGAAACAGGAAAGTGGGAATGGTGTGAATGCATGAAGATTTTTTTCACACTAGGGGGTATTTTCACCCATGTAGATTTCGTTGTAGAGGAGTTTCACTGTAGCTTTACTTTTTTTTTTTTAAACACAAAATTAAGCAGACTACAAAAAGGTCCTCTCGATGAAAATGAGAACAATGTGAGCCTGAAGATTGAACCTTGGAATTCAAATATTTACTGTAGCCATAAAAACACACATTTCCCCCCACAACAATTAAGCTTCATATACACAAACACAATCAACAAAAAAGTTGATTTATTTAAAAATAAATGAGAAAACCAAAGAGCTCGACTCCCAACCTGGTAATTGGTGACGATGATGGCCCTGGCTCCGTCCTTGGAGGTGCCATGGTAGGACACGGGCCATTCTCCAGGTTTGGAGCAGGTGGTGGTGCTGTGGCCGCGCTCGCCCAGCCACACGTTCCCGTCCGGGTATTTATCCCGGACCTGGAGTGTGGGCCCCCCAACCCAAAAAAAAAAAAGTTACGCTTAGTCCCCGTTAAGGACGCTCATGAGCAGCGATGGTCATTGGACAAATCGGCCCCGATCAAGTCACACTCCGAGACGCAGGAGGCTCTTTTCCACCGCACTTGTGCTCGTGCTCGTGCTCAGGTTAGCATCACTTCTTTCTTTCTTTCTTTTTCCACCAATGAAATTAGCTCTCGCTCCGGTGCTTGAAAATGGTGCTTAAGCTGGCCCCAATTATTTGTTGGGCCAGACCCTGGCACCAACTACGTCAGGGGGCGGGGTTATCATGACGATCGCCGATGTCGAGAAAATGACTCCCTGAAGTTTGTTGAGCGGTGAACTCCGGCACACAACCACAAGAGCAATGGCAGATATACTACAGTGAAACTCCTCTACAACGAAATCGTGTTTGCAGCAAGACATTTTTCACAATAGGGGGTTTTTCACTGTAGCAAATTTGATCTCGGATATAAACACACACACACACACACACAAATGCATGAAGATTGTTTTCACACTAGGGGGTATTTTCGCCCATGTGGGTTTCGTTGTAGAGGAGTTTCACTGTACGTACTAGTATCATCGATGCTATGCTAAGTTGCCTAGCAGATGCTAACAGCGCATTATAATTATTGTGACTGTGAAACTCCTCTTGCAACGAAACCTACACGGGCGAAAATATCCCCTAGTGTGAAAAAATCTTCATGCATTAACTCCATTCCCACTCTCCTGCCCCCCCCCTACAACGAAAAAAAACCCTGTTGCGTTATACGAAATCTTTTTCGCTGCTCTTGCCTATGTGTGTGTGTGTGTTTACATCTGAGATCAAATTTGCTACAGTGAAAAAACCCCTGTTGTGAAAAATGTCTTGCTGCAAGCATGATTTCGTTGTAGAGGAGTTTCACTGTACCAATAGCGCAGGCAGTCTTGGGTAAACGTCAACATAAGTCGTGACATTTGCACGCTTGACGATGACGTCATGACGTGGCTGCGACTTGGCTCTTTGCCGGTGGAAAAACCAAACAGGTTCTTGGGAAGAACTTGTTAAGCACCCACAAAGCACAGCGCTGGCCCTGGTGCCCGACAAACGTAAATTATAATTTTTTTTGGGGGGGGGGGGGGGTTGAAAAGGGGTAAGAGAGACATCAGAGGCCCGTCCCGTGCGCGCTTGGCCAGCCGACGGGAGTGCGCTGCACGAATGCGGACCTTGAGAGCAAAGCGCAGCCATCCACACGGCCTGCGGTAGACTTCGCCTCCTCGGTAGTAGGTGCAGGTGTCCTTCAGGTTGCTGAAATCAAAGTCGTACTGGCTGTCGAAAAACTCGTCCTCGTCGATCACCAGGCCCTCGTCACCCGCGCCACTACACACAAACACGACACAATGTCATTCTTACTGCCGCTCTGGAGTCGTGTTAAGCTTTTGAACTAAACGTGTACCAGGAATGAATTCCCTTCAACTTAAAATGATTACGTTTTGTGAGCTTCCCAGGACCCTGATGGGGGACAGGAGAAGGAGCTTCAAGGCAGGCTGGTACCATATCCACCCCTGGCTTGAATATTAATAAGATTTCGAATCTGTCTTTTTAGCCCTGGGTTGAATGTGCCCCTCGGCCGCCCCCCCTCAGTGAAACTGATCTAGAACCGCCACTGGCTCCCACGAAATCGCAAGCAGCACAACGAGCGCGAGAGGGAGTCCTCCGTGAAACGGCTTTGCCTTTTTGAGTTGTTCGGGCACTGACCTGCGACCCATGGCTGCGGACACGAAGCCCTTCACTGACATGGGCAGAGCGGAGGCAAGGGCGGGGCCGCGCCCAGACGCCCGAGCCTGCCAGGAGGTAATCTGAGTGTTGCACAGCGCCGACAGAGCCTCCAGGCGGATGTCGCTGCTCAGCATTTTGATCGCAACCTCCACCGCGCTCGAAGGTGGCTTTTGTCAAATGGTTTCACCTTCGCCATCTACGGGCCCCTTATTGATTCTCAAAGATGTGCGTGCGTGTTGTTGACGACCTCTCATTAACTAATCAGAAAAACCTGAAGGGAGGCTGGACGTCGTCGGCGGCACACGCCCCTTTTCTATTCATCCAGATCCAAACCAAATCCTTTTTTTTCCCCCCCGCCCCTTTCCCGCAAATTTCTCAGTTGAAGCAAAACTTTGTGATGGAATCCAAATTCTTCCACTCCAAGCATCATTTTTGTTTTCCGCATTCAATAAATCAATAAATCAATAATGTTGCTTTTATTTTGAAAAACATTCTAGATGCAGGCACAGTAACACATTGTTTACTTTCCTGGATGAGAAAATAAATTGGGAAAAAAAAAGTTTCAAATGTCATTTCATCGAAAGCTCAGCCCCCTTGTTTTGTTTATTGAACATAAAAACATACTCAGTAATAAATTGACAGAAAGTAAGGTAAGTAAAATTGTAAAAGGAAAGAGAAATCAGTCATCATACAACACAATTATGATGTTCAAAGGAGTAGGAAGAAGTAAAAATCGTATCTAGTATTTACTTAATGTTTAGAATTGATCACCTTAACTCTGATTGATAAATTCCAAACACTGTCAAGAAATATTGTGGGGATTTTTTTTTTGGGGGGGATGAGAGAAATAATACCCTCCAATATCATACTTTATGAAATCATACAGTCATTAAGTAATTGAAGCGAATGCAAAGAACGGTGTGCGCAATCTGCTTTTGTGATCAATTCAATGGGAATTCGAGTTTGTGTTTGGGGTGCGCGCCTTGCCCACTAGGGGGCAGTACACGTGATACACGTTCGTGTAGATTTGGTGATGAAATTAAATATCCATCCATCGACAGACGAACAACCATTCGCGCTCACATTCATTGGGACACTTTAGAGCAGGTGCGCGACATCCCCTGATCACCCCCCCCCCACACCCCCTCCGCCCCACCTCCCTGGAAGGGCAAGGAAAAATTCCAAAACCCTAAGTGACACAGTTGATGGAGTGACGAGCAACTCCATGTAAAAAAAAGCTAATGACATTCGACCCCCAGGGAGTGAGTCAGTCTATCCACTTTCTTCATCGCTTATCCTCGCTGGAGCTGTAAGTAAATTTGTACCATTTTAATTATTTTTTTTTACAAACAACTACCCGGGTTAACCTCTGATAACGCCCCGGTTAGGGACTGCGAGTCACCAATTAAGTAGTGGACACTGTGTGTATTTCCCAGAACCAGAACCGTTGCGATGGATTGAGTGCCATGAGCATACGCCGACTTGTCCTTCTTCCGGCGGGCACCGGCGTTCACTCTTTATGCGTACAAATGGTGGCGCAGGAAGTCCAAGGTCTTCTTCCAGGCGTCCTCCTGAGCCAGCGAATGCGCCGCGCAATCGCCTCCCCACAGAGCTGTGACTGGAACACACAGCACCGCTCCATGATGACAACCGACATGCAGTCAAACGAGACCTCCCCCCGCAAGGCTTGTTGTGTTGATGCCTTCTTTGGTTGGTGTCAGAACAATTCCCAGTTTACGAAGGACGACACCATTTTGTTTCAAGAAAGAGTGGGATGCAGGACATGAAGCGGAAAAAAGACCAGATGCATGGATTAGGACAGGAATCAAGACCATGACCAGGACTGGGATATGGGCAAGGGTATGAAGCAAGTCATAGTCCAGAACCCTGCCCAAGAACATTGTCCGGGACATGGACCACAACAAAGGTCAGGACATAAACCGAGTGTCTCAGGAACATGGACGTGAACCGAGACATAGACCGGGACGAGTACACAACCCCAAGTTATTTGTGACAAACCTTATCTCGGTTAGTGTTCACTTACTCTTTTCCCGACTGCCTACAGATCGGAATGAGCTCACTCTGGTGTGTGGGGAGTACGGAGGTTCCAGCAAGTGTCCCGCATTTGGGTAAGAAAGAACGGTCAGGAGGTGGGCGTTTCCCGCACGCTCCATCATCTCCTTCATCTGCAACACCAACAGGTTGTTTTTCTGGGTGAATGTGCACCCTCGTGATTTAGAAACCAGACATTGAACTTGTGCTCCTCACGTCTTGGGCTGACTCCACGGCGGGCCAGTTCTGGTCGTCCTCGCCTGCGACCACCAACAGTGGACATTGCACACGTCCGACCTGGCAAAACACAAAATGTTGTACTTGGTGCATTCAACCAATCCCCACATGAACAAGACCACCACATGGATTAAAACGAGGGGGGACAGAATCTGGGTCATAGATGAGGATTGGTTAGAGAACCAGGGCATGATACAAGAAAGGAACAAAAGCATAAAACTGGACATGGCTGTGGACGGGGACCTAGTTCAGGACCAGAACCCAAAGCAAGGACTTGGACCAGGGCCATGGAGTCAAGCAGTGCATTGCCTCTGGCTTGGGCCAGGACTTGGACCAACCCCAAAAGCAAGAACTTACATCCACTTTGAAGGCGGGGTCAGTGGGTATTGGCAGCAGCAAGTTTCTTAAGATGGCCTGGTTCTCGTCATTCAACCGAATCTTGTGCCCGTTCCTGAGGGAACGACAACCAACAAACATTAGGCGTAACACCTCGTCTTCCCAACAAAATAGCGCAAGTAACAATGGTGAATGTTACCGATCAAAATACGATAAAATGTCCGCCATCGTTCCATCCACGGGCTGCACGTGGCTTCCACTGATGCACACTGCACACCTGGGCTGTAACACATGTACAAACACATATACGGTGTACACGCACCAAAATAAAAAGTACACGATCTCGCACAAACAAAAACGATGTCATCCTTGCGCAACCTTGGCGACATGTGAGTAGGCGGCCATCTTGAGCGTGACGCAGACGCCAAAGGACAGACCCAACATGGCCACGCGTTCGGCCAGGACCCCGGGGTGCTGCTGCAGCAACGTGAAGGCCCTCTGTGAGCAGAGAACGTGATGTCGGCGGTTACCATGGCAACACATACACTGGCTTATCTCTCTCAGCCACATGGAGATGAGATGAGACAATCCGTCACAGTGGCTGCCCGCGTCATCATTTCATAAAATAACGCTATGCCGTTGTTGGTTCATTAGCAAAAAGTTCAATATGCTACTAACATGATTAGGTTAGTTCCAAGACATCAAAACCAGGACCGGGACACAGACATTTGTCTCATGTTAAGAGTGTGGTAAGCTCGTTCATTAGGCTATGAAAGTGAAACCTACAGTAGGTCCACCACATGGAGTAAATCCAGGTCATGGATGGCCCAAGAACAGAGCAGTGACATGGATGAACAAGGACTAGGAAAAAAAACAGGAACAGGGTATGGACTAGATCCAGAATTTTCCAAAATGATGATGGCATGCAACTAACATGTCTGGCACAGTGACTAGACTTTGGACTGGGAACGGTAAGGATTGAGACATGGAACAGAACTGGGACATAAATGGATGAGGACCAGGTCATGTATAGGACTGGGCCCAGTAAAGGGACCCTTAAACACAACCAGGACATTTGTCTAACGATATTGCGTTGTGAGCTGGATCACCAAAATACTCATGCTATGCTGCTAACTTGAGACCTACGGTACGTCCACGACATGTGACAGATCCGTGTCATGGAAGGACAAGGACTAAAACCAGGTGTTGGCGCAGATCCGGGGAACGGACCACTATCAGAACTGAGACATTTGTCCAATGGAGTGCTGTTAACTCATTCATTCCAATGCCAACGTTAGAATTACTATCGTGAGGCATCAGCCGAAAACAGAATCAGGACATGGAAGAGACTTGACCTCAAAGTAGGTGTTGTCCACCATCTTTCCGGTCTCCACTGTGATCTTTGGGGTCATGTAGTCCAGAGCCAGTGCGGCGAAGCCATGTGAGGCGAGCAGCGCCGCCCGGTACTCAACCAGCTGGCCTCCGCCACCCCACAAGTCCAGGATGGCAGGGAACGGTCCGGGACCTGGGAACGTTTTTTATTTATTTATTATTATTTTTCTTGCTGAGATTCTGCCCTTCCAGTCTTCTCAGATTGGGAGAAATATTTAATTTGCTTTGGGGATTGAGTGAAAGGTGGGAACTCATTCTTAACTTTGTTCAATGGACTTTTAAATCATTCTAACATCGTGTAGTACAAGATTGTGTCAAATGTTGCGATTAAGGTGTCAACTCTGGGCACGTGAAGATCCTTTGAGACTGTTTGTGCCTAAGGGCTGTAGAAATAGAGGTGACCGGACTTGGTTCACTTTGACGAGGTCGTGACAAATAGTTGCGGTCTGTCTGATAGCAAACTCGTCTTATCAACCGAGGCTGATGGTTGCCTTTGTTCGTGGGACAAGATCAGTCAGTCAGTTCTGAAGCTTGACAAACTGAGTCAAGTCAACGAGTTGCTCCCTCTGTCTTACAGGTTTTAAGACCGAGGGAGCAAGGACATGGTGGCTGTAACTTAGACCCACCATGTCCTTTATGCTTACTTCCACAACAAGTCCACTGGTAGCCTCTCCCTTTTCTGCCACCCAGATGAACCATGTTTACAAATATTCTGAAACAGTCTATGAGGGATTTGGAGTGTCGCGCCAGTACCTGTGGGCAGGAAGAGGGTCGCCGTCAGTTCGTAATCCTTGACGGGGGTCCTTCGAACACCGGGCGCCATGTACCAGCGCTCCACCGTTTGAGACGCCAGCGGTACCTGATCCGTGAAGTCGGTGAGGTGGTCCTGGTAGATGGAGATGGTGAACTCCATGGGGGTCTCCACGTTCTTCTTCCTCAGCCTAGAGAGGAGGAGGGATTAGCTCCTTTCTCGCTGTCCGTCTTTCTCTTCTATCGCTGTGATGTGTCACAGAAATGGAGGGACGAAGGCAAGCCACCAATTTCCGAGCTTTGGAATGTGGTACCAAGGATGCACTGCGATGCAGGAATTTTGTGCAATCTCGTGGTACTGTAAAAGTGGCTATGAATGTTGTCTCGCCGGCCGTGCTCTACCTGAGTCCAGGATGGCTTCCCGGAACTGGTCCGATGCTCCAGAAAAGCCCCATTTGCTCCACCCCGGAGTACGTCCCGCCCAGACTGGGATCTCTGGATACTGCGCAGAAAAGATCATGACCACAACATTTCCATAGAAATCCCGCAACAGTATCGTAATGGCGCCTTCATCGTCCCGTAAGAGTCTCCTAATGTCTCCGGAGCGGTCTTGTAACATTCCCTTAATATTCCAGACGGGGCGCACCAACCCCCCGACATACCGTTGAGGGAGCCTGCGGTGTCCGTCAGGTAGTGAGCAAAAGCCTCCCAGCCGTGTCTGTCCTCGCAGCGGTGGAAGGTGCGCAGGGTGATCCGGGCTCCAGGGGGCGCACTCTGCACCAGGATGGCGACCTTCTCGTCCACCAGGCCTCTGGAAGGACGGACTGACAGATGGACGGCGCGCTGCTCACGCCACATGATGACCTCCCTGCAAAAAGTCACACAATTAGGCGAGACTTCCTGTCTGTATATTCCGGCTGCTTGGATTGCATTTTGAATTGTCTTGAGTCCGGGTGTCCAAACTCTGTCCTCAAGGGCCGCCGTCCTGCCTGTTTTCCAGCTCTCCCAGGAGCAAGGCACCCGATTCAAATCATCAGGATCGTTCCAATGGCTCTTCGGGCCTGGCTCATCTGAATCGGGTGTGTTGCAGTCGGGAGAGCTGGAAAACCGGCGGGACGGCGGCCCTCCAGGACCGGCGCTGGACATGCCTGGTCTTGTCTGAAACCCCGCCTTTTCACGGCATGTGAAAAGCGCTCAATGAACACAGCAACGTCACCGATTTACACGAGCGGCAAAGGTTATTCGGTCGTGCTCCATGCAGCAGGCAAACAGAAAGTCGATGTTTGACAGGCAGGCAGACTAAAGTCCACGAGGTCACGTGACTTTGTTCATTTACTTGCTTTTGTGTTTTGGAATATTTCTTGCCTTTGGTTTAGGAGCGTTGTCTCTCAAAATGTATTTGTGAATTATGTCACAAGATAAGGTGCTCATGTCAAGAATAAAGCCCCAAAATGATGACTTATTCGATAATTGCTTCATAAATTAGAATCAACTAATTTATACTATCAACTATGCTATGAACTAATAGCTATTTTAAATCAACTCCAAACGTGACTAAAATAAGGAGTGAATAATTGATTCAGTGCAACACCAGGACAAAGAGTGAACCAAAAACCGTTGCCAAGGTAAGAAACTAAATATAAATGGAAATAGTTGTCGGAAAATAGATTAGCTAGCAAAGCCGTGACCAACAACAACAACAACAACAACAACTTACAAAAGTAAGCAAAGGTGGAATCAGAAAACGGAGAGCTTGAGACGTCTAGAAGCACTCGTGTCTTGAGGGGCAGAGCTGTGAGCGAGGCGAATTTTCCGACAGAGACGCGAAGACCGAGAACTCTCTGAAGGGTCGGCCCGATGACGTAAGCAGCAGGAGAGGCCCTCCTCCGCCACCTGCTGGAGAGACACAAGAACAGAACATGACCGTTTTCAGCTGTTGTGAAAGCGCTGCATCGATCCAGATCTATTGGATTGTGTTGTATTTCTCTTTGAAAAACGGGACTATTTTTGAGAAATAAAATGAACATTTCGGACCTTAAAACCCTTTCATGCCTGACCAATATCTAATTTATTCCACTTCCCATGTCTTGTGTTTTTATGTCCTGTTTTTATTTAATCCATCCATCCATCTCTTATTTAGCAGCTTTAGCAGGGAAGCCCAGACTTCCCTCTCCCTAGCTACTTCTTCCAGCTCTCCCCGGGGGATACCGAGGCGTTCCCAGGCCAGCTGGGTGACTAGTTCTCCAGCGTCTGTCGTCCTCGGGGTCTCCTCCCGGTGGGACATGCCCGGAACACCTCACCAGGGAGGCGTTCAGGAGGCATCCGAATGATGCCCAAGCCACCTCATCTGGCTCCTCTCGATGTGGAGGAGAAGCGGGTCGATCTGAGCCCCTCCCGGATGACCGAGCTTCTCACCTTATCTCTAAGGGAGAGCCCGGACACCTTCATTAAATAGCTCGTGACCAAGATGAGGGTTGGAACGAATCGACCGGTATTGAGAGCTTCGCCCTTTGGCTCAGCTCCTTCTTTACCACGACAGACCGATGCAACGTCCGCATCACAGCAGACGCTACCATCCGCCTGTCGATCTCTCGCTCCCTCCTGCCCTCATTCGTGAGCCCCAGAACTTAAATCCTCCACTTGGGGCATCTCCTCCCCGACCCGGAGTGGGCACTCCACCCTTTTCCGACTGGGACCATGGTTTCTTTGAGGTGCTAATTTTCATCCCAACCGTTCACACTCGGCTGCGAAAAGTGAGAGTTGGAGAGCCCTGTTTGAAGGAGCCAACAGTACCACATTCTGCAAAAAGCAGAGATGCAATACTGAGGCTACCAAAACAGACCCCCTCAACGCTTCGGCTGCGCCTAGAATTTTCCATAAAGGTAATGAACAGAATCGGCGACAAAGGGCAGCCTTGGCGGAGTCCAACCCTCACTGGAAACGATTATGCCGGCAATGCGACACACTCTGACCTCGGAAAGGGACCGAACAGCCCGTATCAATGGGCTCGGTACCCCATACTCCCGAAGCACCCCCCACAGAACTCCCCGAGGGACACGGTAAACGCCTTCTCCAAGTCCACAAAACAATGTAGCCGGTTGGGCGAATTCCCACATACCCTCGAGGACCCTGCTAAGGGTGTAATGGTCCACTCACGGCCGGGAAAAACCACACTGCTCCTCCTCATTGAGGCTCGACTTCCTGACGGACCCTCCTCTCCAGCACCCCTGAATAGACCTTACCAGGGAGGCTGAGGAGTTTTTTGTAGTTGGAACACACCCTCCGGTCCCCCTTTTTAAAAAGAGGGACCACCACCCCGGTCTGCCACCACTCTCCCGCTGAACGCGAAGAGGCGTGTCAACCAGGACAGCCCACAACATCCAGAGCCTTGAGGAACTCCGGGCGGATCAGGGGCCTTGCCACCGAGGAGCTATTTTTTTATTTAATATTTTTATATTTTAATATTATTAATATTTAATATTTCTCTTATTCATATGTCCTAGTTTTAAATATTATTATTATATTATTACCAATTCTGATTTTGGGAACTGCCCCTTGTACTTCTTTTTTTTTAATTTTTTTAATTTTTTTTATGACACATAGGAAAAAAATGTCCATAATGGTATCTTGGCTTTGAAGTGTAATATCAAAGTCATTTCTGAATAGCTTGCGACCACTCAAAATGTTCAGTGGCATCAGACCTATCCATTCATATCTAGTTTTTATTTATTTATTTCTTTATTTTGCTGCCCTCTATGGACAATAAAAGCAATAAAAGGCAATATTGTGCTATGAGTCAAAGTAACTGTAATTTGTTCATCTTGAATATTCCAATTTGAATGTGTTTTTAATATATATATATGCAAATAGTTACTGTGACTCATAGCACAATATTGCCTTTTATTGCTTTTATTGTCCATAGAGGGCATCAAAATAAATAAATAAATAAAAACTAGATATGAATGGATAGGTCTGATGCCACTGAACATTTTGAGTGGTCGCAAGCGAAAAAAATATTCAAAAATGACTTTGATATTACACTTCAAAGCCAAGATACCATTATGGAAAAAATTTTCCTATGTGTCATAAAAAAAATTTAAAAAAAAGAAGCACATAGGTTAACCCTGATAACAAAATCCACAAAATTTTGCCATATCATGTTGTTTTCGATATTGGTCGTATTCCATTTATAAGCATTAGGTAGATTCCATCTGAAAATGAAAATTTGGAGAAAATCATATTTTAAACCTGCAGTATCAAATTTGATAACGTTGATTTAATGTAATATAAAGAATGAGTTACATAATAAAAATGCGTGTATCAAATATGATACAAATGGCATTGTAGGGTAAAAAAAAAACATTACTGCTATTGACAACAACAACAAAAAAAAGAAAAGTCAACTTTTATTTCCTGAAAAAAAAATCGAATGCTGCACCATGTGATTGTGAGATCGCTACTTTTTATTTCAGATGACGTATTTTTCTTGCAAAAGTATGATCTGGAAAAATATTGAGGACAAATTGTACAGTTTGTTGAGAAACGTGTTTTTCTTTCAGCTGATCGTCAACAAGGTCTGCCAATATCATCCAAAGTGTGATCAAGATTAACCCCCATGCAGTAATGATCCCAAAATTGGACATTTCGGACACTTTGGACGATTTTGGACTGTTGGACAGATATGAAAGATATGAAATTTAACCCCCATGTGGTAATTATCCCAAAATTAGACAAAATGGACACCACAGACAAAACAGTGAACAATAACTCCACCAAGCTGAAATTTTGCATAGGATGAATATCGATGTCTTGGCCAATTCCCACTGAACATTTTGAGGGGTTGAAAGTGAAAAAAGGTGTTGCACATTGGAAGAGGGACATTTTTGGGACAATCCTCCTTCATGCAGCCGCTTCAAAATACTGCATGAGGGTTAAAACAGCGCCAAGAGGATTGTGGGTAGCCAGCGCAGAAACGATCCACTTGGGAGACCTTGGCTGAGGGGTTTCCTGTCGAACGACGCCTCGTTTTGCATGACGTTCACAACATCTCCAATAATCGGTGGTGTCCCACCAATGATGAAGGAAAAAAAAACCCCAAAAACCAAAACAAACAACTTGTCAATCATTGGTCTGAGGGATTTGGACCACGGGTAGCCTGAGCAAGAAGGTCCACAGCGATCCACTCCGAGGGAAACCTTTCATCTGACGTCGGGGTTTCCAGGTCTTCCCGCGGACGACGTACTCCAGCGTGGCGCTCCTGTTGAGCGTGAAGACCGAGTCGCTCCGAACGACGGCGGTGAAGAGCGAACCCTTGCTGTTGGCAAAGTGTCCCGGCAGAGCGCTCCACTGGCCCGTGCTCAGGTTGTAACAGTCCATCATGCACCTGAGGAAGTCGTCGGAGGGCCCGTTGCGCATCACGTACAGATCGTCCCGGTGGCCCACCATGCAGTGGCCGTAGCTCTGGCGGCGGATGAGGCTGGCCACCAAACGCCACTCGTCCGCGCTCGGGACGTACTCGTGGATCTCGGTCGTCTCCATCGGTCTCCACAAGCACGCGAAAATCCTCCCCGCGGCTTTGGCGCACGCCGCCCCCGCCGCCGGCTTCGGCAGGTGCGCGGCCAACGTCCAGCGGCCGGTCCGCACCTCCAGCGTTTCCACGGATGACATCGCCGTCCGCTCGTACTCCCCGCCCATGGCGTAGAGGCGGCCGTCCCGTCCCAGCAGGCTGAAGTTGAAGCGCGGCTGCGCCGGACCCGCCAGCTCGCTCCAGAGATTCTCGTCCACGTCGTAGCGGAAGCACGCGTCCACCACCACCACCGCCGCGTCTCCGCGGACGCCGCGGACGCCGCCCACCACGTAGAGCTTGTTGTCCAGGACGGTCACGCCTGCCATGGAGGTGCTGGCCTGCGGAGGGAGATCGGTCAGCGTTTTCCACGCGTTCCCCGTTTCGTCCAGGTAGCAGACGGTCCTGGAGCCGGCGTGGACGGCTTGGCTCGTATCGCAGCTGACGTGGGCGCCGACGGCCGCGAAAGCGCTCGGGCGGAGTGACTCCACAAAGGAAATCAGTTCCGGCGGCAGAGTCCGCCGGACCTCTGCCTCCATGTCGGCCGTACAGATCCCGGATGTACAGCCCAGCGGCGCGGTAGAGTTCCAGCAGGCCGAAGGTGGAGGCGGTGTGGAACATGAGCAAGCAGTTGTCGGAGTCGAGCCGCTCCACCAGGTGCCTGGCGAGTGGCGCCGCCTGCAGGAAAGCGGCGCATTGGATGGCGTCCACGATGTCGTCGGCATCCAAACCGGGCGCCTCGCCTCGCATGACCGCCAAGGCGATGAAGAAGCCGCGAGCACGCAGACAGCGGAGGTGGATCTCCTCCTGGCGACACTCCTTCATCCCAGAGCGATAGAGGGCGCCAAAGTAGTCGCAGCTCTGGACCAGGAGCGCCTTCTCCTCGGAGAAGCGGACGTCCTCCACCACCACCGTCAGTCTGGCAGCGGCGGGACGGCGATCGTCCGCCGAGTCGACTTTGCGGCTTCCGTCGGCACGTTCGAGACTGCGCAGCGACATGGAGACGCTTGCGATGAACATCGGAGTGGCTGGGGACGTTTTCCGGACGTGCCGTCGAGGATTCTGCTTTCACACTCTGACGGGAGACTCCATTTCAAAATAGAGCAGCTAAACATAGACCGGGACAACTGAGCGGAGTCACATTTACAACGCTCACGGGTCACATTGTCACCACGCCGAGCGCCTCTCCATACTCGAAGGGTTGAGGACGCTTGTGTGCAAAGGCCGCAGTCGATTTGTACATGAGGTTATTCGAAAAAAAACTTCAAATCAAATCCTAATCGTCGTGATAATAACACGTTTACGTGAAATCGTTCCTTTCAATAATGAATTCTTAATTTCATCAGCTCATTTTGTTATTCATAATTAGGGTTAGGCACAAATGTTTCCTCATATTTTGTTTATTTTAATATTTATTTTGTGTTTTTTTAATTAGCTATTGCGGTCATGATTTAATCAAACAAAAATGTTGTTACGTATTATTTCCAATACAAGTGTAAGTTGTTCTTCAGTGGATAGCACTACCTTACGAACGGCAAAAGGAGAGAGGGAATCCTTTGAATGCAGCTTTATTAAAAGGACAACAAAAAAAAAGACGTCGGCACCGCAGTACGTTCGAGAAGACAACTACCGTAACTAAAATCACTTCCTGCTTCTCTTACTTTACCAGCCAATCAGAACATATCAACATAAAAAAACACGTCTAAACAATTATTAAACAACAGAATATAATTTGGGAATGCTTAACATGAAATAATATGATGCTCAAACATAAAATGATAATTAATAATATAACATAAGATTACACAAGTATTTATTTTTAGGAAAGCGTTTAATTTCATAAAACGCCTTTACTTTTTTTTTCTATTAAAACCCAACGTCAACGAGGGGAAGACATGTCTCTGTGGCGCAATCGGTTAGCGCGTTCGGCTGTTAACCGAAAGGTTGGTGGTTCGAGCCCACCCAGGGACGCACGATCTTTATTGACTTTTTAAGTGGGAAATAAAGTCACCAAGTAACAAATTTGTCGTCGCGGCTGGTTTTAAAAGCGGGAAGTTGAATTATTGATCGCCACAGAGATATCTTCACTTCTCTCTTAACAAGTTTTTTTTTTTTTTAGTTGGGCGTTTTCGTGGCAACGTTGTTCTTTTTGAACAGGCGCGCTTAGGACAACTTCTCGGGTAGGGGTCCTACCGGAACACGGAATCGCGTTTGCGGCTGTAAGCATAACATCCATCCATCCATCCATTTTCCGAACCGCTTCATCCTCACTAGGGTCGCGGGGGGTGCTGGAGCCTATCCCAGCTGTCTTCGGGCAGTAGGCGGGGGACACCCTGAATTGGTTGCCAGCCAATCGCAGGGCACACAGAGACGAACAACCATCCACGCTCACACTCACACCTGGGGACAATTTAGAGTGCCCAACGAGCCTGCCATGCATGTTTTTGGAATGTGGGAGGAAACCTGAGCACCCGGAGAAAACCCACGCAAGCCCGGGGAGAACATGCAAACTCCACACAGGGAGGCAGGAGCTGGGATCTCTGCACTGTGAAGCCGACGTGCTAACCACTGGACTACCGGGCCGCCCTGTAAGCATAACAATTGAAACCTTTTTAAATGTATACCACGTTATTTAGCTAAATATTTTTTCCATTTTCAGGACCGCTCTTTACTTTTCGAACTCACTTAATTGGTCACACCAAAAGAGAAGCAATCTCGTCTCGCGTGCACAACGCACCAAACCAAACGTTGAAAAAGGAATTGAAACCTTGCACCTATTCTATAACGTTGACCACTATTAATAATCTACCAACAAAATGCATTTCGCAAAAGACAAAATACTTGCCTGAACATCGGCTTTCACGTTACCACTCGAATGTCCGCGCTTTTGTGTACGTTTGGTAAGTGCATTGTGGCACGTCTTTGGGGATGGACGACGGGGAAACAAGAGTTCGCTCGTGTAACATGATGATGATGATGTCGTCCACCAGAGGAGGAGGCGTCTCGGGATGGGTCGCTCGTCCAAAGACAAACGGGATATTTACTACCGACTGGCCAAAGAGGAAGGCTGGAGAGCGAGGAGCGCCTTCAAGCTGCTGCAGCTCGACGAGGAGTTCAGCCTGTTCACTGGTCAGACTTTATACTCGAGTCGTTTTAACTCCCCCACAGAACGAATCCCCCTGGCACAGCAATCACGAAGACGCGGGGGGGGGGGGGGGGGGCGAAATCTGCAAAAGGATTGTTTCATTTATTTGGCACCACTGGAACCGTCCAGCCCCCAGAATCATTTTGGCACCTCCCATCTGTAGTCTGTCCTCCATAAAGAGGGAAATAACTGATATCTGGAGCTAATGAATAATTTGTGGTCGCCTGGTTAGCACGTCCGCCTCACGTGACACAGGTCCAGGGTTCGGCTAACGGTCATCATTATGCTACATCATCTGTCATGTAATTAAGTGCTTTATTTGTGTTGTTTTGTTTTGTTTTGTTTGTGGCAACATCAGGTGTGAACAGAGCTGTGGATCTCTGTGCTGCTCCTGGCAGCTGGAGTCAAGTTCTCAGTCGGAAACTCAGGTAGACATCATTATACTTTCTGCACAACATCTATCTGACAAGGGTGAGGGGCTTCTGTTCGATGGAAGAAAAAAATAAATAAATATCCAGGACACTGGTCAGCCTGGAATGGGTCCGCATTTGAAACAAGTTTGTTGTTGTTGTTGTTGTTGTTTAGAGGTCATGGGGAGAAGTGTGAGGGCGGTGAGGAGGTGACGATTGTGGCGGTGGACCTCCAGGCCATGGCTCCTCTTCCAGGAGTCACTCAGATTCAAGGAGACATCACCAAGGTTCAGCCTCAAATAAAAAAAAAACATCAAACATAATCGATATATGATATGTATATCAATATATCAGGTCCAGATCTATTTCTGTATAGTCTGTAACTAGCCCCAAACCACAAAACAACGAAAGCCTTCGAGCTTCACGGGACTGAGCGGACATCTTCTCTCCCCCATGGCGTCTCAGGTGTCGACGGCCGAGGAGATCGTCCGCCACTTCGAGGGCCAGCCGGCGGACCTGGTGGTGTGCGACGGCGCTCCTGACGGTCAGATACTTGGCCGCCACACCCCCCCTGCCGCCTTTGCTGCCTAATGGACGTCCCTCATGTGTTGTTGTTGTTGTTGTTTTTTTTTTGTTGCCATAGTAACGGGCCTCCATGATGTGGATGAGTACATTCAGGCTCAGCTGCTCTTGGCTGTGAGTCGCCAGGGTTTGTTTGACGCGTGGATGGCTGAAATCAGTCATTTGAGCTTTTTAGCTTTTTTTTCAATTTCAGGCACTGAACATCACCACTCACGTACTTAAACCAGGAGGAACGTTTGTGGCAAAGGTCAGTTCATCTTCTCTTGTTTTACCGTTGACGGTCTGTACCTTATTTTGTCCACCCTCCCCAACTTATGCGTTATTTTCTCAAGGACAGGTGAGGCAACGCAACCTCAAGCCTCAGCGTTTGTGGCTTGAAGCTCATATTTCGTTATATTCATGTTCAATGCCATTGACTCCAGCCGCCTCCTATCTTGTCATACATTAAAAAAAAAAAATGTGGAAATGATTCCGCTCAAGTCGCTGAGTTAAGTAAAGCAGGTCCTCGGTTTGCTGCCATGTTGTTAGTGCAAGCAGCCCACACATCACCGGGGACCTGCTTTGCACAACAGAAGCCGCCGCCCCCTTAAAAAATTTTTGGGGACAAATAAACCCCATTTGATCTATAAAATTGATTGTTGACACCATTTCCTGTCATCCTTGTCAGATCTTCCGAGGCAAAGACGTGACGCTGTTGTACTCTCAGCTCAAGATCTTTTTCGGCGGCGTGACGTGCGCCAAGCCTCGCAGCAGCCGAAACTCCAGCATAGGTCTGTGGCCACCTTTTTATTTATTTATTTATTTTTTGAACATTTCTTTCATCGTCACGCTCTCTTTTGATGTATTTGTTTATTTATTTCTGTGTTCTTTCTGCTGGTGTGCAGAAGCGTTTGTGGTGTGTCAGAACTACCGCCCTCCCGAAGGTTACGTGCCCAACATGTCCAACCCTCTGCTGGATCACTCCTACGGTAATCTCGGAGCACACCATCAAAACTAAAACGGATTCATTGGTCTGGTAGAAGAGCAAATCATTGCGCCGCCTGTCACTATCGGTCGCGCCATACATGGTCACATTTGTTATTTATTCGTGACAGATAATGTTGTGAATAAATAAGAACTTCTGGAGAGATGAAGTGGAAATTATATCATTTATACCGCTTACGAGAAAACTGTTTGTTGTTGTTGTTGTTGTTGTTTTTTTTAAACAGACGTGGACTTCAACCAGTTAGAAGGCCCAAACCGCATCATCGTTCCATTCCTGGCGTGTGGAGATCTGAGTGCCTTTGATTCTGACAGAACCTACCCTCTGCAGGTGAAGCTCCCCCCCCCCCCACCCAAAAAAAAAACCCTCAGTGACCGCCCTTAAAAGTGACTTTGTTCCTTCATGCTGCAGTTGGATGCTGGCAAGGAGTACCAATACACCCCCCCCACCCAGCCGCCCATCAGCCCCCCATACCAGCAGGCCTGCCACCTGCGCAAAAACAACCTGCTCTCCAAGGAGGACTCTCCTTCTTCCCTGGGAACCACGACAGAGCGGAGACCAGGGCCCAGGCTGACTGACCCTGGGCCCGAGTTTTATTAGCATGTAAACAACAATTTTAAAGTTTTTAAATGATTTTAATTCCAGGCAGCGTGGCGGTTTGTACATCTGCCTCACATATCCAATCCATCAATTATCGGAACCGTTTTATCCTCCCGAGGTGTCGCGGGCCTGCTGGAGGCTGTCCCGGGTGTCTTCGGGCAGGTGGCGGAGTACACCCTAAATTGATTGCCAGCCAGTCACAGGGCACACATAGACAAACAACCATTAACACTCACAGTGGAGTGTACAGTCCTTCTTTTTTTTTTTGTCTGTATGTGATGTCAGTTTTCTCTCGAAATGGACTCTGACAATGACCGGCAAACCAGTTCATGGTGTGTCGCTATGGCCTGTGTTAAGGAATTGATTCCTTACTGTGATTTTATTTAGCCCCACTCTAGTTGGCTCTGAAAGAAACAAAGAATGTAGAATGTTGTTGGAGGTATTTCCTGCTCACTGTGCTTACAATCACCTTTAGTGTCCCTCGACCCCCACCACTTTTAAGGCCCCCCTCCATAGGACTTGTTTAACACCAAAAGAACAACTGTTCTCTCAAGTATCTGTGTTGCAGCTATTGCGGGACTGCGCCTTACTATGAGTACGATTGATCCCGGTCTCTTTCGTGGGCATCTGTTCGCTCACCTGGAGCAATGTATGTAGTGTTAGATTGTATCTTCTTCCCCCTTGGTTGATTAACGGCTCCCAAGTGTCTCCTGTTGTCCCCCGACCCTTGGGAAGACCTTTTGTCTCAGGATGTATGCACAGCGGGGGTCTGCAACTTGCCATCACACCAAATGGTGGGTAGTGGTGTTCTGGTCACACCTCACCGCTCCCAACTTCCTCCAGCCACACCGGGTCAGATGACAAGTTACTTTCTTTGTTTCCGGGATTTGCATGAGAGGCGTACCTCCCCGCCTCTCATTATCATATTGTCTCTATATAATCTCATGAATGTGTTTGTCCGGGGCTTCCTGACGAAATCTGAGAATCTCAGGAGCCCGAATCGATTCGTGTTGCGTTGTGATAAACTGAGAAAAAGACGACGTGGTGTTGGGTCTTCTTCCACCTTATAGAGAAATAAAAGAACCTGTGTCCAAGGAGGGCAGTAAGGAATTGGACAGCTCCCCTCCTCTACACCTGACACGTGACTGGCGACTAGTCAAGGGTGTTCCTCAGGATCTCGCCCCAAGACTCATTTGGAAGACCGTCGGTTGCAGGTCGCATGTGACCCCTAAAATGAAGATCAATGAAAATGAAGAGATGGATGTGCTGTATTTCTCATGTCATGTTTTGAGAGTTGTATTTTATGACCAACATGGAACTAAAAGGCCTTTTTTTTTTTCGAAGTCATGTGTCAGAATTTTTGGATTGATTGAAAACAATTGACTTGCTTCCTACTGTAGTACTAGAAATGCTGTATTATTATTTTTTAAAAGGGGGGGGGGGCGATAATTGAAAGTCTTTCCTCTCAAGGTTACTATTGAGAGTCGCACACACACACACCACTCCGTCCGGAAATGGGGAAACGTCTCGGCTCCTCCACTTCCTGGTTCGGGTTGCTACGTACGCTCGACGTCACGACGCAGAGAACCTCACAGCCGCATTGTTGTTAGGGGGGGGAAGAGAAGCAGCTCAGCGAAGTCAGCTCGGCAGTGGAGCAGCGCAACCGTCGCTATATTCCGCACAGCCAGCAGTGAGTTCGGAGCGGCCCCGACGGGGCCTTCTCTCGCCCTGGATACTTTGCGGCCGCGCTCGCGTCGCACTCGGTTCAGCAGCGAGCGCCGGCCGAATGCGGATTTAACCTAACCGCCGGTTGGGCTCCGCAGGCCTCGCCGCTTTTGGGCTCCGCAGGCCTCGCCGCGGACGCCATTGCTAAGTCGCCCTCCTTGCTCAAGCTGAATTCTTGAGAAAAGCCAGGTAAGTCCAGCGCCCCCCTTGGCCAACCTTTTCGTATTCGCCCTCTATCGCCGAACTCCGGTGGTCGTCAAACGTTGACGGCTGCGAGAATGTGACCACTTGGATCTTGAAAGCCCCCGTGGGTTTTCTTGTTGTGTTAGTCGCCATATTTCCTTCCCCCTTGCTCCTTTTAAGCAGGCTAGTCGGGGGCGAGCGACGTGGACCGAGTAGTGTGCGTTTATCTCCAGACACGGAGTGGGGGGGCTTCCAGGCGTAGCAAACATTTCAAATAACGCTCCCGGTCAAGCTTCACGTTCAACTCGCTGTTTGTTTGCGACCAGTCTCGTCAACCGAGCGGACGTTAGCCGCGGCGGCTAACAGTCGCTTGATCGAAGTGGGGCGGGGGGCGGGTAGCGGGTAGCGACCCGTCGGCTCTGATCGAGCCGGTGGAGACTCGCTGGGGTCGGCGTGGAGGCGCCGAGCTCACCGCTTCCTTTCTTTGGTTCATCGGTAGAGAGCGAGAGGGTCAACGCCTCCCCGTTTGCCTGAAGCCGCGATAAACGAACCGCGAAATAGCGAGGGAACACTGTAAATGTGTCCTAAAACGTCTCTACCGTTTTGAGTTGCATTTGTTATGAATTGGGATTAGGGGAATTTGGGTTGGGGGCGGGCCGAGACGGTCGTACGTCCAGGATGAAGGTCGGGACTTTGTTGTCTGTCGCCCGCGCACTGCAAAGCACAACACACGGAACCACGTGACTGACCGAGTGAGCGGAATTTCAGGCAACTTGTTTGTTATGGTGCGGCTGCATGTCCAGTGGAAGGGGAAAAACCTCGGGGGGGTGGAACCTCAGGGGAGGGGGGGGTGAACCAGGTGGAATTTCTGACACAAGCGCCCAAATTGGTCACACTTTTCCTCCCACCGGAGGTGAAAAAAATTGAGACCACGTCGAACGTTTTGTCTTTTATTGACATTTTAACAGACACTTAGTTAATCATCAGTTTTTCACTCTCACAGTCAACAAGTGCAAGACGACCCTAGAACATCGCGGCGAGGAAACAAAATGTGTGGCTTGCGCGGTTCTCCGCGTGAGAACAATATTTTGTTGCTGTGAAACTGGCAGAATTAAACATTGGATATTTTTGAACGCCCAAATTGTCAAAGTGTTCTCGCTTATTGCTCAACCCAAACGCCATCGACAGGCCGACACGAGATGAGCACACACGTTGCGTTGATTCGAAACCTTGAAACAGCTGCTACTTGAAAACACCAAACGGTATTCGAAAATGCACAGCCGGATTTGTCAGTCCGTCCGTCCGTCAGTCATTATTTCAGGGGGCTTTGATAGCCAGTTGGCATTTTGCACGTGTGCAAAAAATTAAAAAAACACAAACATACAGTCCCTGGGAGAAAAAGCTTGTTTTTGCTGCCTTTTTTGATCAGAACCCGCCGTTTTGGGTAAAAATAAATAAATAAAAAGTCGCGCCGAGCTGCTGAGTGATGCAGAGAAAGACGAAGAAACAAACTTTTTGCGGTTGATCTTGTCACGCATTCTGCGGATCTTCACAAATGGATGCAAAAGTGCTTCCAAGCGATTTCTAGCGAAGGAGTTTGCAATCGGCAACGATCGAGATGTTTCTGGGGGGGGGGGGGCGGGTGTTGACTATTCGCCGTGAGTCTCGCTCCATCGTCTTGACTATTCCAATTGTACAATTATAATTTTCGATGATTGATTTCTTTTCATCCCAAAGCTTCTGTGGAGAGAGAGAGAGAGAGAGAGAGAGAGAGAGAGAGAGAGAGAGACCCGACAGGTGTCGCGAGCGTACAAAGCCGCAAAAAGAGAGATTAGGACGGGAGAAGGTGGACACAAAAAGGTGCGTGACAAAAGCGCCCCCCCCCCCCCCCCCCCCCCCCCCCTCCCTCCCTAGGCGAAGCAGGAGGATCGGGTTGCGGGTTCGGACGGGGTTTCCTGTTCTACCGAGGGGGGAAAAAAGCAAGTGTTTGGAATTTATGCTCGTCGTCTTCCGGGTGTCACGAGCACGGCGGCGGCGGAACGGCAGTTGCCATGGCGACACAAAATCACACGCCCGGTTGGCCCTGACAGGTCCGTGTCGTTAAAGCGCAACAAGTCATGCGGCCGAATGAGAAGCCCCTCCCCCCCGTTCATTTTCGCTCAGATTTTCATATTTCCCACAAGCAACGAGCGATGAAAAGACACTCACCCGTTTTTTTTTTTCCCCGCCCTTTTTGGTTTTTGTAGCGCCTCGCGGCAATGAAGAAGAAAGGCCGCCACCAGCGCCCGTCGGCGCTGAAGCGGGACTCGTCGCCCATCAAGCCGTCGCCCAACCGGGAGACGCTGACGTACGCGCAGGCCCAGCGCATGGTGGAGCTGGAGGTGGACGGCCGCGTCCACCGGCTGAGCGTCTACGACAAGCTGGACGTCATCGGCGACGACGACCCCACGGCGCAGGAGATCCTGGAGTGCAACAGCAACAAGGAGAACAGCGAGAAGCCCCAGCAGGCGCCGGTGCGCTCGGCGCGCCTCCAAAACAGCCAGCGCAAGAAGAACGCCGCGCTAGCGGCGGCACCGCCGCCGCCGCGCGGCGCAGACTCCCCGCCGGAGGCCAAAGTGCGAACGGTGGAGTACCACCTGCCCGTGGTGCCCAAGAGGCCGGCGGCGTACTACGCCTACGCCGAGCGCACGGCGGAGGAGCTGGACGAGGAGGTGGAGTACGACATGGACGAGGAGGACTACGCCTGGCTGGAGCTGCTCAACGACAAGCGCAGGAGCGACGGCGTCAGCCAGGTGTCGCACAACCTCTTTGAGTTCCTCATGGACCGCTTCGAGAAGGAGTGGCACGCCGCCGCCGCCGCCCAGGGCCGCGGCCCGCCGCAGCCGCTGGTGGACGAGGACGCCGTGTGCTGCGTGTGCATGGACGGCGACGGCGCCGACAGCAACGTCATCCTCTTCTGCGACGCCTGCAACATCGCCGTGCACCAGGAGTGCTACGGCGTGCCCCACGTGCCCGAGGGCCAGTGGCTCTGCCGCCACTGCCTGCAGCGGCCGGCGCGGCCCGCCGCCGACTGCCTCTTCTGCCCCAACCGGGGCGGCGCCCTCAAGAAGACGGAGGACGGGCGCTGGGGCCACGTGGCCTGCGCCCTGTGGGTGCCCGAGGTGGGCTTCTCGGACACGGTCTTCATCGAGCCCATCGACGGCGTGCGCAACATCCCGCCCGCCCGCTGGAAGTTGACCTGCTACCTGTGCAAGGAGAAGGGGGCGGGCGCCTGCATCCAGTGCGACCGGGTCAACTGCTACGCCGCCTTCCACGTCAGCTGCGCCCAGAAGGCCGGCCTCTTCATGAAAATGGAGCCCGTCCGGGAGGAGGCGGAGGCGATGGCGACGGCGGCGGCGGCGGCGCCGGGCGCCTTCTCGGTCAAGAAGACGGCGTACTGCTGCAGCCACACGCCCGACGGCTGCGACCCGCGCCCGCTCAACGTCTACGAGGAGCCGCACCCCAAGAGCGGCGCCTGCCACAGGCGCGCCGAGCGCCGCGGCAGGGCCCGCGCCAAGGCCTGGTGCAAGAAGCGCAGCAAGCGGCCCGAGCCGCGGACGGAAACCGAGGGCCCGGCCAACGCCGGGCCCAGTATCACCTCCTCCAGGTAGGCCCCAAGCGCTCACGCAGATCGCTTTTTTTTTTTTTTTCACCATTTCGCCGGACGCCTCCTGCTTGGTTTCGTCCCATCAAATTTGAGATCATAATTACCGTATTTTCCGCACTATAAGGCGCAGCCAAAAGTCTTCCATTTTCTGAAAAGCTCGCATCGCGCCTTCAAATCTGGTGCTGCGCCTTGTGTATGGTCATTACGGTAATCTGTCGACGCCCAAAATGGCTCCTTCCTGGAGACGCGCGTCCAGTGTTCTAACTTGCTGTTGGTTCAGTGAACGGTGTCGCTGTTTTTGTTGTAGCTCCGAAAAATGTTTTTTTCAAAACGCACACTTTATGAATGGCTTTCACAGTCCCAACAAATAAAGGGACGTCTTTGTCCGTCTCCGTGCCTTCTCGTCTCAGAGGCGTTCATGACCGCCTCTGAAAAACGTAAATTCAGGATTCCTTCGATGAAACTACGAAAATGGAAAATAATGCATAATAAATAACAAACACTTCTGAGACAGTCCAGTCTCCTACAATTTACTGACATCTGATCGTTCTGTTGGAGCTACGCTCAAGGAAATGCCCAAATAAATGCCCAAATAAATTCTGTCGGGGGGGGGGGGGGGGCTATGGAATTTATTTTGTGATTTTCTGTTTTGATGCGTTTATTTTCAATTTTTGTAGCTTCGTTGAAGTAATTGCTCATTTACGTTTTTCGGAGGCGGTCTTGAACGCCTCTCGAGTCGAAAGGAAGGAGCGGCGCTCCATCTAGTGGATTCATCGTAGATTGCGCCTTATAATGCGGTGCGTCCAATATATCACAACATAGGCCATTCTTTGAAGGCGCGCCTTCGGTAGGTCGATGAGAATTTGCCCCCTTTTGACGAGCACAAAATGCATCACCATATGACAACAACAAAAATAATCCCTCCATCGCTCTTCTGTCATTCTTTGCGTGAAACGCGTGCACTCGCGTCCGACAATGAGGCGCTCTCAAGTGACTCTCATCCCAAGGGAAGAAGCTTTGTCAGGGTAGACTGCCGGTAATGCTCGAAAACCAACGGCCAGCGCGAACCCTTTGCCTGTTCGTGACCGAAGGGGCGGTCCCGATTTCACCTCACAACGGGTCCTCTTTCTCGCCTCAGTCTGGACACCATCCTGAACCAGGTGGCGGTCCAGAGGAAGCGTCCCTTTGTGGAGCGCGTTCTGAGCTACTGGGTCCTCAAGAGGCAGTCCAGGAACAACGTGCCGCTCATCCGCCGCCTGCAGGCCAACCCGTCCCAAGCGCCCAAGTCTGCGTCGGCGGTGAGCGGAGCGGGCGTCGAGATTTGAGGCTGGCGCGGGGGGGGCCCTGCTGTCGGTTTCAGTCGTCATCACGCGGGGTGGGGTCTTCCTTCAGGTTGCCGCGGAAAGCAACCAAGTGCTGAAGGAGCAGCTGAAGGAGTGGCACCGACTCAGACACGACCTGGAGCGAGCGCGATTCCTCTTGGAGCTCATCAGGAAGAGGGAGAAGCTCAAGAGGGAGGAGGTATCTCCAGCCGCCGCGTCTTTTGTTTTCCGGGGGCTTGTACACCTTTTTTTTTTAAAACTTTATATTAAAGTTGAAAACAGACACATTAAAATACAGTCAAACCTCGGTTCTCGTACTTAATCCGTTCCCAGAAGACTGTTCGAAAACCGAATTGTTCGAAAACCGAAACCATGTTTCCCATTGGAATCAATGGAAACATTTTTAATCCGTTCCAAGTCAAGAAAACAACTTTTTTAAAACAATTTTTTTAAACAATTTCACACCGTAAACTCCCGTGCTGCTGGGGCAAACCGTTCTGAAAAGAGGGGGGGTTTCACTCGCGCTAACAGAAGCGTCTCACCAAACACGTCTGCTTTTTTTTTAATTGAACAATACAAAAACGTCTGCCCACAATGGACGCTTCCTGTGTAGCGTCGCTTCCTGTGTCGCATCGCTACATGAGGAAGCGAAGCCGAGAGGAGTGAAGTGACGCTACCTCGTGACCTATTCAAGTGCGCTCAGTTAGTTCAAGAACCGAAATATGTTCGTTATCAGTACTGCACTTTGCGCGTGTTTGTGTGTTCTAGATTTTTTAGATTTTCACCTCTTGTCGGGGTTTAAGAGACCGCCAGTTCTTCTCACGCGCGCTTGTGTTTGGTGACCAGATGAAGCTGCAGCAGTCGGCGCTGGAAGTCCAGCTGACGCCCTTCAACATCCTGCTCAGGGCCGTGCTCAGCCAGCTGCAGCAGAAGGACCAGTACAACGTCTTTGCTCAGCCCGTCAGCGCCAAGGAGGTCAGCCCCGACGCATGCTAGCGCAAATTTGTCGAATGGCGACGTCGCTCATGAATTGTAACCGTCAGATATATTTTTCAAACCTCTTTTGGGAGATTGTTTTTTTTCCACAATTCCCTGAAACAGTTGCAATTGATGCATTCCTCCCCCGCAGGTCCCGGACTACCTGGACCACATCAAGCAGCCCATGGACTTCTCCACCATGAGGACGCGCATCGACGGCCACGCCTACCGCAGCCTGGACCAATTTGAGGCCGACTTTGACCTGATCATCGCCAACTGCATGAAATACAACGCCAAGGAGACCTTTTTCTACAAGGTGGCCCAGAGGATGCAGGACCACGGCGGCGCCATCCTGCGCCGCGCCCGCAAGGAGGCCGACCGGATCGGCTTCGACTTCCCGAGCGGACTGCTGCTGCCCGCGGCGCCCAAAGCGGAGGCGCCGCCGTCCTTCGCCTGGGAGGACGGTAAGTCGCCCACCGGGCCCTGGAGGAGTCTCCATCCCCGACACAAATGTCCCCGAAGATCCGCCACTAAATTTCTCCGTAATACAACAGCACTTGAAGGTACAGTGAAACTCCTCTACAACTAAATCATGTTTGCAGCAAGACATTTTTCACAACGGGGGGGTTTTTCACTGTAGCAATTTTGAAACAGGAAAGTGGGCATGGTGTTCATGCATGAAGATTTTTTATCACCCATGTAGATTTCGTTGTAGAGGAGTTTCACTGTAGCAAATTTGAAACAGGAAAGTGGGCATGGTGTTCATGCATGAAGATTTTTTATCACCCATGTAGATTTCGTTGTCGAGGAGTTTCACTGTAGCAAATTTGAAACAGGAAAGTGGGCATGGTGTTAATGCATGAAGATTTTTTCACACTAGGGGGTATTTTCACCCATGTAGATTTTGTTGTAGAGGAGTTTCACTGTAGTACTGTGTAAGACCAAAGTACTTCAATGTACCACTGTGTATAAGATTAAGACGACATGTTTAGTTTGATATCCCTTCATCAAAGCCAAACCGAAGGTGGCAGGGTGGGGGAAGCGGCAGTAAAACAGGCCAAAATCCCGGCGGCAGGGGTTGAGGCGGTGCGAGAGTCGAGTTGCGCAATCGAGTGTGTAGAAAGAATTCTTTATTGGAAAACCTGCTGACTTTGGTTTTTGGACCTGTCAGTAATCAAAAGCCAAGCATGAATAAAAAAAACGAATACAAAACGTTTTCGATGAGATTACGGAGCCGAGATGATGGAATCCCTCAATTCCTTGCAATCGGACTATTTTCTCACGCGGTTTTGCGCTGACGGCCGTGCCGTTTGCCGTTGCACAGTGGACCGCCTGCTGAGCCCCTCCTACCGCCGCCTCGCGCCGCCCGAGGACCAGCTGAAGGAGCTCCTGGAGAAGCTGGACCTGAGCGCGGCCATGAAGAACAGCCCGTCTCGCAGCAAGAGGCTCAAGCTGCTCAAGAAGACCATCACGGAGGTCCGCAGCGAGATGAGCCTCAAGAAGTCGCTACCGGCCGCCGAGCGGCCGCCGCACGGACCTCCGGAGTCGCCCGGCCCCGCCGCTCCCGAGTCGAACGCCTCCCCTCCGCCGACGCTCGAGGCGCCGCCGGAAGCGCCGCCGGTGCCCCCCGACCCGGGCCCGCCGCCCCACCCGAAGCCGGCGGAGCCGGGAGACTTGACTTGCACCTCAGCTACCTCAGCGCGTGCCCCCAAGCTCAACGGGCACCTTCCCGACGGCGACCGGGCCGTCTTCCGCAAGTCCAAGAGCGTCAGTCCGCAGAAGCTGCCCAGAGAGCAGGAGGCGCCCGCCGCCCTCTCGCAATCGCCGCCGCTGGGCGCCAAGACCTTCCTGTCGGTGGTCATCCCTCGACTGGAGTCGCTGCTGCGGCCCAAGAAGCGGCCGCGCAGCAGCAGCGTCGACGGCGAGCAAGACGAGTCGCCGCCCGTCAAGCGTCTGGGCACAGGTACAAAAAGGAAAAAGGACTCGCTGATCAGAAAAGTCTTGAGTCCCATGATGCATTTAGAGAGTCGAATTCCGAAACGGTCGACTTATTCAATCGCATATGATAAGAACACAAACA
This sequence comes from Hippocampus abdominalis, assembly GCA_018466805.1. Taxonomy (NCBI): domain Eukaryota; kingdom Metazoa; phylum Chordata; class Actinopteri; order Syngnathiformes; family Syngnathidae; genus Hippocampus; species Hippocampus abdominalis. Next base: position 635,125 of record CM031697.1, on the reverse strand, counting down.
ACAACAATATACATTGAGAAGAGGTTTAGTTCTTATCAACAAATGCTGCAAAAAGTTCAAAGAATTCAGGCATACAAGATTATTATCGCAAAAAAACGATCCAACGTTAGCTGCTTCCTCTGCGATATCCCCGCAATAAACTTTCGCAACACTTGTTTTCACATTACACGACTTGGCGATCGCCTGCTTTCCGCGCGGCGAAGGCCGATCTCGCCAATCTCGTCTCGCAAGAACGGAAATCTCGTCACGCGAGATCAAAACAACAATGGCAGCGATTGTCAAACTGCGATCGTTGCTGGAAAAAAGATTTACTGTCGTTTTTATTTTATTTATTTATTTTTTAGTGAGAAATTTCCTTTCGTCCCCAAAAACGCACAAAATTTTAGAACTGTGCGTCTGGCGGGAAAATAACGCGTCTAGGACGCGGAGAGGTCACGAGATGGCTGGAACGGATGACTTTTTATTACTATTTTTTTTGTAAGTACAGTCAAACCTGGGTTTTCGTCCATCATCCGTTCCAGAAGGCTGTTTGAAAACCGAAATTGTTCGGAAACCGAAACCAGGCTCTTTTGAAAATCAAAATGTTGACTGAACACGTCTGCTCTCACGATGGAAAGCAACACGAGGAAGCGAGAGGAGTCAAATGGTGCATTCAAGTGCGCTCAGTTGGTTCGAGAACCGAAATGTGTTCGTCATCGTGGCATGAAAAACTCTTTGCTTTCCGAACGTGTTCTCTTCTGAATTGTCGCAGGGGTCGCCAACGGTTTCGTGCTGGGGCGAAGGGAGGAGGAGGAGGAGGACGACGCCCCGCCGCCTCCTCGATTGCTGGAGCCTCGACGCCGCTGCGCCTCCGAGTCCAGCATCTCCTCCGGCGTCAGCGCCCTGTCCGGTGCCAGGTTGGCCGTCCTCTTTCGTCCTTCTGGTCCCCGTCGTGGCCAAGTAGCGCGTTTGCACTGCATGCTGCACGCAAAGCGGCACATCATCCTCCAAATGCGCATGTCGTTTCGGATTACGCCGCGGCGGCGCCGGCTTGACATCATCAAAACGCACGCTGTGGCCGATGTGTACGCACCTGCTGGGAAAGTGAAATGTATCGGGAATCAAGACTGTGTTGATACTTGTCAAGATGTGTGTTGGAGTTTTTTCATGTGGTTTTTTTTTTTCCCTTTTCAGTACCGTGGCGATCACCAAAAGCGGCAACGGGCGACCGGCGGCCGCTCGACGCAACACGGCGGACGACCAAAGCGGTCCTCCGTCTTGCGCCGAGAATGGAGAGTTCAGCCACGCCCTCAAGGTCTCGTCAGGTGATTGCTCGACTCGTTACTCGGATGGAAACGCGCTTGTCGGCTCTCGGGTGCGTTTTGGCCGCCAAGCAGAAGAGCGGGAAAAAAAACATCAGTCCCAAAATTCCTTGTCGAACGACACGAGTTTTTGGGCGCTCGCGCTGTCAGAATACCGGACAAATCTTCCGTGTCTTGGACCGGGCGACATCTCACGCTGCACGTCCCTCACCGAGTGGAGCCCGCCTGATTGGCGCCTGCTTCTGTCGAGATTCACTGCCAAAGACGTTTTTAAGCGTCTTTGGGACTTAACCCGTTGAGTTAACTCATTGCGTTAACTCGTTCAATGAGTTAACTCGTTCAATGAGTTAACTCATTGCGTGCGTTAACTCAATCACTCCCAATGACGTTTTTAACCGTCTTTGGGGGTGAATGCGTTAACTCGATGAGTTAACTCGTTGGGTTAACTCATCCGCTCAATGAGTTAACCAATTGAGTGAGTGGGTTAACTCATGAACTCATTGAGTGAGTGAGTTAACTCATTTGCTCCCAGTGACGTTTGTAAACATCTTTGGGAGTGAATGAGTTAACTCGCTGAGTTAACCCATTGAGTTAACTCATTGGGTTAACTCATTCAATGAGTTAACTCGTTGGGTTAGCGCATTCACTGAGTTAACTTGTTGGGTTAACTCATTCACTGAGTTAGCTCGTTGGGTTAACTCATTGAGTGAGTGCGTTAACTCATTCACTCCCAATGACGTTTTTAAACGTCTTTTCAGCCTTGGTCCAGAATTGGCTGGTTACTGAATGAGTTCAGGTGACGAATTTGTTTCCCGACACGCATTTGCTCATCCGCTACCAGCTTTGCCGTTAGCCGACGTCACATGAGTTGAAATGGGCGTATCCGAACACTGCAGTGGTGATGGTGAACGCCGCCCCTCCGGTCCTCCTATTGGTCAATGCCGAAGGACGACGTAGGACATGTCAGGCTGTGCGCCAAAACAAAGAACAATTCTGGCACGCCAGAATTTGGTCATCGTGGTCGTGAGAAGTCACGACTAACCGTCGAGTATTTCGCACTACGAGACACTGCCAGGCCGTACTCGGCTTTTTTGACGCGTTGTGTCGGTAATGAAGTTGAGATGCACAAGCGTCATAGTAAATGTTTGTTTTTGGGGGGGGAGAGGGGAGTACTCAACTCAAGTGTATTTCTAGAGCACTTGAAAAGTAGACAAAAGTGTTACACGTGGAGCCAAACTTAATTCCTACAACAACAAAACAATCAATGAATAACGGAAGAGAGTAGAGCACGCAAAACCAGTCCCAACTCAAAGCCGAGTCTCCTGCTGCGTCAAAAGCCAAAGAATCCAAATGAGTTTGAAGACGAGTTTGAACGATGGTCCAGCGAGGGGGGGCTCCCCGAACGTTCATTCGTGGCAATGGAAAAGGCTCCGCCTCCCATGGGAGTCCCCGCTTAGTTCTCGCTACCTCTAATAATGTCGGGTCCGCAGACCTCAGGCACCGGGGGCGAGGGCGGAGGACCTCAAAGAGGTAAGGTGGGGCGAGGGCATTTTGCGCTGGGAAAGGAAATCGGAGCATCTTCAAAATAATGTCCAGGGGCCAGTGAAGGGCTGCCAGAGTAGGAGTGAAGCGCGCTCCTTCTTAGCAGTAGCAGTCAAGAGGCGAGCGGCGGCGGCATTCGGGACCAACTGGAGACGCGTCATGGAGGATCGGCCGACTCCAAAGTCAAGCGCGCTACTGTCATCCGGCCCAGACGTGACAAAAGGCACCAATGACTCTTTTCAATTGGTTTATCGGAGAAAGGGGAGGCTTTACATTGTACACGCGAATCGTGTAGCATCGCATGCCGGCCCACTTGTCAAAAATCGCCGCTCGTCATTGGGTTTTGATGCCATCATTCCACTGAGAATGGCCCTTGCGCGTGTGCGTGCCTGTTGTGTATCGGCTCGTAATTGACTTGTGTTGTTCCTGTAGAGGCGTGGAAGCCCTCGGCCGCCTCCCCCTTTGTTGCGGAGCCTCTTAAGCTAGTTTGGGCTAAATGTAGCGGATACCCGTCCTATCCCGCGCTGGTGAGTGACTTGCCAAGCCACCCGCCTTGTCTCATTACCCATCAGCCCCTCCGATCCCCCCCCACCACCCTCCGTCCCATCGTGCGTGCTTGTGATTGGTCGCTCACGGCCGTCGTGTGGGGGGGTGGAGGGGGGGACGCTCGGCTCGGCTCAGCTCGCACGCCGTATTTGCATGCTTGTGACTCCAGACGTGGAAGGCCTCCTTGGTCGGACGAGAACGCGCTCACCCTTTTCCGGCGCGTTCTTTGCCCGTAGATCATGGAGCCGCCGGCGCCGAGGACCACGAGGCGGCCGGCGCGACGCCGGCGCAACGGGGCGGCGGCGGCGGTGGGGGCGGAGCTTCCCCGCCCCCCGCGGGACGTGCTGCGAGCCGGCGAGCAGATGCAGTTCAGGTCCGCCGAGAAACTCTTCCTCGTCCACTTCTTCGACAGCAAGCGCAGCTGGTGAGCCGCCAAAAGTCCCCCGACACACACACTCGCATCGTTGCGCGACCCTGTTCCAGACCCCCCGTTTTTGTGGATTTTGTCCACGCTTAGTTGACGGCTGATGGGAATTGAGCCGTAACCCCTCCCCTTCCCTCCCCCCTCCCTCCAGGCAATGGCTTCCTAGATCCAAGATGTCTCCGTTCGGCGTGGACCACAGTCTGGACCGCGTCAAGCTGCTGGAGTCTCGCCGCTCGCGTCTGCAGAAGTCTGTGCAGCGAGCCTTCGAGCGGGCCATGAAGCACCTCGGCAACGAAGGCGGGGGCCGCCCGGCCTCGCAACGTTGACGGCCGCCGTCACCCCCCCCCCCCACCACCCCCTGCCGCATTTGGTGCGTTTCGGCTCCCGCCGACGCCCGCTCACGCACAAACGACTGATGCGCCGTAGCTCGCGGCGGCCGTCTTGTTTTTGTTTTTCCGAGACCTATGCAAACGCCGACACTTTGGCGACGGGGGGGAAAGACGATCCAACGGACGAATGTGCCCATGAAACCGACCGCCTCACATGTGCTGCAACTATCTTAACTGCCACGAAGACTGCGAGTGTGCGTGTGTGTGTGTGTGTGTGTGTGTGTGAGAGAGTGTGAGAATGCAAATGCCAGCGCGTCTGGGCTTGTGGACGGACGTCTGTACACGAGTTTGTTTTTCTGCATGTTGAAAGATGTGCGTGTGTGTGTGTGTGTGTGTGTGTGTGTGTGTGTGTGTGTGAGAGAGAGTGTGAGAATGCAAATGCCAGCGCGTCTGGGCTTGTGGACGGACGTCTGTACACGAGTTTGTTTTCTGCATGTTGAAAGATTGTGCGTGTGTGTGTGTGTGTGTGTGTGTGTGTGTGTGTGTGTGTGTGTGTGTGTGTGAGAGAGTGTGAGAATGCAAATGCCAGCGCGTCTGGGCTTGTGGACGGACGTCTGTACACGAGTTTGTTTTTCTGCATGTTGAAAGATTGTGCGTGTGTGTGTGTGTGTGTGTGTGTGTGTGTGTGTGTGTGTGTGTGTGTGTGAGAGAGAGTGTGAGAATGCAAATGCCAGCGCGTCTGGGCTTGTGGACGGACGTCTGTACACGAGTTTGTTTTTCTGCATGTTGAAAGATTGTGCGTGTGTGTGTGTGTGTGTGTGTGTGTGTGTGTGTGTGTGTGTGTGTGTGTGTGTGAGAGAGTGTGAGAATGCAAATGCCAGCGCGTCTGGGCTTGTGGACGGACGTCTGTACACGAGTTTGTTTTTCTGCATGTTGAAAGATTGTGCGTGTGTGTGTGTGTGTGTGTCAGCTCCTACCACTCGAGGTCCTGACTTGACACTAATTTATTTACAGAGTCCTCCTGTCATCGGACATTTTTTGAGACGACGATGGCCACTGCCATCATGTGGTGCTATTTCATTTATACTGTATCTTTGTTTTTGTTTTTGTTGTTTTTTTGTTTTTTTTATACTTTTTTAAGTTATTGACTTCTCAAGCTACAACTTCTTGGCATTAATTTTGTTTTTTATAAAGTATGATTTTACACAACTACTTTGTTTGTACATATTTATGTAAAAGCTACAGACATGCTCATTGTTTGAAGTGGCGCAAAACCAACCCAAAAAAAAGCCACACCACAACTTTTTTTTTTTAAATGGTTTGTTTTGTTTTACCGAGTGTTTGGTTTATTTTGGGCCTTGTGTGTGTGTGTGTGTGTGTGTGTGTGTGTGTGTGTGTGTGTGTGTCCAGCGAGGAGGGAGCGGAATGTGCCTGTTTTTATTTATTGTAAAGCAGATCATATATAAATGTAAATGTCTATGAATAACTTTCTAGATTATAGTGAGACGATAGTGTGTGGGGGGTGGGGGGCACATTTCATGCTGGGCACAAACAACGTGTGAGAGCTTTTGTTTTGACAGGGTAGAGCGCTGGGAGGGTCGACTTCCCGTATGTGTGCGTGTGTGTGTGTGTGTGTGTGTGTGTGTGTGTGTGTGTGTGTGTGTGTGTGTGTGTGTGTGTGTGAGGATATAATTTCTTTTGGTACTTTAGCTCTGGGAATTAAACATTGTAGCCAACGGGAGTGGAAAAGCAGCCAACACGTTGGCTTTGTTTTTTTTTTTTATACTAAAACACTGAAAAATTAAAATTTTATTGAATCACTGACTGTCTCTATGAAAATTATATTGTGTGTGAAGTTTGCATTATACACTTGACAGTGGACTCCCATTCGTTTTCTTTTAACTGCGATGTATTTTAATGATGGGTGACCTGACAACGTTTTTTTTATTATTGTACTTTTATTAAATTGACGCATTTGGTTTGGACCACCAGGGCGCGGTGATTTTTTTTGTTTGTTTACAACAGACCCAATTTTTTTTTTTTTAAACACGGATGACAGTATTGCATATCTAACGTGGCAGAGCGTAAAAAAATAATTTGTCAATGTCCATTATTTCAAAATGTTCTATCACGTCAATGTCACATTTTTCTATGACGAGTAATTTTAAGGGAAGTAATCGCTAATCTTTCTGCTACGGATAGCCGAGGCGGACAAACTTTGCGAAATTAGTTCCTCAATGTGATTCATGCCCACAGTATGTGTAGCAGTAGCTCCGTGTATAGAGAGAGAGAGAGAGACACACATACAGACAGACACACACGTCGTCATTTAAGGAAAAAGTACAAGTTTGGGGGGTTTATTTACACCTCTGCCTGCCTAGAAATCTGTGGTAGTCTCGAAAAATCTCTCACACCCTTCGAGATAGGTCGTTGCATTCTATTAGTTAACCACTGGATGGCACTAAATCCCACACACTATTTCTGTGGACGTTTTTTCTTTGTAGCTCACAACAAACATGTCGGTGCTTCCTCATACGTCTCAGGAGATAAACGTGACTGTGACCTAAAACAGCGGACTATCATGAGCTAATGAAAAAACATCCTCATGAATAAATAATTTTGAAGCGGCGAAGTTTTGCAAATGTGTGCTTGTGGCATGTAACCACAGCCACAGGGTCGTGTTACGACGGCGTGACGTCATGGCCGTAAAGTGTTGATATAAAAGGTGGCTACTGACAATAAACGGCAGTGAGCACAGAGTCCGACTCCACGCGTTTTATTAAACACAACAGTGCTCACATCGTGAATGTTTTTTTTCTCCCCCCTCCGGGGTACGTTCACCGTTGCCTGTCTTTATCTGAACGCAATTTTTTTGAAAATCAAATTAATAACAATCTGCTGAGAAGCTAAGTACGTCGTCAAGGCGTACCCGTTGCTGTTGAATCGATGGAAGTATGACACCTCGAGTATGTACACAAAAATGACGCCTAATCATGTGATGTTGTCATCTTTGGTGGCTGCTTGTATCAAACAAAAAGACGGATGTCCCTGCGTTGCCCCTCCCAAGATGTCCGCCACGCAAGCCCATCAGTCAGCCAGGTTGCCCCAACACATCTTCTCTTCACATTCTTCTCATCCTTTCAAATTTCTTTCTGAGTATTTCAGACTGCCATTGGTGCTTCTTTCTTTACAAACATACAATCCCGAGGCAGCCTTTTTTTTTTCTTCCTCCGTCTTTTGGCGCGAGTTAGCCTTAGCCCCGGCCATTCGTCAGGACCCATCAAAGGAGCCATTTTTAGAAAAGGCGCCCAGTGGCAAACGGGGAGGCCGCTCGCCACGTCGGATCCCATTCGGAGGAAAAGTGTGGCGCTTTGTGCATGAAACATTTCCGACACGCTTTTTTCTCAGCGGCGTAAAATCGAACCAACCACTGTTCAATTCCACTTTTGGTCGAAAGAATTCAGCTCGTCGTCGGGACAAGCACAATTTCACTAAGATTGCCCCATTTTGTTTTTGTTGAGTTCAGCTCGTTTGTGTTTCAAGTCTTTTTTTCCGTGGCGAGTTGCCGTTTGTTACGTGTACGAGCAGCCTGTGCTGCCGGAAAACAACTTTGATGACATAAGCGAGCCAAATTCGCGAAGGGAGGGCCGGCCGGCTGGCTTGTTCGCCGTTCGGTCTCCATATGTTCGCCACACGGCCACCCGTTTCACACAAAAAAAACCAACAACAAACAAACAAAAACTCCATATCAACAGAAGTGCGTTCAGTGGCGTGCGGTGGGGGGGGGCGCGTCTGTGTTGTGGCGCCACGTCAAACGTCGCGTGCCACCGTAACGATTAAAACTTGCAAACTTTTCCCCAGTTTGATTTGGCCGCACCATTAGCATGAAACGTTTTATTTTTAGCGTCTTTTTTTTTTTTTTGTGTGTACACGCCACCAGAGCGTTGGCCCGCTTTGCGCCTGCCGATCGCTTCATTTGTCGCCATCGTGGGGGCTAATTGGACCTCCAGAGGAATAACGAGGTGACCCGATGAAAGTGACACGTGACTTTGGCTTCGTCGTCACGTGACGACTTTTCAGGCCTTTTTTTGTTTGTTTGTTTGTTTGTTTTTCATCCCGTTCGCTCGCTCGCAGCGGCGTTTTGCCTTCTTCCTGTGCCGATCTGACGAACTTTCCGCCAAAATTCTGTTTTTGATCGTCCAACTTTGATTTTCTGGGCCAAAGAGACGTCACGACGACTTTGTTGACACAGTTTAACAGAAAACGCGATCGATGATTTCATCTTTGGGCAAGGCGAGGCAGCTTTACAGGAATGCCCTTTGACGCCGCGCAACTTTGGGAGGGGTTGTCGGATAGCCTTCCTTACGCCCGCGCAGCTTTGGAGAGTTTTAAAAACGCAGCCGTTTGGGGAAAGATGCGATACGTTGGTGGCATTTGTGGAGTGGGGCGGAGGAGTTTCCCATTTGAATAATTGAGTTGAAGCTCAGCCTCGGCTATACAGGCCGCGATGCGTGTTTACGTCGGTCGGTCGGTTCTCTCGGCACGCCTGCGTCGTACGTTTGCTGCGGCATCCCTTCGGCCGAATGTTTTGCGGCGTCGTGACAAGCGTGCCTGCGATGAAGTGCCCGTTTGTGTCCATGTCCCGCATTTCTCATCTCGCTCATGCTACGCAATGCAGGCTCGTTCGAGCTAACGGCTGCATTTTTCATGGCGGCTCCATTTCATACCCGTTTCGAGTATATAGTGATTCCTCGTTATTTCGCGGTTCGTTTATCACGGCTTCGGTGCATCACGGATTTTTTCAAACATATTTATTAAAAAAAATATTATTATATTAAGTCCGCAGTCCGCAAAAAGTCCGCAAATGGTCTGCGAGAAGCTCGCAGTTGTTTTGCAGCTTCTCGCGGACCGTTTGCGGACATTTTGCGAACTTTAAAAAAACAACAAAAACAACAAAAACATGGGGTTTTTTTTCGAAGTCCGCAAAAAGTCCGCAAACGGTCCGCGAGAAGCTCGCAGTTGTTTTGCAGCTTCTCGCGGACATTTTGCGAACTTTAAAAAAACAAAAACAAAAAACTTTTTTTTTTAAAGTCCTTAAAAAATCCGCAAACGGTCCGCGAGAAGCTCGCAGTTGTTTTGCAGCTTTTCGCGGACCATTTGCGGACATTTTGCGAACTTTAAAAAAACAAAACAAAAACATAAAAATGTTGTTTTGTTTTTACTTGTATATGTTAATTGGTCGCTACTTCGCGGATTTTTGTTTATCGCGGCTGGTTTCGGTCCCCATTAACCGCAATAAACGAGGGATTACTGAATTGACTGATTATTCGTTTTTTGGGTTTTTTGGGTAATTAAACCTGTCCAAAAAAAAAAGCATAATTTTCCCTGAATAGTAATGAATAGTCCTTACGTGTTTGTTGACCTGATCTATTCTGCACTTTCCAGGTCCAATATCCCAACATGTCCCGCTGGACTTGATGTCTTCTGAAGTCTTTGTCTTTGACTTTCAGAAAAGAAAAAAAAAAAATCTCCCAAAAGGCAAACTTGATTCTGACACGATGGCTCGCTTTCGTCGCTTTGGACGTCAGCCAGTTTTGGCTGCGCTCACGAGTTGCAGGTTGGGAGTTTTCCGTCCCCGTCGTCATCGCTGTCAGGAGACCTGCCAGACCGGACCCATCGATGGGCCGACGGGGGCGGGGGGGGGGTTAGAAACAAGAGAAGAAGAAAATGTTACAGTTGCTGTCGTGACGTTGGCCCTAAAAACGACCTTGTTTGTGGACAAAAATGCAATGGACCAATGACAGAGCCCTGCGGGACTCGATGTTGATTTTTATGGCTGCCATTATGGGGATAAAATTAAAACAAACACATTTTTTTTTTTTGTAGAGACTAAATATAAGATCCTGTCGATCGAATTGCTCTTTGTAGGCGAAGCCAAAAAGAAAAATGAGAGCAGGGACTCTGTCGGTTTGATGTCGTTCCGTAACGAGCACAAAATAAGCAATTATGACAATGAATTCAAATCATAAATAATCGACGGCTTTCTTTTCCGAAAACAAAACGAGTGGGTTGCTCGTCTGGCTTTCTTGCACGTGGACCTCAAGGCTTTCTCAAGCCAAGGGTGAGCCGAGTGTTCTCACCGTGGTGGTCTTGACTCGTCCCCCCGGTTGCGTGCAGGTCCAGCCCGACTGGTTGACGAGCAATTCGCAGCCCTCGCCGTCCAGACACGGACTCATCCGGCACCACTGACGACTCAGCACGATGTCGGCTGCCCGGACAGAAAGGGAAGGGAACCGCGTTGTTGACATGATTTACGCTAAGCTAACCTGAAGCTAATTGCGCACTAGTGCGCACTAGCTGGCTCGGTGTCGCTCCGTCACAAAAAGGAAAGCTCAAAATGGGCGTCGCTCCGACCCCAGTCCTGGAAGCTTTTTTTTTTCCTAACCAGCACAAACGTGTACTAGCTAGCTAGCTAGCCACCCAACTAATCAACATAATGACACAACAGCCTAACGACCTGTCTATTCAATCGACCAACCAACCAGCCAAACAAAATGTCTCCTAAAGTCCGCCCCTAATTGAGCAGCTAAGCCAGAAAGCTAACGAACAAACCAAACAAACGACCTGGTTTGCTAAAGTTGTGCTGAATTTGCTCCATTTGATTTTGTCAAGTGCACGGAATCGTCTTTCATGAGCGTCGCTCACCGGCTCTGAATCGGTTTGACGTCGCTGCGGATTTGTTGTTTCTTTGACTTGAATTCATTTGGACAGTTTGGGCTTCGGGGAGCTTTGATATCTTGTTGCGTATGAAAAAAAACAACAAAAAAAAACAGAAACATCGGCCATATCGATTCGAATGGTAAGCCGTTATAAATGGGTCGAAATTTCAAATCGTACGAACTAACAGTCAAACTGCCAAATTTACGAGCAAACAGCCGACTTAACCAACAAGCTACCGACCAGAATGAACTAACCTGCCGGCACTCTGGCATCTCACCGCGCTAACTAACTAGCCGACATCCAAACGAAATGACTCACTCTTAGAAACAATGAAGGCAATGAAATAAGTGAGGAAGAGGACCTAAAACAGAGCCCTGTGGGACTCGTGGAAACGAGAAAGTACAGCGGTCGGCCTTTTTTTTTGCCGTGTGCCAAAAAGGATGACGTAACGGTCTCACCGCGTACGCAGGCAGGGCGGGCGCGGGTGGCGCCGGCCATTTGTCCCGGGGCGCAAGCGCAGCGGGCCGTCTGCCGGGCGACGCTCGGTCTGGGGTGGCCGCCGCCGCGCTCCAGCGTCACCACTTGGCAGCTGCCCGCCTGAGGCTCACCTGCGCAAAGACACAATCGCCGGAGTGGCTTTTCAAAATAAAAGGAGATGGCATTCGGGATTCCCCGTCTGTCGTTCTTGTCCCTGAAACGCGCGGGCGCGGGAAATCGCACGTTTCTTATGCGTTTCTTAGAATCGGCTGCAGTTTTTCAGATCGGTATATATGAGACGACGAATTGATTCGATGACGAATGCGCTTTTGACAGGGGGCGGGACTTGTGCTTCGACCTAACCCGTTTTTGCCGACGTTGGCTAACTTTGCGGATTTTGGGGCATGATGTTCACACGGAACAGGCTTTTTTGCAGAAAGAAGGCTCCTTCCGCGGGATGCCATCCAAAAAGAAACCAAACCGGTGTAAACTGCAGCAAAATTTGACGCCATTAGAATATTCGGCGAGGAATCGACAGACTCATCGACAGACTCATCGATGATGAAAATCCTCTTTTGTCGTGGCCCCACAGGAGACGCAAAGAAGTGGTGATTTTTTTTTTTCTCGAAAATGTCACAAACGACGCAAAATGTTGACTAAGTAGCCGATCATCCATCTACGTAGATCGATAGAATTGTTTGCAGGGTTTTTCTTGCTGTTGCTAGGCAGAGTTCGGGGGCTACAGTGAAACTCCTCTCCAAGGAAATCTACATGGGTGAAAATACCCCCTAGTGTGAAAAAAATATTCATGCACACACCATTCCCACTTTCCTGTTTCAAATTTGCACAGTGAAAAACCCCCTGTTGTGAAAAATGTCTTGCCACTGATTTCTGTAGAGGAGTTTCACTGTACACTGTCTGGACTCACTGGACACCCCCCCACACACACACGCGCACACACAGACGCGGGATATACATTAGTGACTCGCACATTTTCGACAACACTCCACAACACTGTCAAATTGTGCAACAAAAAAAAAGAAAATGAGACAGTGGCACCACGAGGTACAATTTGAGTTGCAGATGACTAACTAGTCCAGTGAAACTCCTCTACAAGGAAATCCTGTTTGAAGCAAGACATTTTTCACAACAGGGGGTTTTTCACTGTAGCAAATTTGAACCAGGAAAGTGGGAATGGTGTGAATGCATGAAGATCCATGTAGATTTCGTTGTAGAGGAGTTTCACTGTATTACCTTGTCATCATTGGTAGGTCGAGCCGGTCCAAAGTCTCACTACAACTCCGAATGCGGGGCTGCCGGGGCACCCGTCGGCGTGCACGCGCGCGCGAGATAGCGAGCGAGCGAGTGAGACGCACCTTGGCGGAGGTCGTGCCTGCGGAGCGCGCACAGGAGGAACCAGCAGAGCCCCGCGGCGCTCAGGGGCATCAGCAGCCGCAGGAGCTGCATGGGAGGCCGGCGTCCGGGGTCCCAAAGTGGGGCTCAGCGGCCGGACCGAGGCGCTCCCGGGTCGGCTCCGTCGGAGCGGCGCGGGGGCGGCGGCATGCCTCGCGCGCACGGCTGACAAAAATCCACCTGGAAGTCACTCTTTCGCGTAAAACATAAAACGCGCAATTTCCCAGCTTTCGTTGAGCTCCGGCCGCAGGGGGGGGGGGGGGGGGGCGTGTCGTCGCACGTGCCGCACCTCCGCGGCCGGCGGTGCACGAAGGAGTCGCTGGAAGTGAAGGAGACGCCAGAGCTTGTGCCGGAGTGAGGAAGACGAGGCGACAGAGAGGGAGAGAGAAAGAAAGACAGAAGCTCACTTTCACTCTCGTGGGGGGGGGGGGGGGGGGGGGGTTGCAACTCATTTCACATCGTTCTTTGAGTTGGTCGAAAGAAGCACAAAAACATTCGGAAAATGATTGAAATGTAATGAACGTATCTTTTACAACAAAACATTTCATGAAGCACCTTCGATTTCCAAGTAATTCTCAAGAAAGGAATTTTGAAACCATTTACACATAAAATCAAAATTGGAACACCTTACAAACTAAGGAGAATGCTACTAAATGTGTCAAGAATAAAATATTCACATGCCATTGATAGCGTCTGCTGATTTCGGTCTGTCTCAGTGACGGACTGAGACTGCGGTTGTCTTCTTCGCCGGTGAAAACAATGACGTCTTCTACTCTGATCAAAACAGTGTTGTCCCCTAGCGGATACTCTACGAATTGCACCCTATTAAAAAAAATATTCATTACGTGTCTTTTATGCATTTTTTCCCCCCCACTTTTAAATCATCCCGCGGGCCTGATAGAACCTCCTTGGGGGGCCGTTTCCGGCCCGCAGGCCGTATGTTTGACACCATTGCCTTATATTGTGAAACTCCTCGACAACGAAATCTACATGGGTGAAAATACCTCCTAGTGTGAAAAAAATCTTCACGCATTAACACCGTTCCCACTTTCCTGTTTCAAATTTGCTACAGTGAAAAAACCCCTGTTGTGAAAAAATGTTCTTGCTGCAAACATGATTTCGTTGTAGAGGAGTTTCACTGTAAAACGACACAAAAAAATCTCTTTTTGGAACTTTGGTACAGTAAAACTCCTCTCCAACGAAATCTACATGGGTGAAAATACCCCCTAGTGTGAAAAAATCATCACGCATTCACACCATTCCCACTTTCTGGTTTCAAATTTGCTACAGTGAAAAATTTCTTGCTGCAAACATGATTTCGTTGTAGAGGGGTTTCACTGTATCTGGAACTTTGGTAAGTGAAACTCCTCTACAACCCTCGATCTTCACGCATTCACACCATTCCCACTTTCCTGAAATTTGCTACAGTGAAAAACCCCCTGTTGTGAAAAAATTTCTTGCTGCAGATTTCGTTGTAGAGGAGTTTCACTGTAAAACGACCCAAAAAAATCTCTTTTTGCAATATGTCGCGTGTGAAAAAAATCTTCACGCATTAACACCATTCCCACTTTCCGGTTTCAAATTTGCTACAGTGAAAAATTTCTTGCTGCAAACATGATTTCGTTGTAGAGGGGTTTCACTGTATTGAAGAAGTCAAACCCTCGATAGAGTTGATTCAGGCAAGGCAATATGTCGCGAGTGCCGTCACCCCGTCACCTCGCCTACAATCGAGTGGGAGGCTCATCGGGAGCCGGATCGCAATTCTTTTCGTGTTCAAGAGATTTTCAATTGTGTTGGATTGTCGTTGATTGGAGAGATGAGCACCCGAATCTCGCTCTGTCTCTCGCTATGCTGGGACTCAAACCCCGAGTCCAGAGGACTCAAGAAAAAATGTCACAAACAACGACGCGGATGGTCTTTGTGACCTCTGACCTCTGAATTTTGCGACGTCTTCCCGGGATCGGCGAGACCCTTCGAGGAACACTTGGCCCCGCTTTTGGGTGCTCCGTTTTGTGGTGTTGACGGGGAACGATTCAGTCAACCCAGTCATCGGACTTTGCTGCGTGAGTCAGTGCACCGATACGACCAATAAATTGGAGCGTTCGTTGGGCCTATTTTTCTTGGCACAGGGGGCGCTCTCGTGTTTACTTTTTGCAGCTACGAGTTGTTTCTCATATCAGATGCTGACAAGTTGACGGCGCTCGAGGGAACTTCCTGTTTTCCCTCCTAAATGTTCCACTCTGTCAATATTTCATTGCATGCGGCGCCACTCCCCCCCCCCCCCCTCCCCTCCTCTTCCCCCCGGACGAGGGCGGGGAAAGTGTCGTCAACCGGCGGGATGTCGCCGATGCGTCTTCGAGGCAGTCGGGTTGCGTCATCGCGTTGACACCTGAAACGTTGATGAGGTGCAAAGCGCCATGGGAGGCGTCAACATCCCGTCGAGCCTTCTCAGGGAAACCAACGCGACCGAACGATCCGGGTCCGAGGTTGAGAGTCCAAGTGAGTCGGCGAACTTGCAGCCGGGTCGTCCTCGTCTGCGGTGCCGCCAGTGAAAGCACACAACTGAATGGTTTTCATTTGAGTCAGTGAGTCGGCACATCGGAGTCGGCTGCGGTGAGTCGGTCAACCGACACAATCGAGTCACAGGGGTGAGTCAGTGACCGAATCGTCGGAGTCTTCACTGCTTACTCTCAGTCCAGTGACTCGAGTCAGTGAAACCCGCGAGGCCAAACCATCAGAGCCAATGTTTTTTTTTTTTTGGCGAGTCTGCCGACACGAGGCGGTGAAATAACTCGGACGAATCCGAGTTCATTTGAGTCAGTGAGTCGACACATCGGAGTCGGCTGCGGTGAGTCGGTGAACCGACACAATCGAGTCACAGGGGTGAGTCAGTGACCGAATCGTCGGAGTCGTCACTGCTTACTCTCAGTCCAGTGACTCGAGTCACCCCGAAACCCGCGAGGCCGAACCATCAGAGCCGATGGTTGTTTTTTGGGCGAGTCTGCCGACACGAGGCGGTGAAATAACTCGGACTTCGAGTCACGACACATCGGAGTCGAGTTCCGACACAATCGAGTCATTGGAGTCGGTCTTCAATGCTTACTCTCAGTCCAGTGACTCGAGTCAGTGAAACTGAGCCAATGTTTTGTTTTTTTTGGCATCGCATTCTGGACGAATCCGAGTTCATTTGAGTCAGTGAGTCGACACATCGGAGTCGGCGGGTGAAACCGACAAAAGCACAGGGGTGCCGCATCGTCACTGCTTACTCTCAGTACGTCGAAACCCGCGAGGCCGAACCATCAGTGGTTGTTTTTTGGGCGATTGCCGACACGAGGCGGTGAAATAACTCGGACGAACCGAGTCTTTGAGTCTGAGTCACGGCTCGGTGAGTCCCGACACAATCCACAGGGGTGAGTCAGTGACCGAATCTCGGAGTCTTCAATGTTACTCTCAGTCCAGTGCGATCGCATCAGAGCCAATGTTTTGTTTTTTTTTGGCGAGTCTGCCGACACGAGGCGGTGAAATGACTCGGACGAATCGAGTCATTTGAGTCGGAGTCTCGGAATCGGTGAACCGACACAATCAATCACCTGACCGAATCGTCTCGTGAGTCGGCGAGTCACCCGAAACCCGCGAGGCCGAACCATCAGAGCCGATGGTTGTTTTTTGGGCGAGTCTGCCGACACGAGGCGGTGAAATAACTCGGACGAATCCGAGTTCATTGGAGTCAGTGAGTCGACACATCGGAGTCATCGGTGAACCGACACAATCCGCTACCGAATCGTCGGAAACCGAGTGACTCGAGTCAGTGAAACCTGTGAGTCTGCCGGATGAAATAACTCGGACGAATCCGAGATAGTCAGTGATTGCCTGAATCGAGTTCGCTCGTCGGAGTCGTCACTGCTTACTCTCAGCACCGAAACACACGAGCCGATCGAGTCTCATGAAATGACCGACTCAGTTCATTGGAGTCATTGACTGTCATCGACTTGTGTTGTTCCAGTCCGCCACGGCTCGGCCTCCTTCTGTCTGCGATCGCATCCGTCACCGTCATCGGAGTCTAATTTCAATCACCTCCGAATCATCTTGAGTCGGCGCCGTTTCCCGCATTTCCGCTAAAACCGAGCCTGTGACCGGATGAAAGATAAATTGCCTGAATTTCGCTCGATTCGGTGCACCGAAACACACGACTCTTTTGTCCGACTTTCTGTTTGTCCTCATCCCTCATCATCAATCCACACGAAGTGAACAAATGAACTTGAAGGTAAATCTTCAAATGCATAAAACATGTTTTAACATTTATGCCCCAGAAGACAAAAGAGCAGCCCTGGCTTGTGGAAAAACCAGCAGCACGCACACCTGACCTTTAAAAGTATGTTTGCGCACGCGTGTCGGGTCAAGTTGTATAGGTCAGAGTTTCACGACATTTATGCACATCAACGGAAGCTCCTCAATAAAACATGACGTCATCTCACCTAATATTTCACGCTACCGCATTTGATCCTTCCAATGTGTGCGCCGTTCATTTCTGCCCAATAAAACAAAAGTCAACTCGATTTTGTGTCCGTACGTTGCATAAAATGTCTTAAAAAAAAAAAAGCAAAACACGCTCCTGAATTGCTGCTCCCACTTGGAGTGGACTCTTAAGGTCAACATTAAACAAACCGAACTACACTTTGTACAGTGAAACTCCTCCGCAATGAAACCTACATGGGGCGAAAATACCCCCATTAGTGTGAAAAAATCTTCACGCATTAACATGAAGTGTGTGTGTATTAACATCTGAGATCAAATTTGCTACAGTGAAAACCCCCCTGTTGTGAAAAATGTCTTACTGCAAACATGATTTCGTTGTAGAGGAGTTTCACTGGATGTGTTTGTATGTACAACAACCACAACTTTGTCCCAGGAAAGTCCGCTGACCTTCATGCAAACGAGCAATGCAGCCCCCCCTCCACCCCCACAACACACACACAATCGGACCAGAGAGCAAAACTTGTAGACAGTAAATGTTATCATATCACACGCATATATTCTTGATCCTCCGTGAAGGACGACTAATATTACTGTGGTTTATCGTGACGTCTTCATGACACTGCCCCCCAGTGGCCATGGTGCTCACACCAAAAGAAGCAAGGGAATGTCCATTGAATTGAAGCACAAAGTGTGACAAAAAAAACAAACATTTGATTCTTTACAGTCTATTGAATTCTGTCTCGATTGTATATCATTTTTTTAATAAAGCATAATATTATGACGTGATATTAGAGCCATTCTCAAACCTGTCCAGATCTAACGCTGCATTCAAGACCACTGGAAGGTAGGATATTTCCAATTTGGAGGTGGAAAAAGAACCCCAAATACTTTTTTTTTTAATGATTTATCAGTGGATAGCATCCATGAAGAAATAGGTCCTACGACACTGGCAAAGTACACAAACAAAATGGCTGTCGACCTCGCACATCTAGCATTTCGTGTTCCGGCCCAGGTTCCCGAAGCGGCGGCAAGCTTACTTTCCCACTTTTGCGCCGTCTTGAATGCAGCATCCGCCCGCTTTCACGAACCTGTCGAGTTTTTCCACTCGAGAGGCGGTCGGCGGCTGGACGAGGCGCAGCTGGAGACGCGGTGCAATCAGCCAGTGGGAGGAGCCTAAAAAAAAGCACCATTGCATTTCTTTTCAGAACTCAACGCACCGAAGCAAAACGTTCTCACCATGACTCTGAACCAAGTACTTTTATGCCTAGCGTTAGCATTAGCATTATTAGCCTCCGCCCGCGACTTGAAGTTGAAACCAAAAGTCCAGCAGCCGGCAGGTAAACATTTCCAAAGTCCTCCTAAATAAATGGAACTCATGACGTTTTGTACCTTATACATTTAGCAAGCTTTTGTTAAATTGTTATTTATTATCATTTTATATTTGAGCATTATATTCTTTTGTGTTACAGTTACCTAAATTATACCGTGTTTAATCATTTCTGAAATATTTTTGTGTTGCTTGCATCTGATTGGCGAAGAAAAGCCGGAAGTGTTTTCGTAACCGGAAAAGAAGGTGTTTCTTTCGGGAGCAGACGTTGGACAATAAAAAGCTGCGTTTAAACGAAGTCCATCTCCTTTTTGCCCATCCAAAACCTACCAACTTACACATTTACTATGTTAATTAATTTTACTGGTTGCTAAATTCACGAGATTATGTCGAATGCGGTTAAAAGAATGACCACTTTTATGTTACACTATTTTGAATACGCTTCACCACCACCCCCTCCAACTTCCTTTAAAAAAAATGCAAATGTTAAAACGACTTGGTACAAAATTTCAACCACTCTCTTGAGATTGACATCGATGATAATACTTTTTTGATTGATTGATTACAACTTTATTGTCAAATGTGCTGTACGTATGTGTCACATACAGCACAGACGTGTACGCTAATACGCTAATGCTATTCATATTTTGTATGTTGAAATGTCACGATATATCAGCAGGACCGAGCACAAACCACAAAAAAACGGACCCCCAACTGATTGGTTGAAGATTTGTTCGTCCCAAAATGTATTCATGCCGATTCATCACTTAATGCCACGGAATCTTCACTGGAGACCGAACAGTTTGTCAATCTCCGTCTGCAGGTGCGGTTCGCCAACCTTTTCTTCCAGCGCGCCAAGTGAAGCGGTCCTTCCGTGAGCCGTTGTCCTGGAGGTCTCCGGATCCCCCGGCGGAAGAGGAGCCCCGCTTCCCGCCGCATTTTGAGCTGAAGAAGCCTCCCGAGGCGTCCGACGCCATCCTGGTTGTGTGCGAGGAAAACTCTGTCCGGGTGGAGGCCAAGCGAGATCTCCTGGGGATCGGGCAGCTCGTCGAGGCTGCGGATGTCACGCTGGGAGGGTGTCCCGCCACCGGCGAAGACACTCTGCAACAGGTCCTTATCTTTGAGTCGGAGCTACACCAGTGCGGCAGCCGGCTGCTGGTGAGTTTCTGACCGGATCTGAAGTTCTAAGACTTGACGCATACCGAGGTAGCCTTGACTGATGTTGGTTTGGAAATGGATATATCGAGCCGCCACATCCGGTTGCTTTGCGTGGGAGGGAGCTATTCTTAACCGCTCCGAGACATCCTGTAGTCCCTGCAATGTGTCCGACTAGCCCTGGAGTACCTCCTCACGGAGTAGCCCTGGAGACATTGGAGATACACTACTACTCCCAAAAGGTTCGGGATATTGGCCTTGGGCGTGACCAAAAAACTGAAAATGTATTAGCCAAGGGATGGTCCTCGGACTCGCTGGGTGAATCGCAAGGAATCTCTCGCAGCTGGCATGGGAACGTCCAGGTAAATCTGGACCGTGTGAGCCAGGGCCGGATGGATTCAGGAAAATGGCTGAATGATTGTTGATCCGAAGCCGACTTGTCAACTGTTTGGTTTCTGAGGACATTTTAGTCTCAATCTACCAGTCCGTATACGTTCCTACACTCGCTAACAATCACAAACCTTTTAGATAAGGATCTTCCTCTGTAAGGCGTACACTTTTAGCAGCTCTGTCATCCGGGATGGTCTCAGAGTAGCTCCTGCACAGACGGTGGCTTGGTCATCCATCTTGAATGCCACCCCAGCAACTCCCTGCGAAGTTACTACGACCTACCCGACGGAGTGTCGCAGGGTAGACCTAGGAGTCTCTTGAGGGACTATGTCTCCCAGCTGATCTGGGAACGCTTCGGACACTCGGATGCACCTCTGACCAGGATGTGACGAAAAGGACGGACGGACGGACGGACGGACGGACGGACGGACGGACGGACGGACGGATGGATGGATGATGCAAACTGACCCGTTCTCCATTTCAGATGTCTGAGGACGACTTGGTCTACGTGTTCACGCTGCAGTATACCCCTTCTCCTCTGGGAGACACGCCCATCGTCCGGACCAGAGATGTCACGGTCAGCATTCAGTGTCGGTACCAGAGGTGGGACTCGACGCAGCGCAAGTACTGTGCAGTGGCACCGTGACTTGTGCCTTTTTAATCGATTCCGTGACCTCAATTGACCCATATAGTCCAAGTCGATCGATCTCCTCTCGAGCGGTGGCGCCGACGTTCCGCTTTTGCCAACTTTGGTTTGTGTTTTTTTTAGGAAGCATGACGTGAGCAGCGGTTTCCTGAGTCCCACCTGGGCCTCGTTTAATGATTCTCAAGTTTCTGAGGAAAGCCTCTACTTCTCCTTTAGGCTGATGACTGGTGGGTGCCTTTTTAGCTTCCAGCTCAAAATCGTTTTGAGGTGATGCTCTCGCTTGTCCTCGTCCTCTCTCAAGATGACTGGCAGGTCGCTCGGCCGTCTTCTCAGTTCACGCTGGGCGACATGATGAAGTTTGAGGTTTCGGTCAAGCAGTTCCACCACACGCCCCTCAGAGTGACGGTGGACGACTGCGTCGCTACCGTGGTCAGGAACGTCGGCACGGTCCCTCGGTACTCCTTCCTGGGTAACAACGGGTGCGTTTGTGTGGACCAATTTTTTTTTTTTAAACCCTACCTGAAGATTTGGCAAAAGGCCTGATGGGGCGGTTTCAGCCAGGGGGGTGTTCCTTCCTCTTGTGGAAATTCAAATGCATGCTCACCTCCACCGTTTGCTATCGATCTTGAGCTCATAGCCTGGAGTCACTGCTTGTGTACTCTAATTAACGCAGATGTCGCAATACATTACAGTGAAACTCCTCTACAATGAAATCATGTTTGCAGCAAGAAATTTTTCACAACAGGGGGTTTTTCACTCGAGCCAATTTGAAACAGGAAAGTGGGAATGGTGTGAATGCATGAAGATTTTTTCACACTAGGGGGTATTTTCACCCATGTAGATTTCGTTGTAGAGGAGTTTCACTGTATTGAAGATGCAAAAAAAAATTGATTATTAGTGCTGTCAAATGATTAAAATGTTTAATCGCGATCAAATGTATAATGTCATAGTTAACTCAGAATTAGCCGTAATTAATCACAGATTTTTATCTATTCTAAATTTCCTCTGATTTCTTTTTCGCCCATTTTTCACATTTTAATGCTCTCATCAACATGGAATCGTGAATCCGTTTTCTTTGTGCAAAATGCAAATATTTACTGAAACAATTTCGATTTTCAATTTTAACATTTTTCACTTGGAGCAGTTCTTCAAACTTGGAGCACATTTGTTTATTTTAGTGCAACGTCACATCCGCTGTGACGTGGTGCCGCATTAATCTCGCGATTAAAAAAAAATAAATTAATCGAGTTAAAATTGTTTGAAATGAATGCCGGTAATAACGCATTAAACCTGACAGCACTAATAATAATAATAATACGTCGCATTACAGCCGCAAAGTATTTGGTTACTTCGGACCACGGCTCGCTTGACTCTTCTTCTCGCGGTTCGCTCAGGTGCCTGTTTGACAGTCAGTTGACCGGCTCCGGCTCCCGCTTCCTTCCACGCTCGCGGGACGACCGGCTGCAGTTTGAGGTGGAGGCATTCAAGTTCCAGGACGACGAGGGCGGCGCGGTGAGACCGTCGACCTTCGGACTGAACTCCAGCCCCCCCTCCCCCCGTTGCCACAATAACTCCACGTGAGCTCGGGTGCCCCCCAAAAATTTCCTGGTGGTTGTTGTTGTTCTTCAGATCTACATCACCTGCAACTTGAAGGCCGCGGCTGCGACGTCGCTGGCGGATTCTCTCAACAAGGCCTGCTCCTTCAACAACGGGTGAGTCGACGCCCACTCCGCCTCCCGCCTCGGATCCTCCTCATGCTGCATTCCCAACTGATGGGAATTCGGGAAAAAAAAAAATGGCACTTTGAGTTGATGGAATCCTCAAAAGGGCCCAGTCCAACATAAAAGTGGCCAAGGTTTCGAACTTTGTTGATTTCTCGGAAGGCGGCATCAAACTTGCATGTTGTCCTCATGTAAAAAAAAAAAAAAAAATGTCCGCCAACGTAGCACGAAATTACTCTGGAGGCGTTTGTCTGACAATACAGCGCCGTCGCTCTCAAATAATAGAAAAATGATTTCCTTTGAGGCACCTTGCCGTCACGACAGATGTCATCTTGTACCGCCACATGCGAGTATTTGATAAGATGGAAATATGAAATATGTAAAAAAAAAAAAAAAAAAACCAGTGAAATCCTAAAAAAATGTTACTTTTTCATAACTACGTTCCAATCGTGTGTGTGTGTGTGTGTGCGCGCGATGGGGGGCAGGTGGACAGAGGCAAGCGGGGTCCATCAGGCGTGTTCCTGCTGTGACGCGGACTGTGGGACAGGAAGTCGGAAGCGAGTGCGAGGAAACCAGAGTCCCCTCAGCACAACGGGTTTGTATCATGACACGATGTCGAAATAAAATGGTCTACTGAGCCTCTTTTTTTTTTTTTTTTTTTTTTAATGTGCAAAATATCAAACCCGAGTTTCTGTCAAGGTGTTTGTTATTAAATGTCTCATTTTTGTGACCCTTGACAATTGCAGGTGCGAAATGGGAAGAGGCGGTTGCGGTCGGACCAATCGCAGTGTACAAAAGACCTGCCAAGTGACTTTTTTTTGTTTTGTTTTGTTGATGAAATGGATTAAATTCCTTTTCATCGCAATCACGTGACCTCCCTCTGCTTGCTTCAACGAAATCCCGGAGAATCGACATTTGAGCTCAACAGCACCCCCTGCTGTTTCAGTAGTCTGGCAGCACAATATCCCAATCCATTTTTTTTCGTCATATAGCGCGTTCCATACGGCGAATATATCTCCCGTATGTTGCTGTGCACCGCTTCTGCTCGGGTTTGAGGGATTTCAGATTCCCGCACAACCACACAAACTGTTGAGTAGCAATGACGGCAACGTGGCTGAACATTTATTCAACTCTTCAACATACAGTACAGTATTTTCAACAATTTAAGGGCGTAAATCAGGGGTGTCAACTTTCGAATGTTTAGAGAAATGTGATATATGGTTTATTGTATTCAAAGAGTAATGCCGTTACAAAAACTCCAAAATAAAACTTTAATATGAACTTTAAAATCTTTCAAACGTGAACGTCCATGAATCCCCGCATTTGAGGCGAGCCGTGAATGCAGCATTAATTAGGCCACTCCCACTTCCGGTAAATACCCGTTATCTCAAGGGGGGGAGAAAAAAAACAACCGGAGGGAGCACAATCCGCTACTCGGGAGGGGGGGGGGGGGTCACTCGAGTTTCATTTGTGGGTCCTCCTCGTCCACTGCTGAGCTGAGGTGGAGGTGGATGGGGCCCCACGTAGCCAACATGGTCCAGCCGAGGTAACCTTTTCCCCCCGGGCCCCGAAGGACGCAGCCGGCCCGATGGAGAGGCCGGTAAGGCTGCTGCTCTTGTCCGAGCTGCGCGTCCGCAACGTCGGCCACGAAGTGAGCCTGTGCCGCTCCCTGCTCACCTGGAAAAGGCGAACCTTCAGCCCGATGTACCACCCGTTCAGAGCCAGTAAGAATCCAAAAGATCCGAATCGCGTCCCACCGTTTGTTCCCTCTGAACACAACCGAAGAACGACAAGTCTGTGCGCGGCAGGAGAGCAAGCACGAGAAAGACGACGAGCTAACGACGAGTCAAGCGCGCAGATGTCAAATTCATATTTTCTTTTTTTTTTTTTTTTGAAGATACGAAACTCGGATGATTAGACGGCATAAGTTTTCGACAGCATCCGCTTACGTAACTAGCCACGTGCCACGACCCACTCGAAGAAAAGTCACCGTTTTCCATCAAAACAGGAATTTTGTGTATGTGTGTACAGTGGTCACTGGTTTATCGCGGTTAATGGGGACCAAAACCATCCGCGATAAACGAAAATCCGCGAGGTTGCGACCCCCCCCCCCCCCCATAGGTACATGTGTATGAGTATAAAAAATATAAGGCCAAATTTAATGGTATACATGCATGTAGAAGTAAATCTTGTTGTAATTAACATCACTTAATGCCGTATACTAATAGAATTAAACATGTATAAGTTAGGTCAGTGTAACAAGATACACTAAACATACATGTAGAACTGTATGCGTTGCTCTATGTGACTCGCTGTTGTTTTGCTGACTTTCGCTGCTTCTCGCGGACTTAAAACATTTTTTTTTTTTTTAAATGAATATGTTTGAAAAAATCCGCCATGCACCAAAGCCGCGATTAAACGGAAACCGCGAAATAGCGAGGGATCACTGTATATATAATTTTTTTTTTTAAAAAACAAAGGCTTGATGAGTAAACCAAAGACGTCCCCTTTTTGTAACGAGACACACAGTCAATTAGCGCGCTCGTTTGTCACTTTGTGACACGAGAAGATGAAAAATGCGGTTCGTTCGACCAGTGACTAGCAAGCTGTTATTGTTCGTCCATTTGTGATCGTTTCCTCTCTGTAAGATCACTTGAAGTGGGATTTTGTTTAAAAAAAATGACAAGTAAAACTGTCACGTTGACTAGCGGTGACGTTTGGACTTCAAGGTCTTCACGATGGCCGAAGGTGAACGCCTTCAGTAGGTTATTGAATTCGTGATGTCATGTCGCCATGACGACCGCCGGAATCGTCGAACCC
Organism: Hippocampus abdominalis; assembly: GCA_018466805.1. NCBI lineage: Eukaryota > Metazoa > Chordata > Actinopteri > Syngnathiformes > Syngnathidae > Hippocampus > Hippocampus abdominalis. Next base: position 609,838 of record CM031697.1, on the reverse strand, counting down.
TTTTGTGAATCTTTAACGTTTGTTGGCTGAGTGCGACCTCGGCTCTCCTGTGAGGTGACACGCCAGCGACACACGTTTGCGTCACACTTCGATTAAAATCATCTCATCGGAAAGGTCGCAAATGAGCACGTTTGTGAACGTCCCCCGCATTTAATCGCATCGTTGCGCAATCCGGAAACGGCGGACGTTAGGACCTCGCGTCGTCTTAGAATATTTTCCCAGGAAACATTTTAGCACTCATGACATTTTTGCGCGTGCCTGTGTTTGCGTCAGGTGTGTGTCACAGCGTGTGTGTGTCGGAGATTGTCGCCGTGCGCCAGGAGGAGGAGGAGGAGGAGACGGAGGAGACGAAAAAGGAAGAGGAGGAGAAGAGCGGAAGAGACGACGGCAGCTGGAAGAAGATCAGAGAGAGACGAGACAAAGACCGCTGGCTTTCTTTCACAGGTGCCATCGCCCCAACTTTGACATGTAAATCTTGATGATAACCGAGCTGGATTGGTCCCCCCCCCCCCCCTCTGTGAAAGAGGAAAATCCGCAAAGTCGGTATCAACACACCTAATACGGCGAATTTTTTTTGGTGGTGTTCTTGCGTTGCAGTGTCCTACGTGGAGAGGTGTCGGCAGCACCGCTGGCGGTGCGCTCATGTCACCTTCACCTGTCCACAGGTGGCGCTGTGCCACCGCTGGGTGAACACCATCAGAGAGCAGCTTGCGGCTATCAGTATGTACCGAAAAAGCCGCACGCACACACACACACACACACACAGCTGTCAGGTGTGTATTGTTGCGTCGCCTTGTTGCAGGCAGCAGGCCCACTCAGCTGCTGGTGTACATCAACCCGTACGGCGGCAAGCGGCAGGCCAAGCGCGTCTACAAGCAGAAGGTGGCGCCGCTCTTTGCCCTCGCCGGCATCGGCGCGCACGTCATCGGTATGCCGGCCATTTTGTCAATGACACTCAAAGCACAAAAGTTTGGCTCTCCGGGCAAAGGGGGGGGGGTGGGATTTAGTAGATGCCCCCCACCTTTCAAAATGTTTATTTTTTTAAAATCGTTCAATCATTAGATAAGCACTACATGAAAATTGACCAGTCAGACTATTCTAGTGAGAATAAATAGTTGGGGGGGAAAAAAAAGTTGAAACAAATGTTTATGGGAACGAAATGAAAAGAAATAGAAGTCAATAGACAGTGGGGGGGGGGGGGGGGGGGGGGGGGACAAAAATTGAACGGTCATGAGAAAAATACAAGTCAAACCTGGGTTTTCGTCCATCATCCGTTCCAGAAGGCTGTTTGAAAACCCGAAATTGTTGGAAAACCGAAACCACGCTCTTTTGGAAAAAAAAAAAAATGTTGACACGTCTGCTCACAATGGAAAGCAACACGAGGAAGCGTCACTTCCTCGTCTTTTCGAGGAAGCGTCACTTCCTCGTGTAAGGAAGGCGAGGGGAGTCCAATGGTGCATTCAAGTGCGCTCAGTTTGTTCGAGAACCGAAATTTGTTGGTCATCCGAGGCATAAAAAACTCAACATTTTTGGTCGAAAACCGAATTGGTCGAGAACTGAGACGTCCGAAAACCAAGGCTTGACTGTACAGTCAAACCTCGGTTTTCGTAATTAATCCGTTCCAGAAGACTGTTCGAAAACCGAATTGTTCGAAAACCGAAACCATGTTTCCCATTGGAATCAATGTAAAAAATTTTAATCGTTCCAAGTCAAGAAAATAACTTTTTTAAACCACTTTTTTTTTTACAATTTCACACCATAAACTGTACAAATGTAATAGGAGAGCAGGTAATATGTAAAATACTGTACAAACAAACTGTCATATGTTTTATTTTCACCAATTTTAACATTAACGTTGTAACATAAAAATTGAAGGAACATCTCTCACTCTCGCACTATTTTCCTCTTTTCTTCACGAGGTAGCGTCGCTACACGAGGTAGCGAAGCCGAGCGGAGTGAAGTGACGCATTCAAGTGCGCTCCGTTAGTTCGAGAACTGAAATTTGTTCGTCTTCCGAGGCCTAAAAAAACTCGAAATTTTTGGTCAAAAACCGAGGTCGAGAACCGAGACGTCCGAAAACCGAGGTTTGACTGTAGATGCAAAATAAATGAGAAAAAAAAAAGAAATATACATCCATCAATACGCACACCCGCTCAATAACATTGACATGAAAATAAATCAAAATAAACACCCAAAAAAATGTCTTTCCAATGGATTCGTCTGTTGAATTTGTTCTCTGGATGTGCTTTAAACTCTTCTAACGTATTTGCGCATGGCGGGCCTTATTATAGTGACGGAGTACGCCAACCACGCCCGAGACCACCTGAGGGAGGAGGCGGAGCTAAAGAAGTACGACGGGTGAGTGAGCAGCGTCGCCACCGCCGCCGCTGAGGCGCCGGCTGCTAACGTGCGTCTCCCTGTCGTCAGCGTGGTGTGCGTGGGCGGCGACGGCATGTTCAGCGAGCTGGTGCACGGCTTGGTGTGGCGAACGCAGCGGGACGGCGGCGTGGACGTCAACAGGCCCGAGCAGACGCTCATCGCCTGCTCGCTCCGCATCGGAATCATACCAGCAGGTGTCCTACTCGCGCCGCTTAGTTGGTTTCTTCTTGGCTTGACTCGATGGCCCGCTAGCAAGTTAGCTGCTTTGTGGTCTAACCGACCCCCCACTCCCCTACCCTTTCTCCAGGTTCCACAGATTGTATCTGCTTCGCCACAGTGGGCACAAACGATCCCGTGACCTCCGCTCTGCACATCATCGTGGGTCAGTCGCGCAACCGGCGCGTCGAAACGCAAACGCGGTCTTCGTACCACGACGTCGCCGAGTCACGAGAGTACGTCGCGAACTTTTCCAGGCGACCGTCAGCCCATGGACGTGAGCTCGGTGCACCACCACGACACCTTCCTGCGCTACTCGGCGTCGCTGCTGGGCTACGGCTTCTACGGCGACGTGCTGACGGACAGCGAGAGGAAGCGCTGGATGGGCACCGCCAGGTACGACCTGGCCGGGCTCAAGATGTTCCTCACGCACCATCACTACGAGGGCACCGTGTCCTACCTGCCCGCCGGCGCCGGCGTGGGAGAGCCCGGGGATGCGTCCAGGTGTCGATCTGGGTGAGGGCGAAAACCGGGGCGGAGGGGTTTTGGGCTCCAAACCTTGGAAACGGAGGTCGGAGTTTCAAACTCTTGGAAACAAGCAACAATTCTAACAAGTCGCGATGGGACCTTCATGAGATGAACACAAATGTTTCTGCTTTTCTTTTGCAGTTGCTCAGTTTGTCGGGACAACAAGACACTCTTGTCGGGGAGAGCCAGCGTGGACCAGACGGACTCCAAGGAGGACAGCGGTAGCTCTCAAAATCAATTCTCTCTCTTGCTCGCTCTCTGTGCGGGGGCGGTAGGGGGCGGGAATTCTTCATGACACGAAATCCGTCCGAGTACAATGGGTTACTCTTATGAGAACAAGGCAGGGGGACCGTGGACGGACCTCTGAGGAACACCGCAATCGAATTGTAACGAAATCACACGTGTGATTCAGATGCAGAAACCGCAGACGGCGGCTGGCGGACGATCCGCGGCAAGTTCCTGGCCATCAACGCGGCCAGCATGAGCTGCGCGTGCCCCCGCAGCCCCAAAGGCCTGTCGCCCGCCGCCCACCTGGCCGACGGCACCGCCGACCTCATCCTGGTGCGCAAGTGCTCCCGCGTCAACTTCCTCAGGCACCTCCTGCGCCACACCAGCAAGGATGACCAGGTGAGCGCCCGATCGCGCCGTCTCTCGCCGGCGTCCGTCCTCACCGGCGTCCGTCCTCACGTCCGTCTCCGCCCCTCCCCCAGTTCGACCTGTCCTTCGTGGAGGTGCACCGCGTGAGGCGCTTCCGCTTCACGCCGCGACACTGCCACAGCGACTCGGACTCGGACCTGGAACTGGACCTGCTGGACGGGAAGCGGCAGATCTTTGGACAGATCTGCCGAGACCACCCGGCCTGCGGCTGCGCGCCCGCCTTCAGCAGCTGGAACTGCGACGGCGAGATCCTACCGCACGCCGCCATCGACGTCAGGTGACGCGCGGCGACTGCGCCTTTGCGCGCGACCCGCTTTCAGCTCGGCTTACTTCGAATATTTCATATATCCAAGTCCAGTCCTGCGGGGCCCCTAACCGGCGGCCATTGAACTTTGGTGTGTTTGCGGGAAAGCGGCTGTTCGTTGAAACGTTTCCTGTCTGTATTGGAAGAAAATTGACCCCAATCGATTTCACTTCATTCTCAATTTTTTTTTTTCTCTCCCAGAATTCTCAGAATTTTTTTTTCCCCCCAATGAAATGAAGGCGAAACTGTTAAGCATGAAAAAAAATTCAAAGAAAATACTGAATTAAAAAAAATATATAAAAAGATTTGAAATTAAAAAAATATATATATATATATCTGGAATATTTTTACCACGGAACTATTTGAGGATCTTCTCAAATTTCCTCCCCCCTAAATCAAACGCACCCCCCTGTTTGGACATTAGCTTTCAAAAAAACTTTTAGCTTGAACAAAATTTCAGATTTGTTTGACTTGATCCTTAAATTCTTTCACAATTTCACATTATTGCAAGAAAATACAATTTTATTAAGAAAAAAGACAGTGTAACTTTATTCTGAAATATGCAACCATAAAAAGAAAGATGAATATTCCCCCCCCCCCCCCCTTAAGAAAAATATGACTAGGAAAAAAAAAATCAGTTTTTCTCAAAAATATGATTGGTTTTTGTCTGGGGGAAAAAAAATGGAATTCATTCTATGATCACGAGCCCCGCCCAACACAACTTCCTTCTTTTATTTTGAAAGCTTCACACGCAACCCAAAAAAAAATGATGAAATCCCAAAACGTGAAAAACGTTGCGCACCTGTTTATTTGCGACTTTTGTGGTGTGTGTGTGTTGTTGTTGTTTGCCAGAGTGCATTGCCAGCTGATCCAACTGTTTGCCCGAGGCATCGAGGAGGCGGCCATGTTTGACGAGCTGGCGCCCGCCTGCTCGGCGTAGGCCGTCGGAGCGAGCGAACGAGCGCCCGCCCTCGGACCTGCAAAGTGCCCGCGCCGGTCGCGACATCCCTTCCTCTTGGTCGTCTTGTTTTCATTCACATCAGTCGCGTCCCACTTTAGAGAAGTCCTACTGAATGACAAGACCGATTCGCTCCAATCTTGCTGTCGAGGTTTTGTCTGCTCTGAATTTGGAGTCGTCTGACTCAAATGCGGTCTGGGGGGTTGGGTTTGGGTTTGGGTTTGGCGTTCAGGTCCGCCGCGTTCAGCCAAAGGACAAAAAACACCTCAAGTCTAGTTTCATTGTCAAAGTCCTGCTCCAGTCCGGTCCGAATCAGAAGTCCGGTCTCAGGTCTCGGCAGTAAGTCGCTGGGTTGGGTCTGAGTCTAGGAGTAGAGTTAGATTTGGACCGCTAACTCTCATCCAGTCCAAATGATCGGTACGGTCTCAGTTTTTGGCTCTGTTCAGTCGGCTCCCGTTTTGGAATCGGGTTCCGTCTACCGATTTGAAAAGTCAAAGCCCAGCGTTGACTTCCGAGGCTATTTGGGTCTGACTGTTGAATCCAAAGTCGGAGGCAAAGATCCCGGACCGGAGTCTCCTCGTGACTCATGCGGCCACAACTCGGGTCTCAGTACTGACTCCCATGTTTCGGCGGGTCCGAACTTGGAATTGAGTTCGGTCTGATTGACGAGTCCAAATCAAGTCTCGGGCTTGAGTCCGAGGTCGCGTTGGCTCGGAGCTCGGAATGAAGCGAAGGCCTGCCTGGTACTCAGCGGAAATGACAAGCCGGACTCTGGTGTGGGTGTTGCTGATGCTTAGTTGGGTTTGAATTTGGAGTCAATTGAAGGTTGACTTTTGTGTCTAAAGTCCTGCTAGAATCGGAGCGAATGACCATGTCCACATCAAGTCCAGCATCGATGTTGTCTGGTTAGTCGGGTCTGATTCGGGACTTGTGGGCTCTCTTCCAAAGATCTTGTTTTTTTTGGTTTTTTCCTCCATCTCATCAATGTTTGTTTTTATTTATTTGTGTTTGCTACACGATTGTCGAGAGGACGCAAGATATGATTTGCTCTCAAAGGATTGTAACTTTTTTGGTCCGATTTTTTTTTTCACCGTAATATTACATTTTCCCAAAAATCGGACTTTTTTTTCAAAAGACGTAACATGGTAAAAAAAAAAAAAAACTCGGATGTTCGCCTGAAGTGCGACTTTTACTTCAAAGTTTTGAAGTTGAAAGATTCTCATAAGATCGGGACCTCATAAATTGAAGGAAAAAAAAGAAAAATCTCCAAAAATGATGATTTGTTAACTTTGTTCTCATTACATTGAAACTCCTCTACAACGAAATCTACATGGGTGAAGATACCCCCTAGTGTGAAAAAATCTTCATGCATTAACACCATTCCCACTTTCCTGTTTCAAATTTGCTACAGTGAAACTCCTCTACAACAAAATCTACATGGGTGAAAATACCCCCTAGTGTGAAAACGCCAACACTTAGCCGCTGATATTTAAGGCAACCCCCCCCCCCCCGAAAAACAAACTTGGATTCAGTCTTCCTTGTCAGTACAGTGAAACTCCTCTACAACGAAATCTACATGGGTGAAGATACCCCCTGGTGTGAAAAAATCTTCATGCATTCACACCATTCCCACTTTCCTGTTTCAAATTTGCTACAGTGAAACACCCCCCGTTGTGAAAAATTTCTTGCTGCAAACATGATTTCGCTGTAGAAGAGTTTCACTGTATTGTTTCGAGTTTATTTCTAAAAAGAAAATGTTGTCCTCCAAATAATGTAACTTTTTCTTGTTTAAGATGACAACTTTTGCCCCTGAAATAAACTGTAGTCCCCCCACCCCCCAAATTTGCATTAAGTGCATAAGCAAACTTTTTGATACGAAAATAACACATTTTTACCTTGACGAAATTGGACTGCATTGATGAAAGTCTGATTTCTATTTTTGTATTATTAATTTTTTTTTGGTCCAAACCTTTTTTTCCTCCAAAGATTTATTTTTATTTGTGTATGAGTAGGAATTGTTTTTTTGTTTTTTTTCTGAATGTTGAACTTAAGTTTAAAAAAAAATTTTTCATGCTTTTTTTGTTTTTCATGCTTTTTTTGTTTAGTTTTAGAACGTTTGTTAGCGTCTGTTACAAAGCAACCATAACGCTCCACACGGATATGAAACTCCAGGAGCAGATTCAAGGATGCAAAAGAAAGAAAAAAAAACAGTAGAATGCTATTCTCAAAAGTATGTTTTTTTTTTCTCACGAAACAGAACTTTTTGGGTGAACAAAAATAGTTGAAGCATTCTGCAAATTAAATCAAGATGTAGGGAAAGCCACCACAAATACAGTGGAGGAAGGTTCCCTGATTTATTTATCTTATTTTTTTTTGTAGCCACCGCCCACCTAACACTTTTAGTTGTTGTTTTGTATTTGGTTGTTGATTGACAGCCGTCACTGTAGATTGGCAGCTTGTCTCCTCTGCTGTCCTGAGCTGGACTCATGATGATGATGAGTAGCATTAGTGGCATCTGGTTTTGCCGGTGAGCTTTCCGATGTTTGTGTCCATGTAGCGCCACCTAGCAGCATAGTGGCCAACGCGGTAACAACAACAACATATGAAGATGCTCCAGAGGTTCCACCTGATGTCAAGTTCTGCTTCAACTGTTACCACGGCAACCGTGTTAGCATCGGCGTCCCCCTTTGCATGCTAATTAGCTGTCATTAGCATGCTAGCCACTGGAACTGTATGCAAGTTTGGGACCCCCCCATGCACTCCTGCCAGCTGTAGCCTCGCACGGAAGAAATAAAAGCAAGAAAAGTTCCTTTTTGTTTCTCATTTTCTTTCTGGATGGAAGACGTGGGATGAATGAATTTTGACTTCCAAACGTCTGCACTCCCCGGACTTGTTATGAGATTATGACGAGATGTTTTTGAAATGATTGGAAAGAAAAAAAACTACCAAACGTGTACACGGAACCTTTGCGTTCATGAGCTACTCGAACATATTATGCAACACCCTTATTCTAAAATGGAAAGAATTTTACATTTTTCCTAAAAAGGAATTAAAATCTCCATATTGACAACCTGATTTTTCTAAATTCTTTGCAATGTGTTAAAAAATGAAGAAAAAAAAATCAATAAATCAGACACATTGCATCCAGTTTAAATTTCCAAAAATATTTTAATTCCACGCAACAAAAAGATTGACTTTTTTTTAATGTAGATGTGCAGGGAATTGATTCAAAATGAAGTGTTTGCCGTAAAGCTTAAAAAAAAAAAAAAAAAAGCCCAGCTCCGTGCTTGGATGTCATTCCAAACGCAAACGATCCACTCTTCGTGAGAATGACGATCTCAAAATGGACGCCATGAGCATATCTGGCCTGTCTGTACATCTGTCATGTCGTCCATATCTCGGCCGAGCAAACAACGAATCGGCATTTAACAAAACAAAAAGAATACATATTAGTCTAGTGTTCCGCAAAATCGATCATCTTGATTTGAGCAAACCAGAGGATGTGCGTTAGCCGCTAATTAGCGCCGGTTTCAGGAAGCCAACAGAGCAAACGGCCGCCGATCGATGGCACGGAAAAGCGAGTGACGCGCTTGGGTCGATATCGGCTCAATGTCGGCGCCCTACAAGAGCGGACGCCGGCGAACAACGTCCAAGCAGAAAAGCGGACTGCTGCCGCCGGCCTCTCCACTTGAACCTTGAGGTCCAGACCAGGTGAGCTTGCTGCTTGGCGCTTTCATTGTCTCCGGCCGGACTGAATGTCTTGAGGTGGACCTCCGATTAGTGTTTTGAGTGCGGTCTTGTTAAAACAACAACAAAAAAGTCGAAATTAATCTACATAAAAGAAATGAAGTAAATTGATGGCTCTGTAAAAAAAAAAAAAAAAGCCAATAAAATAAGATGCATATTTTGGCCAAATTACATTTTCCTTGAAAAAAAGATTTTCTTTCCAACAAAACAACAACCCAACAAAATCGGGCTTTACTTTGACCAGCATTTGAATTAAAAAAAAAAAAAAACGACGACTTCTGTCACAATTATTTTCTTCTTTTAGACACAGAACAATTGTTCTCAATCGAATCTGTTGTGGAAAGCACTTTGTTGCGGCTGTTGTGAAGGTACTTTCGAAAATATAGGACTTTATTCTTGTCATTGTCGATGGTTTTCGAAACATAAACACGTCGTAAGAAAGGAAAGATCCCCGAACGGTGGGAAGGTTACGGGGATTGGGTTAAGGTTTCAAAGTAGGGTTTTAAATTGGGGTTAGGGTTTCAGTGTAGCGGTTCAAATTCGGATGAGGCTTTCAAAGGAGGGTCGGGGTTGTGATCGTGACACCTTGATTGGGCAGGGGATGGCGTCATCACCGGTGCTGTGGTTGCTATGGGCGCTCCTCTCCAGAAGCGGCTCGCTTCCGGTCAGGTGAGTGCTCACGTGACGCGGAAAAAGGGGAAGACGCGGGCGTGACGTTGACGTGCCGTCCCGCCTTCCAGACACGCGGCGGGAGAGGAAGACGAACGCGAGCCGGAAAACGTACCGACCGCCAGCGGACACCTGAAGGCAGCAGCAGCGCGAGATGACGCCAGACTCAGGTGACGTGTACTGACCACAACGGCGCCCCCGCGTGGACATGTGACGAGGCTGCAGGCCGACGTTGAATGAAAGATGCGGTGTGGGGGTTGCTTGTTTTTTTCTGTATTCGTGAGCTTGTGTGTACGCGCGCGCGTGTGTTTTGCGCGTTTGGCTCATGCCTGTCTGCGTGTTCGTCTGTTTTCGTGTTGCGCGCGTGCGTGTTGACTCAGGCGTCAGCTGGGCGACGTGGAGTTCTCAAGCCGCTACGCCGACTTCCTTCGCTCCAAAGCCAAACTTTCGTCCGTTTGCTCTTTTCTCAAGCGTATGAAGGCCGCCAGGAACAGGTCTCACTCACACACACACACACACACACACGCACACACACAAGACTCAAAAGAGACGCACACTCGAGTTGTGACGTAACGGTGGGCGTGTCTTTGCAGTGTGTACGGCGGAGTGGGCGGAGCTTCGGAGAAGGTGGACGTGCTGCTCAAACGGTTCATGTGCCCGTCGTGAACCACCTGATTAGTGATGATGATGATGATGATGATGAATGTGATTAAAGTGGTTTTGCTCACTCGAGCCTTCCTTGTCATTCACTTGCCGAGACAAAACGTCGTTTTTTTTAATGCAGGTTTTCAAAGTGGGGTTAGAGTTTGAAAGTAGGGATTCAAATTAGGGTTGGGGTTTTCAAGCATACCTGGACATTTAGTGTTGGGCTTCGGTGTCAAAGTAGGTTTAGGGTGTCCGAGTAATGTTTCAAGTTAGCGTTAGGGTTCCAAAGAAAGATTAAGGTTCCAAAGTGGCGTTTCAAAGTAGGGCTTCAAATTCATTCCTCATTTGACAATACACCTCAATGTACTTTCAAAAATGAACCTGCCGCTGTGGCTTTGTAGGCGTAAAAAGCAGGATGGTCAGTCAAATTCAGCTCAAATGAGGCAGGGTTGAAATACAGTCAAACCTCGGTTTTCGAACGTCTCGGTTTTCGACCAAAAATCTTGAGTTTTTTAATGCCTCGGATGACAAACAAATTTCAGTTCTCGAACAAACTGAGCGCACTTGAATGCACCAAAACTTGTGTCAATTTAAAAATATCCACAAAACAGCAAAAGTGCAAACTCCGAACCTGTATTGAAGGCGGAATAGCCCCCAACCCCAAAAGGTTCAGAAATACAACTCACCCGCTTGTTCGTTGCCTCGACTTTCGACACAAGTAAGCAAACCAGGAAAAAGCTCAAACAAAAAAACATGAATACGTTATAAAATGTCTCAGCTGACTGTGCAAACAAAAACGTTTATGGCGGGGAAAAGTCCACGCTGCTCGTAAAGGCCAGCCGATAAGCGGACGGTGGCCAGAAGAGAACCGCGCCACCCGACATGGACGCCAGCAGGAATTTCCGCTTCTTCTTTTTGGTGATTTTACTCGGCTTTCTGACCGCCGCAGAAGCCCAAGAACGTGAGTCACGCTCGGATCGTTTGCTACACCCGTTCGATTCATCGGATATAATGTCACGGAGCCAAAGTTCGGACCTCGATGACATTTGCCAAAAGAGTTTTTCTTCAAATGAACTCGCAACAAAGGTTCCCCCCCCCACCCTTTATGTCTCAAAAAGTAGCTTTTTGAGACATAAAGTCATGCGTTTACACGATCAGTACAAAAACAAAAACAAAAAAAAGTCTGATTGTTTTTTGGGGGGGGTTGTTTAGACAAAACGTGAAATATAAAACAAAACAAGAGTTCTCAATCCATAATTTATATAAAAATATTACTAGGCGCAAAAAAAAACGTAAAAAAAAAATAGGATGAAAGGTTCATGACACAAGCATGTGGCATTTACATCTTTTGGGTAATTATTATCAATATCTTTTGATCATTAATTGGTGTTTTGTGGTGTCATTTGGGGGGATTTTTCATTCAAATCAATCTTTTTGGTGGAATATCTTTTCTGCTTGGAAACCTGCTTTTTGGGGATTTGTTTTTTTTTAGTTTTTCAGACTTTTGTTTCTGTTTTTTGGGGGGATTTTGTGACTCCCGCAACTTTTCCGATTTTGCCTCTGACATTTGAGAGCATTCAAAAACTAGATACACATGTAGTCCTTTCTTTAGAGTTTGTAAATGCAGAAGCATAGAATATTCATTCATTCATTCATTTTCCGAACCGCTTGATCCTCACTAGGGTCGCGGGGGGTGCTGGAGCCTATCCCAGCTGTCTTCGGGCAGTAGGCGGGAGACACCCTGAATCAGTCGCCAGCCAATCGCAGGGCACACAGAGACGAACAATCATTCACGCCCACACTCACACCTAGGGACAATTTAGAGTATTCAATCAGCCTGCCATGCATGTTTTTGGAATGTGGGAGGAAACCGGAGGACCCGGAGAAAACCCACGCAGGCCCGGGGAGAACATGCAAACTCCACACAGGGAGGCCGGAGCTGGATTCGAACCCGGTACCTCTGCACTGTGAAGCCGATGTGCTAACCACTGGACTACCGGGCCGCCCCAGAAGCATAGAATAGTTGACTGAAAAAAAAAAACCAATCAAACTAAACCTCCATTTTTGTCCGAGTCCTAATTTTTTGGCTTTAAAAATAAATAAATACATTTTCATTTTCAGGGTTTTTTCGTTTTTAAAAAATTCTTTTCAGGTTTTAATTTAAAAAAAAAAAAATCTTTTCAGATTTTTTTTTCTAAAATAAAAACCTGAAAAGATTTTTTTTTAATAAATACATTTTCATTTTCAGGGTTTTTTCATTTAAAAATTTTTTTTTCAGGTTTTAATTAAAAAAAAACATCTTTTCAGATTTTTTTTTTCTAAAATGAAAACCTGAAAAGAAAATGAAAATTTCATTTATTTTTCAAATATGGACTCGGACAAAAATGGAGGTTTAAGTTTGATTGTTTTTTTTCAGTCGACTACTCTATGCTTTTTAAAAATAACATGTAAAAAGGTACTTGGAAAAACAAACCAAAAAAAAAAAAAAAAAGGCAAGGAAAAAAAATGTAACATCAAACCTACTCGCCTCAGTTTTTTTTTTCAAGTCACAAATTTGAAATGGCAGAAACCGCTAAACGCTTCTATCATCAGTTTGTAGCGCTCGCGCGACGGTGAACGTGGAGGAGAACAATGCGGTGGGAGACGTGGTGGAGACCATCACGGTCGCGGACGGGGCCACGCCCTTCTTGGAGAATTCCGCCGACGTCCCCTTCACTCTGGACGGGAACCAACTGGTCGCCAAAGGGGTTCTGGACTATGAGGTGAGCTCGGCCGACCCCCAGGTGACAACCGGTTGAGAGCTTGCCCAAAAACTTTTTTTTTTTGCATTTGCTTGCAGACGAACCAAATTCACGAGGTCGTGGTGAAATGCAGAACGGAAACGGGCCTCGAGGTAAGCGTTACGTGTCGTCGGACGCTTTAACGCGGTTTTCAATCACGGCTCGTGATGTCGTGAGCTGAGCAGGACACAATATGATTGGCTGCCCCCCCCCCACTAATCAATCCAGTCTGATTTCTCAGATGACCCTGATCATCTTGGTACTCGTGCAAAACGTGAACGACAACGCGCCGATCTTTCCCAAGGACACGTACCAGATCCAAGTCAAGGAGGTGAGTGCTTTGCGCAAGTCTGTGTATGTTTGCAAACCAACGCTAACCGGTTCCCGTTTGGCATGTTAGCTGGCGCCCGTGGGGACCCTCCTTGAGCAATTTCCCGCCACCGACTTGGACGAGGACACTGGGCTCTTCTACAGGCTGACATCGGCATCGGTACGTTCTACTTCTAGCCGAGTCGCTCGCTTCTGGATTTCAGCCTGTTTTATCTTCTGTTTGTTTGTTTGTTTGTTTTGTATTTCTTCAGAATTACTTTGGACTGGCGTCGCCCGAAAACCCGCAACTGGTCATGCAGAACGTTCTGGATTACGACAAAGTCCAAAGTGTACAGATGCTCTTGTACGCTCAGGTGAGGACGCGTCACCAATTTCACCGCAGCCTTTGTTACTAGCTTTTGAGCGTTTTGTCGCGTGCTCTGTAAGCGCCTTTGGGACAGCCGCAGCTGTTGTGAACGCACTATGTCAATAAAGTTGAGTGGAGTTGGGTTGAGCTCAACAACAAGAGATGGCAAAACGAAGCTTCACGAAGCACTTGTGTTCTTTGTTTTGACTCCTCTCTCGATGGTGCTCGGGTTTAAATATAAAAGTGAGTGCAATGGAAACGTCTTAAAAGTCCACTGCATCTTTAAACAAAGAGTGCCATCTAGAGGAGTCAAAAACTATCGCAAAAGTGCTTCATGAAGCTTCGGTCGCCCATCGCAACTTTGAACGTGACTCTCTCAAGTCAGGCAGCTCAAAAACAATCGTGGGGGTTCTCGCTTCCGTTTTTCCCGGCACCCGTTCAATATGATTTACAGACAATCGGTCGAAGAAAAATGCAAAAAAATGTATCCGGTCGCTGCACTCAAGCGAATATTCCGGGAGCACGGCCACCCTGAGCTCGTGACAACACTGCACTTACGAGTGGAGTCTTAGCGAGCTAAGAGCCGAGTGCACGTTGCAATCGTGCCAGGTCACCGCCGATGCCGACAACAGCGGTCGAGCTCATATCCATTTTTTTGGTTTGGTTGGTTTTTTTCGTGTGACCGCGGCGGCGGAGGGGTGACTCACGTCAAAGTCCGAAGGGCGTCACATGACGCCTTGTCTCCACTGAGGTCCTCAGCCAGTTTGTCCCTTTTCTTTCGACAAGGACACGCCGTTGTCTGGTTCCGAAGGCCAGGTCTCATTCACCGCCACCGCCACCATCCAAGTCAACGTGGTCGACGTGGACAACAGACCGCCCTGGTTCCAGCCCTGCAGCAAACACGAGGTGGCCGGCGCTGTGGTCTGCCAGAACACCGGCTACACCGGCCGGGTGAACCTCAACGAAATGCAGGCGAGTTCCTCTCATGATCAAGCCTTCCATTAAAAGTCAGACCCTTCGATTCCCGACCGTGGGCTGGGAGGAAGTCACCTATCCGCATCGGGGCTGATTATTTGTTTCCAGCCGACGGTGACCTGAAATCAGATGCCTCGACTGGCCGTATGACTTGCTTAAGCTAAGTGACGGCTTGACTAGCTTGCTTTTGCCCCAGTAGCTTCGGAACTCCTTGAAATTTCAAGGTGGAGACTTGAGACTTACTCCGGCTGACTGGTTTATCCAGTCGAAGGTCGGAATGTTAGCGCATGTCCTCGTCTGATTTGGTATCGGATCCTGTCCTTACACCAGGCCAAGCCCTTGACGCTGAAGCCGGGGCCGCTTCACGCCATTGACGGCGACGTTGGGATCAACGAGGCCATCGTCTACTCCTTCCTGAGCGGTAAGACGCACGACCGTTCGAATTCACGTTTCTCGACCCGCCTCCGGGGACCTGCCGTGGTCACATCCTGCTGTCCGTACCAGGAAATGAGGACGGGTTGTTCGACATCAACCCAAACAACGGCAACATCAGCATGGTGAAGGCGGCCGACGTTTTGGGGACCATCAGTCTGACAGTCCTGGTGAGTCCTACTCAGTGCTGCCTGTCACTTTTGAGTCAGCTGGAGTTAGTAGGCCTACGTTGGGGACCTTGATTTGGCGGAAAATTTCATTCCTTCGTTTTTTTTGTTCAATCAATGAAGACAAAAAAACTCTGCGGAAAACTTGGGTCAGGACTTGATTGTGAAAAACTTGTTTGGGGGTTTGCTCTTCTCCGGCAGGCTGCCCAGACGCCAAGCAGTTCTCAGTTTGCCACTACCAGCCTCACAGTCAGCATTCAGGTGAAGAGCCTGCACAAACCGCGATTCCAGAAGCCCGAGTACCAGTGTGCGGTCTCTTCAGTGGGCGCCATGGCGACAGATCCCACCAACAAGGACAAGCCGCTTCAGATCGTTGCCTTGGATGAGGACTACGCCAGTGTGGGGGTAAAGCCCTGTTGATTCTTGAGCCGTTGCTATTCTTCAGGAGATTGCTCCGGTATCTTCTGTACATCACTTGAGTACCTGTTTCGTTGATGCTGTCCTCAGTTTTTAAGTTTGAGTCCGCCATACGCGTTGACAAGGCCTTCCTCTTCCCGCCCCACCAGGAGATAAACCCTCACATCGTCTATGGCGTCATCGGAAGCGAGGACTTCTCCATCGTTAACGGCTACTTGTTCATGACCACGAATCTCCCGGAGGGCACTCTCTCTCTGCAAGTGAGCTCCCCCAACCCAAAGCCCGGTCGGTAACACGAGCGCTGCCGTCATCTGGCTAAACTCCTGACCTCACCCTGCAGGTGGAGGCGGTGGACACGTCCAATGCGGAGAATGTAAGAGCGCAGCTCTCGGTGGAGGTGAAATCAGGTAAGAAGACCTCCTCTCACATGGGGCAACCATAGATGTCAAGGCAGCAGCGGTGGGGGGGACTCGGATGGAGTCGGACCCAAATTCAGGACCATGGACTCCTGTACATAGCTCAAGGCTACCAAAGACTCGACTTGATCTCTGTATTCATCGGACGCAACTTGATTTTTGACTTGAAATCTGTGAGCTTTCCTTTTTCAAGGGCGAAAATCCGCACGCTGCATTTTTGAAAGAAAGCGTTGTGCCCGCAAACTCGGCCTCCCGCCGCTCTTGCTGAGTTCACTTCTTGAGCCAAGAATCACGGAGCGAGCCCTAAACATGACTGAGGTTCTCGGGAGCCGTTAACTCTAGCCTCATTCGGTGATGGGCTTCATCGAGAAGACGAGAAGAGCATCGAAAATACAGAGACTTATGATCGGCTACTGTACCTCTGGGAAGCTGCCAAACGTCTCCGGCATCGTGCCAGGCAAAGAACTGATATCAAACCTTGCGGCGACTCCAGACTCTTTCCACCGGCGGCTGTGGAATGGGCCTCCTGGTCTGGAAATCATTGACCGCCTCAGGTTTTGGACACATGTGGAGACCCGATTGCTTCTTCTTTCAATCTACGTGTGTTGTCGTTTTACCGATCCCACTTGATTGTTGGGATTTCATCTGGACTTTCGTTCTTTCATTGAATTATCTTTTGGTCCCCCCCACAAAGCACGGTGGGGATTTGCCTTGCACACGCATAGTGGGACACAAAGAAACTTGCCGTGCAAAGACTTGCCATCCAATCCGAGAAGGGGTGTCACCATCCATCGGTTTCCTAGCGCTGATCCTGTTCAGGTTGGCGGGTGAGCCGGAGTCTCTCCCGGGCTGAGGGTGGCCAACAGGGGAAGTTAAACACCCTGGACAAACCGGAGAAGATCCCTACAAATCAAAAACTGAGGGGTAGACATACTCGCCGTGTGGGCTGCTGTCAGCAGTTCTGGAGTGTCACATCCAAATCCCTCAAGAGGAATCCTCCATTTTCTTTTGGGATCAGTCGAGTAGAAGTGTGAATGAAGAGGAGGTGGGCGGAAAGGTGAGTTTACGCGGAGTCGAGATGGAGAAGCTGCAGGAGGTCCAGTAGTTGGCGGAATGAACGCGGTGGGGAAGAGGCGGAGAAGAGAGTACAGGCGGGATGGGGCCAAAAGGGTGGCGAAGCGAGCAGCGGCAAAAGTGAAGGTTCACAGGACCGTCGGGAGGGGCCAGCCATATGTTTACGGTTTGAAGACAGGAGCACTAACAACAACAAAGACTGGGGACAGAGCTGGAGCTGACTTAGTTGACGGACTTTGGGATCGATGGGGATGGAACTGATCAGGCGTGAGAACATCAGAAGGACAGTAAAGACGCGAATGAAATTAGTAGAGGACAAAGCCAGGAGACGATGTTCGGATGGAACGAGGCGGGGGGGGGAAAAACAAGTAGATGAGTGGAAAACAAAGCACTCTCACAAAGCTTGTACATTCAGCTGACTCAGGACGACGTTCCCCCATTTGATTGCCGGACAGTCGCGGGGCTGAATCGTGGCGCTGGATGGATGGTGACAGCCCCCCACCCCCGCCCCCTAAGATTCATATGTGCTCTCCTCTCAGGTCTCACCACCACCGCTTTGCCTTCGAGCACTCCAGACAGCTCGACCAGCCCCGCGACCACTGAGGGTGGAACCACAGATCAGGCAGAGCCCACCACCAACCCCGATGCCTCCACCACCAACCCCGATGCCTCCACCGAGCGCAAAACCACTGAAACAATGGAGTCCACCACCAACACTGGTACTTCCACCGAGGGCACAACCACGGAAGCCCCTATAGGGTCCACCACTAACTCCGGAACTTCCACCGGGGACGGCGTCTCATCTGGTGTCACAGCCACAAGCGAAAGTAGCGCCACCGCCACAGAATCGCAGGTGACGCCACTGGTCACCGACGGTCCCACCAGCCCTGCGGACCCTCACACAGGTGGTCATGGATTTTCTAGCTCACATCCGGTTGGCCAGAGAGGTTTGCCAACCGGGTCGTTAAGTGTTTCTTTCACATAGCTTCCTTAGGCAGCGTGGGTTCAGTTCCAACGCGCTGACTGTGTGAATGCTAGTGCGATTGGTTGTTGGACCACTGGTCCGGGGTGTCGCCCAAATCAGCTACCCGGGTCTGTGAACAGGATAATTCTTTTCTAAAAAGTATCTGAGACGGATGGACGGATGCACCACGTGTGTCTCGCAGTTCTGAAGTTCAGGGGTTGCGATCTAGGCCTTTCTGTGTGGAATTTACTTGTTCTCTGCATGCTTGTGTGAGTTTTCTCCGTGAGCTATGACTTCCTCTCCCGTTCCCAAGACATGCAAGCATGGTCTGAAAACGATAATTGATGGCAACTGGACTCGTCTTAGGTGTTAATGACCGCTTTGCTTCATCTGTCGTTCAGCCGCCTGCTGGAAAACAGCAGAGGCAGAAATGGTGGTCGCCACACCTAAAACTGAGACCCCCAAAAAAAGCCTTTTGGATTCAAGTTTTAATGAGGATCAGTGGTTGGCCTGACTCGGGAATATTGATCCAAAAGCTCACGCTAATGGTCCATGTCGCGCAGTCCTTAGTAGGGATAGGCAACCGGAGATTCCCAAGTCGCTGGCGGTTTTTCATTTTTCACAGCGGCTCGAGCCACGTGTCCGCGGTTATTGACCGTTGACGTTTCTTTCTTCCAGAGAAGGCGCCTATCCCGGCGGGCGGCTTCGGGCCAGGGGACATGGCCGCGCTGGGGGCGACCCTCGGCGTTCTTCTCTTCGTCTGCGCGGTGGCCATCGGAGTGCTCGTTTGTCGCCTTCAGAGGGGAAAAGCCGACTGGAGGAAGATCCACGAAGCCAGCGTCTTCCGAAGCGCCGTGAGTCAAGTCTGCCCTCGGTGTCCAATAACGTCTGATTGGTCTGGATTGATCATGGTTTTGTCTCCGCAGGTGGGCCAGGGATTAGGTGGCGAGAAGCAGGGCGTCCAGTACACCAACGAGGCTTTCCAGCACGACGACGACGATGACGACGACGATGACGGCGGCGTGGGCTCCGGGGGTCCGTTTGTCACGGCGACAAAAGAGGGGCCGGCGGACGACTCCGCCCTCACGTCCAGCGTGAGGGCGCTGGGCACCCTCCTGGACGCCGACAACATCAGCCAGACGAGCTCGGACAAGGAGAAGGAGGTGAAGCCCATCCTGACCAAAGAACGCCGCCTGGAGGAAGGCTACAAGGCCGTCTGGTTCAAGGAGGACATCGACCCAGACGCCAAGGAGGAGGTGGTCATCATTCCCGACAGCAGGGCGGACGACAGCGAGGACGACGACGACGACCACGCCGCCGCCCCCGCGAAACGCTCGGAGCCAAGCTTGGCCGAGCTCGACCTGGACAGCGGATTGGGAGTGAGGATCGAGGATCCGGCGGAGGACTCGGAAGGTGACGACGTTCTGGACGTCGACCTTTGAGGAGGGCGCGGCGGGAAGCAATAAAAGCGGATGACTATTATGGTGTGACTGCACACTGTACAGCGTAATCAGGCGCGAGCTGCCCTTTGTTTTTCTGCAAGGGAGGTTACAAAGGTCAGCGGCCAGGAAAAAAAAAAAAGGTTAACTCCTTCACAGCTCAACTAGAGTCCCCGATGCACAAGCACATTGCATGTTTTTACGTAAATGACCGTGTTGTTGATTCAATATGAGCAGATCCATGTTCAATCATTCTGAAAAAAAATTAAATACACATTGTAGATCAGCGGTTTCAAACTGGTTTTTGTCCCAGACTTCCCTCTCCCCAGCCACTTCTTCCAACTCTCCCGGAGGGATCCCAAAGCGTGCCCAGGCCGGCGCGTTTTTTCCCGGGTCGTCCTGCCCGGCAAAACCTCAACCAGGGAGGCGTTGAGGAGGCGAATCCCGATCTGGCGCCTCTCAACGCAGAGGATCAAGTCAAAATTGGAAGTAACTCCAAAAATGGCGAGATCAGCAGCAAAGGCTAGCTGGTCACTAGCCGAACGCAGTTGAGTTATGCACGAATATCAAAGAACAGCATTTTTTTTTTTTTTTAACCCCCATGCAGTAATGATCCCAAAATTGGACATTTCAGACACCACAGACAAAACAGTGACAAATAATTCCACGAAGCTGAATTTTGCATCGGATGTCTATCGATGTCTTGGCCAATTCCCACGCAACATTTGGAGGGGTTGAAAGTGGAAAAAAAATGAAAAGTGAAACAAGTTGTTGCACATTGGAAGAGGGACATTTTTGGGACGTCATACCCTTCATGCAGCCGCTTAAAAATACTGCATGAGGGTTAAGTTAAACGTAAGCCGATATATGCAAGCTCATAAAAAAAATTCACAGGAAAAGGTTTGAACTTGGTTCTGCAGCCTATTGCGCAAGTTTTAAACTTGATCGATGATGGATGAACTGCTAACACCAACAGGTGCAGAAGTGAGAGCACACCAACACAAAAAAAAACACAGTGGGTCCAAAAGAGCCATTGTATTAAATTAAAAAGAAAAAAAAAAGAAAGGCACGTCTCATTTCAACATGTATAAAAACTTTACATCGATTGTACAACCACAACAATAAAACCCCACAAGGACTTTTAAACAGGCGCTCGTCAATCAAATCGTAAAAAAACACGACATCAAAATAAAATTTGCAAAAGCCGTCAAGAAGCATAATATCGATAATAAAAAATTTTTTAAAGCGTCATTTTTTTTCTTCTCCTTCCGCTGGCTATTCAATGGCCGTGACAAGCCGTGATCAGCTGATGTGCGCGTTTGCTTGTTTTTGGGGGAAATTTGTCGCGGTTCAGGATCAACGGGACCGATTCCTTTCGAGCGTCCAATCGCCGATGGCTTCGTCGCGGCGCCACCTGCCGGCAAAAGTGGCGCGAGGGGAGGAAGACGTTACGACGTCGGCGGCGGCGGGGTGGCGGTCGCCGTCTCCATGGCGACGACCAGGTTGCGCTGGGCCGAGATGGCGTCGAAGACTTCGTCCCGATTGGTCATGGTTCCAAACACCAGCGGCTGAGTGACACACACACACACACACACACACACACACACACACACACACTCTTATTATTATTGTCGTTGTTATTTGAGTATTATTTTATGACCAAATCAATCAGTGAACACATTTCGGCAGAGAAAAGACTCAATGACGCAAGACTATTGACCACGTCAAAAAACGGACGGCATTTTTACGACCATACGGCGCCCCGTCGTGTCCGTGGCGGCTGCTCCTTCGGTATTTGACACGTTCAACGAGGCGCGTTGCGTTATAGGACGCGCGCACGGTCATACGTATGCTAGCTTAAAAATTTATTTTTTTTAAAAGACGCGAGCACGCACGCGCGCAAGCGGGAGCAAAACGGACTTGGGTTGGAGAGTGAAACTCCTCTACAACGAAACCTACATGGGCGAAAATACCCCCTAGGGTGAAAAACATTTTCATGCATGAAAGCCATTCCCACTTTTCTGCTCTCCCTACGATGAAATATCCCCCTGTTGCGTTATACGAAATATTTTCCTTGCAACGAGATTCACTACAACGAAAACTGCTTCGTTCGGAAACAGCAACCACCACATGCGCAGTAGTCCAGGAAGTATTTGTTATTGTTAGTTTCCGATGCGGCAAGAACGTTGCATTGCTAAAATGGCTACGAAACGGACCTTTGCATACCAAGGAGTGAAGAAAAGCATTCACGCTTGAAGACGGGATAAAAGTCATAAAAATTAAAGATGGAGGAAGCAAAGTCAAAGACATGATGCAAGAAATTGATGTAAGTGAAGCTGATCGTTTTTTTCTTTCTACGCTGGCTACATGAAGTGTCAAATAAGTGGATGCTCATACTTACGCACTATTGGAATACAAATAAAAAGTACACATTCACGCGTTTTTTTTGTGTGTGTTTGCATCTGAGATCAAATTTGCTACAGTGAAAAGCCCCCTGTTGTGAAAAATGTCTCGCCGCAAACATGATTTCCGTTGTAGAGGAGTTTCACTGTACTTTATCGACTCGCGTCGTCCGATTCCGTCGTCGTGGGGCCGGAGACCTTTTTGTGTGCATTTTCTCACCTTCTGGGTAAACGGCGTTGCTATGGAGATGCCCATCCCGAGGCCAGGTAACACGGACAACACTTTGTACTGCGTGGGGGGGGGGGGAAGACGGCGCTTTACAAAACAAAACTCAACCAAAAAAGTTTTTTTGCGAGGGGAAGTCGAGCGAGCACCTTCTGGATGTCGGTGATGTCCAGCAGTTTGATGACTTTGTCCCTCTTGGACGAAGACGAGCGGGAACACTCGAAGCACAAGTAGCTGGCGAGAAAGAAAACGGGGACCGCGTCGTTACAACAACAACAACAACAACAACAAAACTCTCAGGCTACAGGTGCGACAAAACAACAGCAGGAAGCCGAAATGCCTTTCAGCCAATCAGAAGCCGGAAGAAAGTCATGAGAGGGAAAAGGCGGCGACTTTTAAAAAAAAAATTTCTTTTAATAAGGGCAACACAGTTACTCCAAATTTAAAAAACAATGTAACCCCCAAAATAATAATGGCGGCTAAAAAGGTGTGTGGATAACAAGGAAAAACGTTTTTAAATGAAAGAAAAAAAAAATCATCATCATCATTTGGGTTGCAAAACGACGCACCCCGTGCTGAAAAATGCGTCTCAACAAAATGCAACATGGCGGCCTTACTTGTCGGTGACGTAGAGGACTCCGTTGCGGATGTAGTCCGCCGGCGTCTTCTTGTCGCGGTTGATGAGGCAGCAGCGCCAGCCGCTATCACACACTAGACAACAACAACGACAACGACGACAGCCGTCGCGTTAGCCAAGACGCGCCGACGCCTCACAAGAGCGCGCTTGCCTTCCCGTTACCTGCTAGGGGGCGCTCACTCTCGGGGAGGTTGAAGACCTCGCGGAAGGTTCCCCGCTTGGTGCTGTAGGATCGACCTCCGCCGCCTCCGTCGTCGCCACTGCCGGGAGCCTGAAACACACAAAAAAAAAAGGGATGACGGCTTTCGCTCTGCCACCAAAAGCCAAAGCCAAACAAGCAAAGTGCGCAAGCGGGGCACAAAACACTCGCCTGTTCCCCTTCGGGCAGCTAAAAAAATAGGAAAAAAAAAAAAAAGCACTCTTAACTCATTCACTCCCAAAGACGGTTTTAAACGTCTTTTCAGACTTGGTCTAAAATTGGCTGGTACAGTGAAACTCCTCTACAAAGAAATCTACATGGGTGAAAATACCCCCTAGTGTGAAAAAATCTACATGCATTAACACCATTCCCACTTTCCTGTTTCAAATTTGCTACAGTGAAAAACCCCCTGTAGTGAAACATTTCTTGCTGCAAACAGGATTTCGTTGTAGAGGAGTCTCACTGTACCCGCTAGTGTGAAAAAATCTACATGCATTAACACCATTCCCACTTTCCTGTTTCAAATTTGCTACAGTGAAAAACCCCATGTTGTGAAAAATGTCTTGCTGCAAACGTGATTTCGTTGTAGAGGAGTTTCACTGTACCCCCTAGTGTGAAAAAATCTACATGCATTAACACCATTCCCACTTTCCTGTTTCAAATTTGCTACAGTGAAAAACCCCCTGTTGTG
This sequence comes from Hippocampus abdominalis, assembly GCA_018466805.1. NCBI lineage: Eukaryota > Metazoa > Chordata > Actinopteri > Syngnathiformes > Syngnathidae > Hippocampus > Hippocampus abdominalis. Next base: position 586,240 of record CM031697.1, on the reverse strand, counting down.
AAAAATTTCTTGCTGCAAACGTGATTTCGTTGTAGAGGAGTTTCATTGTACTGAATGAGTTTTAATACACACACCAAAAAAAAAAACCTCACTCTTCACGTTAATGATGTCGTATGAACGCATTTCAACGTCACAGATGCAAGGCTGGAACAAAAAAAGTGCCTTTGTGTCGCATTTTGCGAGGCAAAAATGTGCATTTCGCGCCCCCCAACAAAACAGCGATGAGCAAAACTGAGCTTTGACGGGCTCACAAAATATCCTGCGGGGAGTCGGGAGAGAAGCTCGGCGCCACTTAGGCCGCAGCGGCTAGCTAGCAAACAAACAAACACCGGTTGCCACCTGCCGCGTCTCAAGACGTCGGCGAGTCACGGTTATCCGCTGCCTTCCATCGGCGGCGAACAAAACGATCGTGACTCACGCGTCTGCCGGCGGAGTTGTTGGCCCGCTCCCTCATCTGGACGTCGGTGGGCAGGCCGGTCCACACGATGTGCGCCGTGTCGTAGCGCTGACGCAGTTTGGGGCAACTTTTGAAGATGAAGTTGATGATGAAGAACTTAATGCCCACAAACACACCTGAGGGGCAAAGAGGACAAGAGGCAGTCGGCAAATTGGCCTCTCGATTGACACGCCGACGTGTGGCCGCTCCGTAATGTTGCGTCACAGGTGTGTATGTGTGTGTGTGTGTGTGTGTGTGTGTGTGTGTGTGTGTGTGTGAATGAGAGAAATGAGATCGTGCCAATGATGAGTCCCAGCAGTTTGTAAGGCAGCAGGCAGGAGGCGATGAAGGACACCCACAGAGCCACGTACAGCTTCTTGGTCAACTGAGGCTCCACCCACATGAAGAGACTACACACACACACACACACAGGCGCACACATACACAAACGCTATTTTGAATGTGTCCCGTTAGCCCCAGTTTGCACGCGGATGATGACGAGCCGAGCTGAGAATCTCACTTCTTGATCTTCTCCAGGATGTCGGCCATCTTGCCAAAGAAATTCTGCGCGGAGGACGAGAACAAAATGCAACGCGCGTTAGAAACGTGGCCGCCAAAGCAAAACGGCAGCGCCAAAGTCAGGTCACCTGAGCTCTCTGGGCCACGTGCAGAACCAGCTGGAACTTCTCCGACACGGTCAGATCTTCTCTGGGAGGCTCCTGTCGAAGGTTGAGGGAGCATACGGACACCTGTCAATCATCTTGTCTGCCGCTCACACTTCCAATGGGCACGTACACAACTGCGCGCGCACACACACACACACACACACACACACACACACACACTCTTACCACAGGTTCCGAGACTTCCGGAACGATGCTCCACTGGATCCTCCAGCCCCTGAAATGAAAGCACGAAACGGAAGGAACTTTGTCATGACGTCAATGCCATTTTGTTGCCTTTTTACAATTGGCTGACAGGACCGGGGTGGGCGGGGCTCACCTGGCAATGAGGTAGTTCAAAGAAAGGCGCAGGACAGCCAGGAAGAGGAACATGGAGATGGTCCAGCCGCGCCACGTGGCGTACATGTAGATCTGTTCGCAAACACACGCACACACGGCTCACTGTTAGCATTTAGCAGTTAGCATCCAGCCAAGAGCGTCAACCATTTATCTACTTATGTCCAGCAGCTGGCGGTGATCTTGGCGGATAGCATTTAGCGTTCAACAGTTAGCGTGGAGAAATGACCCTTGAGTTTAGAGCAGTTGGCATTGCTAGCGTCGAGGCGCTAGACCAGTACGCAGCAATGAGCAAGTGTCGGGTGCTAATCCAGTTTGCGGCTAGCCTCCGCTAGCCAGGAGCAGCGCTTTTTTTCCAATGAAAGAAGTGTGCCTTGGCTCAAAAAAGTTTGAAAAACACTGCGCTAAACAAGTACAGAGCAATGAGCAAGCGTCAGGTGCTAATCCGGTTTGTGACTAGCCTCCGCAAGCCAGGGGTGGCGCTATACAGTGAAACTCCTCGACAATGAAATCTACATGGGTGAAAATACCCCCTCGTGTGAAAAAATCTTCATGCATGAACACCATTCCCACTTTCCTGTTTCAAATTTGCTACAGTGAAAAAAAACCCTGTTGTGAAAAATTTCTTGCCGCAAACATGATTTCATTGTAGAGGAGTTTCACTGTAGTTTCAATCAAAACGGCACTCCAAGGGAAACGGTCATTATAATGTGGCTCGCGACAGAAATGAGTTTGACACCCGTGATGTAAGGGGACGGGGGGGGAAATGGTATGAAAAAAGAGGCAATACAGTGAAACTCCTCTACAACGAAATCTACATGGGTGAAAATACCCCCTAGTGTGAAAAAATCTACATGCATTCACACCATTCCCACTTTCCTGTTTCAAATTTGCTACAGTGAAAAACCCCCCGTTGTGAAAAATGTCTTGCTGCAAACATGATTTCGTTGTAGAGGAGTTTCGCTGTACCAGAGCTAAGGGGCTGCTATGAGCCCCCTCTCACATTTTTTCTTCTTCATTTCTCAGTCAAGCCCCCCCCCCCTAAGGAAAAAAAACCCTGTAGCCATCCCCACCGGAAAGTAGTTTCCGGTGCCGAGCAACGCCAGTTACTTATTGTCGGACAGTAAGTGGATGTGTGGACGGTTCGCGTTTAGCATCCACGTAGCATGTAAGTTCAGTTCAGGAAACTCGTTTCCGAGGCACGACTTATTAGCATTTAGCATTCGGTTAGCCTTACAGTGAAGGCGATGGCCGTGGTGTAGACGGAATACCAGTTGGACAAGGCCGAGAGGTCGCGCAGGAAGCTGGTGACGGGCCTCAGTCCTCTCTCTGTAAAAGACAAAGACGGGGGCTCGATTGCTCTGGAGGCCAGAAGGGGGGGCTGCTTTGGAAAGATGGCTTCCTCAACGTTTGCAGCCGGTCTTCTTCAAACCATCACAAACGGAGACGCGCTGTTGTCAGCACTCTCGCTTTTCGTCGTTGCAAGATTGAGCGCACATTTTGCAGCATCAAAAAGTTTCAAGTGACTCACTGGCCCGCCTCATGTTTTCCGTCAGCCTGCGGAGGAGTGACATGGAAATTGCGTCACCGAGACGAAGGAGAAGATCTCGGATCAGAATTCGGGGAATGCGGCCGGCCGGCCGGCTCACCTCCTGGCACTGAGCGGCTCGTCCGGCTCAGGCTCCTCCTCCCGCGGCTGCGTGTGGAAGTCGTCAAAGTCCACGCCCGCGTGCTTGTAAAGCAATCTTTGGAAGCGACTGTAAGCGTCCTCCTTGGCGGGGGTGGTGGTGGTGGTGATGTCAGGAGGGGGCGGGGCTTTTGGAGTGACAGACGCCGACTCTTCGAGTCTGTTGATGGAGCAACAAGACATTTACAAGGCATGTCCATCTGTCATAAAATGACCGTGGATTTTTTTTTTTTTTTTTTTTAATTCCGCTCGGGATGCCACATTCACTTAACAACATGAAGATCCACGAAAAAAAGTCTCCACAACGCCACGTCGTGAGTGGCGATAGGTGTGACCAGACCTGCCGCCGTTGATGTCGTGGAGCTTTTGCTCCAGTTCCATGTTCCTGCACCGTTCCCGCTCCAGCTCCTGTCGCAGCGCTTCTATGCCGTTTTCGTCCTCTCGGATTTTCCGCAACTCCTCCTCTGGAAGGTGGCGAGATCAGAGTCATGTGACATCGTCCAAAAATGAAGGAATGAAGGAATGAATTCACCCAAAACGCAGCTCACGTAAAAAATGCTTCTCCAACAAGGCCATCTCCAGGTGTCCTTTCATCTCATTGAGATCCGATTTGGATTCGTCTTGAGAGGCCGAGACGTTTGCTGAAACGACCTAAACCGACACGGAACAACTTGAGGGAAAGGCAAAAAAAAAAAAACACTCTGAAGGAGGAAGAAAATGTTTTGGTTGAAAGATCCATTTGGAATATACGGTGAAACTCCTCTACAATGAAATCTACATGGGTGAAAATACCCCCGAGTGTGAAAAAATCTTCATGCATTAAAACCGTGCCCACTTTCCTGTTTCAAATTTGCTACAGTGAAACTCCTCTACAACGAAATCGACATGGGTGAAAATACCCCCTAGTGTGAAAAAATCTTCATGCATTCACACCGTGCCCACTTTCCTGTTTCAAATTTGCTACAGTGAAAAACCCCAAGTTGTGAAAAATGTCTTGCTGCAAACGTGATTTTGTTGTAGAGGAGTTTCACTGTACCCCCTAGTGTGAAAAAATCTACATGCATTAACACCATTCCCACTTTCCTGTTTCAAATTTGCTACAGTGAAAAACCCCCTGTTGTGAAAAAATGTCTTGCTGCAAACGTGATTTCGTTGTAGAGGAGTTTCACTGTACCCCCTAGTGTGAAAAAATCTCCATGCATTCACACCATGCCCACTTTCCTGTTTCAAATTTGCTACAGTGAAAAACCCCCTGTTGTGAAAAATGTCTTGCTGCAAACACGATTTCGTTGTAGAGGAGTTTCACTGTATCAGGTTCTCGTGAGGGACGCCGACACTTAGCCGCTGATATTTAAGGCAACCCCCCCCATAAAAAAACTTGGATTCAGTCTTCCTTGTCAGTACAGTGAAACTCCTCTACAACGAAATCTACATGGGTGAAAATACCCCCTAGTGTGAAAAAAACCTTCATGCATTAACACCATGCCCACTTTCCTGTTTCAAATTTGCTACAGTGAAAAACCCCCTGTTGTGAAAAATGTCTTGCTGCAAACATGATTTCGTTGTAGAGGAGTTCCACTGTATACGATGTCATTTGAAACATTGGATTTTCATTGGCCTATTTCAGCAAAGTGCCGCAGGTTTCAATCTCATTCTCCTTCAGTTGAGACTTTTTTTTTTTTTAACCTTGGCGCAGCCGTGCGAGTTTGTGTGTTCCGTTTCGCACCTCCTCGCTGGATTCTGCATCCGACACGTCGGGCGACTCCAACGGATCCACCATTTCATCCCGCCTGTGGCCCCAATTCCGGATCCGTTCCAGGCGCCGCCGCATGGTTGAGCCTCGTGAAACGCGGCCCGACCGACGACGCCACCCTGTGCCGCTGCTTGCCGTCTCCCTGGACCCCGCTGACTTCTGCAGAGGGCAAGGGAGGGGGGCGCGGGGGGGTAGGGGGGACAACAACATTTCACTTCAGGTACATAATAAGGGAGGAACCTGATAGGGTTTTGTCGCTAAATGTTTCCTGTAAGGTGTTCCGCAGGGTTCTATTGTTGAGCTTCTTCTGCATCCATGTGTTGTGCAATTTGCCTGGATAACCTCTGCCATATTTGAAAGGTACGAGCATCTATCTCACGGTCTCACTGTTGGCTTTGCCTGTCTTGGCGGTTTTCTACGAACCAAACCCTAACAAATGCGGGACGTGGCCGCAATGGTGGGCTTTCACAGCATTCGGGTCTTCCATCGCTCCACAAATGCATTCGCCACAACAGGGGCGGGAGAAAGGCTTACGGATCATGATCGGTGAGCATGCGTGCCCATTATTTTGGCCTTCCAAGCCCAAAACAGGAGGCCCACATTCCCGGTTATGATTGACAGGTGACAACGTTTCTCGTTTTGGTCGCCAGTTACGCACTAAAAAACTGGACTGTGGCGCATATGTAAACAGGAGCAAAAGTGTACCTAACAGTGTGGCCGCTGAAGGTGACACACAGCCAATCGCGTTTGAGCTCCCGAAGACGGGACACACCTGAACTGAAGAATGTTGCTCCAGAGCGAACAAGTTGCGTCTGCGGGGCAAACTTGTTGGAAAGCTCCGCAACGGCACTCCGATGAAGTTCCAAGCCGACCGCGACGCTCTCGAGCCGGCGGTTCCTTCGTCCGAGGCGAGGAAATCGGTTGTGGAAGAACTTTAGCAATCAAGGTCAAAAAACTGCCGTTTGACTTGTTTCGTAGGGAACCCTCACGCCAGCTCGTAGGCGTGGCTACGTAAAAGTGGGAAACGTCATCGCGTGAGACTCTTCAGGAGCTCGTTTTACTTTACTCGTTTTTGAACTCTGGTAACGTGGAGTGATACGATTTATGAGTGATTAATTTTTAATACGTTTGAATTTTAATACGTTTGAATTATTTTTCATGAGCAGAATCGTTTTAATTGCGAGCCAATAGGTGGCGGTAATGAATAGCTCATGTTATCGTCATCCACCAATCAGGAGGCGGAAGACGACGAGGTGGCCGGAAAAGGCGGAAGTGAACTTTTTGCCGTATGCGGAGCAACTTTTCGGATCCATTTTCTAATTTTCTCTGGTGTCAACAGTGAGTGGGGGGGGTTAACTTTGTCTATTTTCATGTATTTGTAACCTGCCGTCGCTGGCAAAGAGTCGACAGGGAGGCGGAGATGGTCTCCACCGTCGCGAACGTTGACGTGAAACAGGTAAAAAAAAAAGCCTCCAAAATGTCATGTGACCAAACTACACCTGGAGGTAAAGAAAAATCAACATTGGACTAATCGTTCGATACAAAGGGGAAACGGAATTGCACTATCATGCATTTAGTCCGAAGAAATCGGCGATCATTTTAGTCTGCTTGTTGCACTGATATATTGTCAATCGAAAAAAAAAGTGATACGACTTCTTTTCATTCGAAGTCTGCCTTCATTTCCATATTTACACACACACGCGCACTAAAAGGGGGAAAAGGAGTCGAAAATCAAACACAAACGCACGCACGCACACACACACGAAGGACTTCCGGTTTTTTCAACTCCATTTAAAAAGTTTAAATGCCCTCATGAATGAGAGTAAAGCGTCCTCGAGTCCCTTGAAAGGGTTTATTAACCCAAGTTGGAAGTGCCACAGGATTTCAAAAGTCCTCTTTTATTATTTATTGACAAATTGTGCCCCCCCCCCCCAAAAAAAACCACATGTAATATTAAAAAGAAATATGAATAAATATGTCCCAAAAATAAAACGTCATCTTCTGGCGTTTTATGATGCAACCCTCTTGAAAACACTTCATGGTAACAAAGAAACAAACAAAACTAATAAATGAGATGTAGTTTATTGTGCTTTAAAAAAAAAAAAAAAGGCATTCTCATGATTACAACCGAAACGAATGTGTTTGCAGAAAGATGCCGAGCAAGCGCTGGTGGTGGCCATCTCGTGCTCGGCCGTGCTGGAGGATGCCGACGACGACGACGACGGCGGCCAAGTGCACCGTGTGGGCGTGGCCTTCCCACTGCTGCAGGTGCAAGAACAACCAACGATGGGAGTTTTTTTTTTTTTTTAAAGTTTGTCCTTCAACATTTAAAAAACAAAAAAAATTTTTTAGGCACTGCAGAGTGTGAATCGGCATCTGGTGGAAGCGAATTCTACCGAGTCGTTGCTTTTTGACGTGCTTCTCATCACCACCGACGAGCGACGGCAGCGGCAGAGCGCTCGCATCGTCAGCAGCACCAAACATTACGGTAGGTCATCCATCAACCATCAATCCGTTATCTGATACGCTTTATGTTTCCTAATCGCCCTAAAAAAAAAAAAAAGCAGATGATTTGAGTTGGGAAGAAGAAGAAGAAGATGATTGTTGTCGTTGACTTGCTGCGCGGCACCCTCGCAGGTCTGGAAGTGAGCCGCTTCTGCTTTTCCGATCGGGAGGACTTTGTGGAGAGTTTACTTGAAAATCAAGTGCAGCTGTTCCTGTCCACGGAGCCGGAGGAAGTGGCGCTGGTGTGGCAAAGAGGTGCGTTGGCCCCATGGTGGCGCCAGAGTGTGGAGTGACAAAACAGCAGGGGGGAAATCAAAAAGAATCAAATGACAGATATACGAGTTAAAGTCGGTCCTTTTTTCGAAAATGAGCACAGGCGGCAAAATCTATTTGGCTCAAATTCGATGAAGAGAAACGAAAATGGCTTTGATTCAAAAACAAAATATTTTCATTTCACATTCATTGTCTATTTTTTTTTTTTTAATTCAACGACACATTTTGTTTGACTTGAATCAATTTGTTAATGGATGAAATGATTGAAAAGGTTGGAGAGAAAAAAAAAAAGGTGAATATATTCCAAATGGAGCCAAGTGAAGAATCAACCCAAAAAGCAGCTTCTGTTCAAATTTGAATTTTTCCAACCTGAAAATGACTTTTGTATTTTTACAAACTCCAAACGCGTCCGAAAGTTGCGCCTTGGCCCGAGGTCTGACTTTGCGCTCGCTCGCTCGCTCACGTGTTGCAGGCGTCCTGTCGTCGCTGCTGCGTCATCAAACGTGGTCGAGCCCGTCCAAGCAACTCCGGGTTCTGCTGTCGGGCGACGATGACGTCATCGCCGCCGCCAAGTCCGCGCAGGTACCGACACGCTTAACTCATCTTCTGAAAACCACACGAGTTCAGAGTTCACCGATGCACCCGTTCTTCTTTGGAAACTGCACGTGTCCTACCTTTTCCTCCCCCCCCCCCCCCACACAGCGCTTCTGGTCACAGCTCGGCGCCATGCGGAGGCGTTTCGGTGTCCTGGGCAGTCCCGTCAGCGTGGCGGTGATGACGGCGCACGGCGGGCGCTGACGCTTCGGCGACGCCTTGGCGACGCTTCGCTCCTGTGGCCTGCACGCCGACGAGGCCCACTGCCTCGCCGGCGCCCCCCGCGGACCCATCCTGGAACTGCTCAGACCTCACATCCTACTTGGCGGCGGCGGCTTGAGCTGACGTCGCACCGCCTTCAAAGGACGACGTTGCTTTTTGGACAGACGCGCGAGAATGTTTCTGAATGTGCCGATGGCCGCCTGCTCCGATTCCTAGTGTCATGCTCTCATGTAACAAAGTCCCCAAACTTTTTTCCAAAAAAAATGGTTTAAAAATGGCGCAAATGTAGTCGCATCAAGTTGAATAAAAAAAATAAATAAAAGCATGAAAATAAACTTGGTTTGACTTTGACCGTCGAAAGAAAAGAGCGCAGGTGCAACGAATTCCAACTTGAAAGAAGCCCGTGACGTTCGCCACAGCGCGGGTCACGTGAGGTGGTTCGCGTTGCGCATGCGTGAGCGCGCGCGCGCGCGTCGACTCGCCGAAGTTGCCGAAGGAAGAGCGCCGGTGGTAAGCGGCTTTCATTGTGTCATTTGGCCCCGGTGCCCTCGGCGGCCTGCGGGGCGGGGCGGGCGCACTCGGAGCCAAACGCGGCCGCCACCGAGAGAGGCAGAAACGAGTTTTGTTTTGGTTTCTTTGGGCCTCAAAATGTTCCTTTTCAACAACGCCGGCGGATCTTGAAGGACACTTTTCCTTCGGTTTTATCCTCCACCGAGAGCACTCGGTGCGCCTTTTTTATTTTGTTTTGTTTCCGGCGGCGCCGTCCCCTCATGAGAGCCCGGGGCCGGGGGCAGGGGGGAGCAGAGGAGGAGCCGCCGCCGAGGCGCAGGCGGGGAGGACGGAGATGACGGACAACGCCGCCCCTGGGGGGTCGCCGCCCCCCTCGGCGCGGGGGCACAACGTGGCCGCTCTGGTGCTGGGCCTGCTGCTGATCGCCGTGATCGTGGGAGGCAACGCGCTGGTGTGCGTCAGCGTGCTGACCGAGAAAGCCCTCAAGACCACCACAAACTACTTCATCGTCAACCTGGCGGTGGCCGACCTGCTGCTGGCCGTGCTGGTGCTGCCCCTCTTCGTCTACTCCGAGGTCTCGTCTTATTTACCAGCGGCTTTGCTCGCCAAAGCCGTCCAATTGGATTTGGTACCAAAGTTCCAAAAAGAGAGAAAGAGAGATTTTTTTTGTTTTTTGTTTTACAGTGAAACTCCTCTACAATGAAATCATGTTTGCAGCAAGAAATTTTTCACAACAGGGGAGTTTTTCACTGTAGCAAATTTGAAACAGGAAAGTGGGAATGGTGTTAATGCATGAAAAAATTTTCACACTAGGGGGTATTTTTCACCCATGTAAATTTCGTTATAGAGGAGTTTCACTGTATATTCCAAATGGATCTTTCGACCAAAACATTTTCTTCCTCCTTCACGGTGTTTTTTTAAATTTCGTTTCGTTTGTAAATTTCGTTGTAGAGGAGTTTCACTGTACCCAAAGTTCCAAAAAGAGATTTTTTTTGGTCTTTTTACAGTGAAACTCCTCTACAACGAAATCATGTTTGCAGCATTTTTCACAACAGGGGATTTTTCACTCGAGCAAATTTGAAACAGGAAAGTGGTAATGGTGTTGATGCATGAAGATTTTTTCACACTAGGGGGTATTTTCACCCATATAGATTTCATTGTAGAGGAGTTTCACTGTATTGCCTCTTTTTTTATATATAAAAATTTTTTTTTCAATTTGAGAAAAACTCATCATCGAGTTGCCAGGGAAACCATTTTCCGTCCCCTCGTTGGAAAGGCTTTTATTTTATTTTTTTTGGACTGCTGTACCTAATGTAGTGGCCAGTTCGTGGCAGGCGTGCGTTGCAATCGTCGTCACTTTGCTTGCGTTGCAGTTCCAGGACGGCGTGTGGACGCTGAGCACGGGCGTGTGCGACGGCCTGATGAGCATGGACGTCATGCTGTGCACCGCCTCCATCTTTAACCTGTGCGCCATCAGCGTCGACAGGTACGCCCACCTGGCGATTCCAGTGAGCCCACTTTGGATTTTGCCACACACGAGCCATCGTCTGGACGAATGTTTAAAAATTTTTTATTTTTTTTTGCGTTGACTTGCGAGTTTGCCGCCAAAGTAAACATAAAACATTTGGAACCGTCGATTCCAAGTGTGCTCGCTGAATGCTGACACATCCTTGAAAACGCCATCGATGGGCTAACGAAGCTAGCATTGATGTCACGGAATTACAACCGCTGCCATCCAAGTGCAAAAAGAAGCTAACGGCCCCTAAAAACCACCCAGAAAAAGCAAACCACTTGTGGAATTCCTTGAGAGGGTTGATGGAAATCAAAATGAATAATAAACACTACGCCCCGATTATTTGCTCAGCGCACCAACCGCTTAATGTCAACAAGCGCCCCCGTCCATCCGCAATCGGTATGATACAATACGATCCATCTTTATTTAGATGTCAAAATAATGTGATTGCGTTGATGAAAATGTCCGTCCACTTTCTGTTGTCGTCGTTTGGCTCGTTTTGGTGAACCTGAATACTGGCGAAGGACAACTGAAGCTTCATGAAGCACTATGTGATCGTTTTTGACTCCTCGAGATGGCACTCTTGGTTGAAAGATGCAGTGGAATTGAAACACATTTCCATTGCACGCACCTTTCCATTGAAACCGGGAGTCTCACAAGTGCTTCACGAAGCTTCGTTTTCCCATCAGCAGTCAATGAGCTTCGGTCCCGCTGGTGAGCTTTGCCTTGTGTTTCGGCGGCAGGTTCATCGCGGTGCTGATCCCGCTCAACTACAACCGCAAGCACGTGGACCTGCGGCAGGCCGTCCTGCTGTCGGCCACGTGGCTCCTGGCCTTGGCGGTGGCCTCCCCCGTCATGCTGGGCGTCAACCAGGTGGCGGGTCGGCGCCCCGGCGAGTGCAAGCTGGAGAACGCCGACTACGTGCTCTACTCGTCCGTGTGCTCCTTCTTCATCCCGTGCCCCGTCATGCTGCTGCTCTACTGCGGGATGTTCCGCGGCCTGCGGCGCTGGGAGGAGGCGCGCAAGGCCAGGCTGAGGAGCAGCATCCAGGCCTGCCGCAAGCTGCAGCAGGCCAACGCCGATGCCGCCGCCGCCTCGCTCCCGCCCTTGGCCGGCCTGCCGCCGCTTTTGCCGCCCGTCATCGAGCGGGAGCCGGCCGACCAAGCCGCCGCCGCCGCTGCCCCGTACTCGGGACGAGCGTCGACGGTCAGCTTCGCCGATGTCAAGTTCAACCCCCAACCACGGCGCAGGAGCAGGGCCAAGATCAACACCCGCGAGAGGAAGGCCATGAAGGTGCTGCCTGTGGTCGTAGGTACGCGGCAATACGCTAACCCGACCGTTTCCTGACGGCGTTTTCATGCCGGCTGCAAAAGTCGTTAGTTTCCCCCCCCTCTGGGTCAACGTCTCACCGGCTTTTGGAGGTTGATTGTAACAGAGGTGGGACAGATTTTGCGTGGAAAAGCCCCTGTCACAGCGGCCCATTTTTCCCAGATTCGCGGTCCGACATTAACAGTGGCGCAATGGCCCATGGCAGGGTTCCCACTCTTCCACGTGCTTTTTATTTAAGGACCTTTTAAGGACTTCTGAGGGCTCAATTTCGCCATTTTAAGGACTTTTGAGGGCTATTTTAGCCATTTTAAGGACTTTGAGGGCTAATTTAGCCATTTTAAAGACCTTTAAGGACTTTTAAGGGCGAATGTAGCCATTTCAAGGACCTTTAAGGACTTTTAGGGCTAATTTGGCCGTTTTTTAAGGACTTTTTCTCCATTCAGCAGGGGATTCACAGTGGATGTAATGCCCACTCAGCATTATGCGGGCTGAACAGAAAGCCACGTATCACTGGGCTGGTGTTCAAATCATTGCTGCCAAAGGAAGGGCACATCTTTATTTTTAGGGGCAATCAGCTAACCCTTGATTTGACATACTGGATGTCAAATTAGAATTTTTCTTCCTGCTTTACAGGTAGGAAAATGAAAAAAAACTTGAATTCTCAAATAAAGGACACTAGGAAAACATTGTATTTAGAAAATATGAAACCAATTTATTTTCGAATAAAAATAATTTTTTAAGGACTTTTTATTGATTTTAGAAGCTTTCCCTGAAAATTAAGGACAATTAAGAACTTGATTTTTCAACTTCCGTTTTTATGGATTTTTATGAACTTTAAGGACCCATGGGAACCCTGCATGGCCGCCACGCGACTCAAGTTTACTGACGCCAGCCCAACCAAATTTCATCCATAATGCGACATTCTTGTCTTTTCAAATCTAAAACTCAACATGATGAGTATTAGCAGAGTTGATGCTGAAGTCAACCCGACGGTTTGCTTTTTTCTTCTGAGGTCGCATCGGCGGCGGCGCGAGAGCCGTCACAGAAGCGGGACGGTATTTGTGCGGCGGGCGCTTTTCACGCTGCCGGTCGAGGCGACAGTACCTCGTCCGTGTCCTTGCGCCATCTTTGCGTGTTCAGGCGGCGGAACAAATCAGCGGGAAAAGTTGCGCCTATTAATAGCGGCTAGCGCAGCGCTAATGCGTAGAAGTGCTTCCCTTTAGCATGCGGCGGCTAATCCCGCACCGCCTTAATACTAAAAGCCAATTACAGCGTGTAAACGGCTCAGATGCGAGAGCCAGCGTGAAATGTGCCTTCAACGCACGAGTTCTTTATTGCCTCGCGTCGCCAGCAAAAATTCGACCGTGGCCGCAAATGTTGACTTCCATTTATTTTGTAGCTTAGTCAAACTAAACACAACAAATCGCGTCTCGTATCGAACCGAACCAAACCAAACCGCAATTTTGCTTGACCAAAGTCCGCTAGCGAACGCATGTTTGGCAAACGCCATAGATGGGCGAAGGAAAGCAACTGTGACGCTGAGGTGAGGGCGCGACGTGTCTAACTGACCCTTTTTTTTTCTTGGGGTGTGTGTGTGTGTGTGGGGGGGGGGGCGTCTCAGGTGTGTTCCTATTGTGCTGGACGCCGTTCTTCGTGCTGCACATCGTGCGCGCTCGCTGCCAGGCGTGCGACATCCCGCCGGCCGCCATGAGCGTGGCCACCTGGCTGGGCTACGTCAACAGCGCGCTCAATCCCGTCATCTACACCGCCTTCAACGCAGAGTTCCGCCGCTTTTTCAAGAACTTCCTGCGCCGCGGTTGCTGCTGCTGCTCCTCCTCCTCCTCCTCCTCCTCTCACCGCGGCGCCGCGTGAGCCCGCTCGCTCTTTGTTGCTGTCGTGGTTTGCCATAAACGGGAATTTTTTTTTTTTTCCAACTCAGTCTCATCTTTTCACAATAAAAGCTTTCGACGCAAACTTGACATTTTTTCTTTTTTGTATGTGGTTTCATTTCATGAATGGGGCCGAATGCCCAAATGGAAGAAATGTCAACCGTTTCTTTATTTCACGGCATGTCAATGGAATTTCCACATTATTGATTGGAATTGTCAAGAATTTGTTTGACTTTTTACAAATTATTTCAGAGCATCTGTACTTATTTAGCGCGACTTCTGATTTCATTTTTCTTTTTTCCCCAAAAGGAAATAGATGAGCAAAAAAAGAATCAATTAAAACATGAATTGATTTCATGGTCCATGAATGACATTTTAAAATATGACCTCCGAACTCCATAATCATTTGTTGACTGTATCTAAAAACATGTCAAACAATGAAATCATTGACCTTGAAGAGGTCAAATGAATTTTGAATTCATCAACAACTTAACCGACAACCTCAACCGAGTTTGAATGAATCGATTCATACTTTGAAATTGGCTTTGTGTCCATTTTATCTTGGCACCAAACAATGACGACAATAACAACAAACAGGAAGCTTTGATATCTACAGAAAATAAGTCAAAATTATTTTGACCTCCAAGAATATATATATATATATATATATATATATATATATATATATATATATATATATATATATTCCACTCCAAAGAAAAATATTCTCCATTTTTGTCTCGCGCGACGGTGAGGAAGGCTTCAAGTGGGCGGGTCCAGCCACGCCCTCTCACTTCACTTTGTCCATGCCGAGGGCCGCCATTGGCTCGTCCTCCGGGGCGGCCCCGCCTCCTCCTGATTGGAAGCAGCTGTTCTGATGATCTCTCCAGTCCTGCAAGGGTGAAACGGAAATGTCCTCAAGCGGTCGACCTCCCACTTTTGGAGCTGGTCAGGCCATCAACTATTTTTTTCGGACTGGGTAGCGCACGACCGATGATCTCATTGTTTGGTTGGCTAAAAATTGATCAATGTGCCTGTGAGGCGCAGGCCGGTCTATTTGTCCACTTGGGGTCCTCACGTTCGACAAGGTTGTGTCTGTGCGTGGCTTCAGAGGGCGGGGCCTGGCCCGGTGAGTGCCGTGGGTGTCTTTGGCTGTTGTTAGCTCAGGTGAGTGGCTAGATTGGAACTGGCGACCTGTTAGCCAGCCTACGTTCATTATTTGTGGCCACAGCGACGGAGTTCTTCCGTGATCCCTTTCGGTTCGAGATTTCAAAAACTTGATTTTGACCTTGAAACGTGCGTCTGCCCCGGTCACTCACCTTCCTCTGGCAGAAAATAGAGCAGTAATTGACTTTGCGGCAGCCCGTGCACTCGCTGAGGGCCACGCGGCCGCAATTCTCGCACATCTGCTGAAAAGACCACACCCCGCCGTGCCGTTTCAATCCTCGCCCATATACGCCAGCGCATTGGGGAATGAAAACATGCGCGAAATCATTTTTGGGTCACCCGTATTTTTTTTTTTCTTTGGGGGGGTGATGGTGGGGGGGTTGTGGGGAACTGGAAAACTTACATTGAGGATGACCTCAGCGATGTCGGTGCTCCGTTTGGCTTGCGAGTCGTCCGGCGGCGTCTGGAATGTTATCTGGTTCTGGAAGGTCTGACTGACGGCACACTGAACACAAACACACACGCAGTCAACCAGGTGGCGGCCCTTCGCATGGGTATGCACACGCCGATAATCCAACTAAACTGGAGGATTTGTGGGCAAGTGCTCAGAGTGATGCACATAACAATCTGGCTCTTGCCCAAGTCGCCGAAAGAATCACCCCCCCCCCCCCCCCCCCCCCCGGGACCTGCAGAGGGGGCTGGGGAGGATCGACAGAGTGATTTTATTCTGTGATGTGCGCCGTGAGTGATGATCCTGCGGTGCGCGGTGGCGCCGGGAAAACGAAGCTTCATGAAGCACTTGTGATATCTTTTGACTCCTCTAGATGGTGCTTCGTGAAGCTTCGGTTGTCGCAAGTGCTTATTTGGCGGTGTTGTGCGCCTCAGCCTTACCTCCTTGTGTCCTTTAGTGTCCCTTTTGGCCTGCTCGATCAAGGCTTTGAGCTGCTGCGCGTTGCTCATGAGGGTGTTGGCCATCTCCTCCAGGCTCTGCCAGGCGTCGGCGGGGCCGCCGCTCAAGAGTGGCGGCCCCACCGCCAAGGTGGCCCCCGCCACGGGCCCCACCTCCAGAGTGCCCACCAGCGAGGGCGAAGGGGACTCCACCGCCATCTTGGCTTGGTGGCACAGCGCCAACGCCGGTAAGGCCGTCAACACTGACGGCACAGGAGAAAAGTCATTCGGGCCTCGCTTTAACGCCGACGCGTCCCTTCGTGTTCTAGGCGTAAGGGCTGCTATGATTGATTATTTTAACAATCGATTAATCTGTCAATTAAAAGATTCATCGGATAGTGCAAACAACCACGCCGGAAAAAAAAAATGGCACTGTCGTCAGAGTGAATTGTATTGTCGTTATCGCAATTAAAGTGAATTGTACATGATACAGTGAAACTCCTCTACAATGAAATCTACATGGGTGAAAATACCCCCTAGTGTGAAAAAATCTTCATGCATTACCATGCCTATTTTCCTGTTTCAAATTTGCAACAGTGAAACTCCTCTACAACGAAATCTACATGGGTGAAAATACCCCCTAGTGTGAAAAATGTCTTGCTGCAAACATGATTTCGTTGTAGATGAGTTTCACTGTAAACGAATTGTGTTGCACGTGGGGTGAAACATCATTCGAGAGTGAATCATATCCTAAATCACAATTGGGGGTATTGTCACTCATTGGCGCAGTACAGTGAAACTCCTCTACAACGAAATCTACATGGGTGAAAATGCCCCCCTAGTGTGAAAAAAATCTTCATGCATTAACACCATTCCCACTTTCCTGTTTCAAATTTGCTACAGTGAAAAACCCCCTGTTGTGAAAAATGTCTTGCTGCAAACATGATTTCGTTGTAGAGGAGTTTCACTGTATTGCATTTGGAGTAAAGTGCAACATGATCGGAGCGAATCGTATGCAATAAGGCACGGGTGTCAAAGTCAAAGCCCAAGGGGGCCAGATCCGGCCCGCCACATCATTCTATGTGGCCCGCGAAAGCAACTCAAGCATGTCAACTTTCATGATGCTAATGATTGCTAATGTCTGAACCAAAATTTCAAATTGTCATCTCTAATCCTTGACAACAATATTTGAACAAGCCATTATTCTTGACTTCTGATTTCAAAACAAGCTATGAAATGAGTTTAGCCCCCCCCCCCCCCCCTGCTAGAAGGTGAATCGCACCGCTGTTGGAGTCAATCGCAATGCACTGCATCGTATTTGGAGGGATCCGTATGCTAATTGGAATGTGCATTGCGCTAATCAGAGCACCTGCCGTGTCTGCGTAGACTTCGCTCTGCGCCGAGGCGTCCGACAGGATGGCGGTGGCGGCGGCGGCGGCCGTGTCGCTGCTTGGCGAGCGCTCGAAAGACAACGTCCCCGACGAGGTGATCTGACCCATCGGTGACACCGTGACTGCAAGAGGAGAACCAAAAAAAAACCAAAAAAACCCATCACAACCATCTTTGCATGACCTGAAGTGACTTCAACGGACACACCCCTTCATTGATGACCTTTAGGCATATGAAGGCCACACCCCCCACCCCCACAAATGATGACAATCGTTCAGCAAGTGTCTATTCCCGGACTGGATTTTGGGCCCAGGACGTCCCTGGACATGGGTCATGTGACTCACATGTGGTCCCTGGGCTCAGCGTGATATTTTTGCTCGCGGGGACTTCCTTTTTGGCGGGAACAGCCGACGCTTCCGTCTCCTTCCGCCTTCGCTTGTACGGGACGAAGAGCCGCACTGGGCCGTTCTGTTGAACACCAACATCATATTGGGCAGCGGCGGGAGACAACAATTTCGGAGCCCCCCCCTAGCCCAGAGAATACCATTGTGATGTTCTCGGCTTCCAGGGAGTCTCCATCCTTCGAAGAACAAATGACACAATTAGCCATATCAGCTAGCAGAACCACAATATGCGGTTGAATCGGATCGCACTGCGACACGTTTGGAGGAAGAAGCGGAGCGACATCGAAGAAGCAGCAGCAGCAACCGGAATCGGCGGCGCCTCACCAGGACTATGTCGTCACAGCAGGCCGCGCACGTACACGAGGCGGCGTGAGGGTTGAGGATGCGGTCCTGCGGGCGGACACACGAGATCCGAGTATAAGGCGGGCGGACGGATACGCGGACGGACACGGACGTGTCGGGGACCTGTATGAGGCAGAGCAGAGGCCTCCCTCCGTAGCGGATGCTCCTCTTCCAGTCTTTGCTGCTGCCGCGACCCGCCAGAGCCTCAAACTCGGTGGGCGTCAACCACCGCCGATCGTGTTTGACGCAGCGACCTTTACCGCCTCAACACACAAAGCGGAACCGTTACGCCAAATTCAAAGTGAGCGACAGAAAAACACGGCATCGTCGTTACGCAACGCACGACGCAACGCTGTGGGTATCCCGCACTGTAGGAGGGATGAGCCAGGAACCGATACCGGGTATCGCTAGCGGGAGCGATAACAGCGGAATCGAGTTCTCACAAAGTCTGGCGGCGGGTCATCCGTCTTCTAACTGGACACATTGACCTGCTTTCGGTCAAAAACGAAATCGATCTTTACCTCGGGTGACGTGAACTGTTTTGTGATCGGTTTTGAGCTCTAGTTATGAACTTTATCCTGTCAGGCTGGACGGTGAACAGCTGGAACTGTATTTAACCCCCATGCAGTAATGATCCCAAAATTGGACATTTCGGACACTTTGGACGAATTTGGACTGTTGGACAAATGGACACCACAGACAAAACAGTGACAAATAACTCCACCAAGCTGAAATTTTGCATAGGATGTATATCGATGTCTTGGCCAATTCCCACTGAACATTTTGAGGGGTTGAAAGTGAAAAAAAAATGAAAAGTGAAAAAAGTTGTTGCACATTGGAAGAGGGACATTTTTGGGACAATCCTCCTTCATGCAGCCGCTTAAAAATACTGCATGAGGGTTAAATTGCACTCTCATTTGACGTACTGTATCACAAGTATCAGCGGTATCGGTTACTTGGTATCGGCGCACACTCGTAGCGGTTACTGGTTGCGACTCGCAATATTGCGTCGACATCCCAGCGCGTATTCACGTAGCATACGCACAAGGTCGCCTCGCATAGCGCAGCACGTCTAACGCGTCTGCCATTTTGTGTGATGTCCCAAGACTTTTGCACGGTGCGTCACGCAGCGGCCGGTGTGGCGCGCTCACCGGAGCCTAGGCGGCTTTTGTAGAGGACGCCGCTGCTGTTGCGGCATCGCACCGGCAGCTCGTTGTTGTATACCGACGGGTCCCAGTTGTACTTGGAGGCGGGCTCTTTGTCCTGGGGAGGAGCCGGCGGAGTGGGCGGAGTCGCCAGGCCTGAGCGGTCAAACAAGGGGGAGCTCGTCACACACATATGCACACACACACACCGGCACAGATCCAAAGATGCACTCGTGCGCACAGAGCGCGACGTCCGCGTTTACCAGTCGAGATGTCGGACGCGGACTGGAGTCGGTCTTGCTGTCCGACCGTCGTGTCGGTGTGGACCACGATGAGGGTGGTCTTCTGGCCGCTCAGACCCTCGGCCAGCTCCAGGGGGCTCCTTCCGCTCTGTCAGGAGCAAACAGAAATTCAAACACACACACACTGTATGGCTGTATATGACTGAACGTGTGGTGTCCCACAGGGCTCAATTCTGGGGCCTTTGCTGTTCTTACTGTCTCTGCGCCCTTTGGGTACCATCTTAAGGAAACCTGGCAGTTCCTTCCGCTGCTATGCGGATGACTGTCAGAGCGATATCCCGCTGAGCAAAAAGAGGCTTTCTCGTTGAGGCCACTTTTATCCGGTCTGGAGGAAATCTCAAGACCTGGATGGGACTGGATTTCTTGAATGTCAATGAAAAGAAGACAGAAGTGATCGTGTTTGGTCCCAGTGGCCCTTGTCCATCCCATCCTGTGGACCTGGGCCCCCTGGCTCCTTATCTTAACCCCCATGCAGTAATAATCCCAAAATTGGACATTTCGGACACTTTGGATGATTTTGGACTGTTGGACAAATGGACACCACCACAGACAAAACAGTGACAAATAACTCCACCAAGCTGAAATTTTGCATAGGATGTATATCTATGTCTTGGCCAATTCCCACTGAACATTTTGAGGGGTTGAAAGTGAAAAAGAATTAAAAGTGAAAAAAGTTGTTGCACATTGGAAGAGGGACATTTTTGGGACAATCCTCCTTCATGGAGCCGCTTAAAAATACTGCATGAGGGTTAAGTCAACTGTCTCAAACTTTGGGTCTTCAACAGGACAGTGGTTTGAAATTGGACGTTGGGGCAATCCCCCCCCCCCCCTGGCTACGCATCTTCCAAGCTCGTCTTCAAACTCATTTTTATTCTTTGGCTTTTGACCCAGGATGAGACTTGATTTTGAGTTGGACTGTTTTGGTGCTTTCTACTGTCTCGATTATGAATTTCTTTTATGGTTTGTTGTTACATGAATTCTTTGTATGCCGCGGGGGTTGTTTTCAAGTGCTTGAGTTTGAGTCTCGGGCGTGTATACTGGACGTGTGTTCAGCTGTACCAACACGTGTTCCGGAAGGTTTTCCACCGCATCCACTGGGGTGGTGAATACGTTGTCGTCGGCAACCTGAACGTCTTCCACCGCCACCGTGGAGACCTCTGCGCCGGGACATAAAAGCAGAATCAAAAACACTTGCCTAATTGATCCACACAAACGCCGGTGTTATTATGGGTGGGTGCGGGGGGGGGGGGGGGGTCACCCACTCCGCCTGAATCTGGTACTGCATGTTGGAGGAGTCAAAACATCTCAAACATGCAGGATAGGGGCCCTCGGGGACCCGAAGTTGGTGACCCCTGCTTATACAAGATATCACATGAAAATCATGATTTCATCTGGCCCGTAGTCACCACACGACTAGAAGGGACGCAGAGTTCGGGATGCCGAAATGCCCCGCCTACTGCCTGCTGACAGCTGGGAGAGGCGCACGCCCCACGACAGATAGAGAGAGAGAGAAATGTTCCTTCAATTTTTATGTTACTATGTTCATGTTAAAATTGGTCATCTCCCATTACATTTGTACAGTTTATGGTGTGAAATTGTAAAAAAAAAAAAAAAAAGTGGTTTAAAAAAGTTGTTTTCTTGACTTGGAACGGATTAAAACATTTTACATTGATTTCAATGGGAAACATGGTTTCGGTTTCCGAACAATTCGGTTTCCAAACAGTCTTCTGGAACGGATTAAGTACGAAAACCGAGGTTTGACTGTAAGTGAACGGGGTTCGGTTCATCAAACGTTGGGGCAAACATATCATGACGGAGGCACTTGTTAATGCGGGAATCCAGATTGGAACCACAATTCATATTTACGCCGCCGAGCCATAGCCGTGACGAAAAAATCAAAAATCAATCAACTCCATATTGGAGGATTTCGGGTCGCTTTACGACTTTACTTGGGGGGAAATAGTATGAGTACACAACAGGGAGGGGGAAAAAAAGCACTTGCTTGCTGTAAATCTTGAGTAAGCACATTCACTATCGATGCCGATATGACGTCGTATGAAATGAGGTCAACACAATCTCAGTGGTTGATAACTGCAGGTAAGACCACGTCAGAAGCATTTTCTTGCGGGGAAATCTTGATTGAACACATTTTCTAATGATGCCGACCGACTAAAAATTCTGCGAAATACGGATAAGGACAAACTCCTTGTGGGTGTTTGGGCGATTTTAGGAGACAAGTTTAAAACGACCAAATGGACCAACGGAATTTTATGGGGTAGATATTGATTGAAGCCCTTGACTCTTTATGCCGGTGAACTGCAGTTATATCACCAAACATAAAAAATGAGCGCACTCCTTCGAAAGTCAAAACGATCAGACGGCGTACGATTACCGTAATACTGAAATGACGGGAAAAGTCAAGTACACTTTTACCATCAAGATTGCTTGTTTTTGAGATTGATCATGAGATTGACAACAATAGCCGCAATCAATGTTCTTGTGATGCGTAGTATACAATTGTTATTGCGGTAAATGATGGCGACGAACTGCAAGTATCACGAAATACGGATAAGAACAAGCTCCTTGTCAGAAGCAGGAAGTGGGGGCATTTTTTTTGACTTTGAGCGCCACTCGGCTAGCTCGGAGCTCGTCGCCCTTGCCTGCGAAAGCCGACTCGGCGTCGTCGGGGTTCGGCATCGCTTCGGCCTCCATGTCGATGTTTTCCGGCGCCGCCATGACGGCCATCGTGGAGACTTCGGGGTCCGACTCGGTATCCGAGCCCGCCCGCCTGCGGGGTTCGTCCAACCCGAGCGCCTTCGTCGCCGACTCCGCTTCGTCCATTCCTCCGGCGAAAGACACGACGAGAGCCGAAATCGACCGAAGAGCCACGGGGAACGCCGAGGAAGGACTCGGGAGTCGCTCGGGAATGAGCTCACTTCATTTGAAGGAAAAATGAAACGACGACTATGTTCTCTTCGAAACAATGCCAAGGCCACCGCAGAGAGAAAACGCCGCCTCGCGGTTTGTTTTTTCCACGAGTCCCCCTCAACGAGTCGCCGGAAAAAGCCGAGCGTGGCCGAAGAGACTGGCTCGTTTCCCGAATGAAAAAACAGTTTCCGCTTCGCGTTACCATGAAAACACATGCATCTTATTTTGAAATTCACCCAATGACTAGGAAAAAAAAATACAACTGCTTTTGTACTAAATAAAACGTGACTTTAAAAAAAGAATAACATTATTAAGTGACATAAATATGCTTTTTTCCTTTTTAAGCTCAGACATTGACTGTACAGTATATATTTAAAATAAATGCAAATTTTAACCATTTATTTGCAAAAAAAAAGAGTCAACATAAAAGCGGGATGGAATTGAAAAGCCAGTTGACAAGCTATAAACATCGATACAAACTAAAAAGGTCAGAATAAATATGCAGCAATCAAGTCTTTTGCCAACTGCGGAACAGGAACATGTACATTGAATTGAATTGACAACTTTATTGTCAAATGTGCTGCACGTATGTACATATTGAATATGTCTCTATGTATTTTACAAACTCTATAGTCAACTGTAATGTCATTAGGAAATGTAACTGTACACAACCACTAGAATTTAACCAAAACAAATCCGCATTTCTTCAATCTGGATGGCCCAAAACACAAACAAACAAACAAACAAACAAACAAAAAAAAACGTCTTTCGGTTCCCAGCAGCTGCTCACGAACTCTTTGCTGCCCCCTGCAGATCGCTTCCATGTCTCGCCTTGTTTTGTTTCTCTTTTTTCAGTCTTGTGATCGCGTGTGTGTGTGTGTGTGTGTGAGCGGCCGAGAGACGGCGAGCGGCTCAGCGTTGCATCCTGGTGACGATGTAGTAGAGCACGCAGAAGAAGACCACCAGGCCGATGGTGACGTAGCACATGATGCGGCGGTTGTCGCGTCCCGAGCGCATCATGTTGGAGAAGCGCTTGGCGCTGCCGCCCAGCAGGCTGGTGTTGCTCAGGAAGTTGGAGTCCTGGCGGGAGCGGCAAGTATGTCAAAAGTATGCGCCCGCCGCTTTCCCCACTTTTGACGGCGGGCACAATCGGTTTGAACTCACCATGGCGTCCAAGTAGTCGTTCTGATCGTCGGCCTCTCGGTCAATGTCGTACGCCAGCTGTCAGGAATTAAGGCTCCACACGCTTACAATGGCAGACACTTATCTTGCTTACTCAAAATGAACAACTAACATTTCACATTGCAGTGATGGTGACCCAAAAGGAGAGCGGTTACAGTGGGGAGGGGCGGGGCTTGTCTCGGGTTGCACAATTAATTGTGATCACAATTTGGCAGCCACAATTATTAAATGAATCAGATAACATTCGAAAACGCCACTTGCTGCGCATTGTGTTCAGCGCTTTCTCCAACCAGCAGTCAACCGACCACCAGGGGGGGCGAAGCGTGGCTCAATCTTCATTCAAGCATCCATCTGAGCACTAGCTCACAGGTGTCAAACTCGAGGCCCTCGGGGGCCAGATCCGGCCCGCCATATATTTTATGTGGCCCGCAAAAGCTAAACCAAGGAGGGGGAACTTCCACGATACTTGCTTTTATCTGGACCAACATTACAAATTGTCATGCGTAATAAATAATGTTTAGATATTGAAAAAAAAATATGTTATTACAGGAACTTCAACAACGGTTGAACAAACTGTCCTTGGGAGTTTTGATGTGAAAACTAGTTGTCCATTAATTCTGTACTGTTTATGTCATACTGCAGTATCTGGACAGGTGATATTTAATTAAAAAGTTACTTACAGATTTGAGTCGGGACGCTTTGGTAGCCAAGTTGTCAGCCAGACGCTTGTTCTCGACGTCCAGCATGTCCTCCACCGAGCCATGCCCTGTCGGGATAAACACGTCGCAGTTTCTATGACACAGGACTTCATCGTATGACACACACGACATCAGATGCCTCCGCGCCGCCTGGCGTACGTTTAAATTAAAGGGACGACTCTTTGGTTCCAAAAGCACCACGAACACTTCGCCGGGTGGAAAAACAAAACGCGTCAATTTCGAGTCTTGTTTTACTGCGACCTACGTGGCGACCGTATTTCTACTATTTATTTTTTTTTTTAGATGGAAATGATCGTCAATCGAAACTTAAGAGCACGGTGAGGTGTAGTTATTAACGCGATTCTTTCCCGATTCGGACGTGTCAAAACAAACATCTACCTCGGTCCCAGTCCGCCGCCATGTTGGCGAATGACGTCACACGGAAGCAATCGTGATTGGACAGGGAGCGCGCGGCGTCACGCGCAAACCAGAAGTGATTTCAGTTGAGCGTTGCCGGTGTCTTTTGAGCTTACTTTTAAAATAATCATCCATCCATTATCCTTATTTTTTTTAGTTGTGTGTGTTTTTAATGCACTGCATGTTTGCACGTGGTTGAGAGGAAAGAAATGTCAACTGTGCTGTATGTTGTAGTATAAAGAGCATATTTGACAATAAAGTTGACTTTGAACTTTGAACTTTGAGGCGGGGTATTTTAAAAACATAACGTTTGTTTTAACCATTTGTCAAAACCTATATATCCTGTCACATCAACGTACATTTCTATTATGTAATGTGAAGTAAGCGCTAATTATATTGCATGGAGCATTAGATGGCACTAATGTCTGTAAAGTGGACCTTGTCCACTAGAGGGCTCTCGAGGCCACGTGCGTTATGGCTATCGAGTGGAAATTTGTAATAAAATATTGGTAAGATCAATAATTTGATGCACATTGCATTTTTCAAATGTACCAAATAATTGGTTAATTATGTTTGCAATTAAAACGAGAATGACATTAAAATTGCACATTTCCCCAGTGTGGGACAAATAAAGGTGATCTTAAAT
Source organism: Hippocampus abdominalis (assembly GCA_018466805.1). NCBI lineage: Eukaryota > Metazoa > Chordata > Actinopteri > Syngnathiformes > Syngnathidae > Hippocampus > Hippocampus abdominalis. The sequence goes on along the minus strand of CM031697.1, from coordinate 561,002 downwards.
GTTCTACTTTACCTCCCATTAAAACACATTTCTGCCTCATTTTTGTCAGACTCATATTATTATTGTCATTTTTTATTTCACCTCATTTACCAATTGGTTGTTTTAAAAATGAAATGAGGCTCGTGAGTACAAAAGCCCACCACTTCCTCAGACTCCAAAAGTGAATTTCTAACAATTATCCCATCATAACGACGAGTATGTTGAAATCAACTCCCCCAATTGGTGTGTAAAACTGACAAATGCTATTCATTGAAAACAAATATCCCTTGAATTAAAAAAAAAAAACAACGACGTGCGCATAAAAATGCAGTCTAAATATTCAATTCAAAGAAATGTTTTAATGACTAAAAAAGGGACCATAAATGTATCATTTCAAGTTATGTAGACATTCCATATATAAAAATGAAACCATGAATGAATGACAATGAATATATGTTCAATGACCAACGATGTTTCTCTGTTTCCCTTCCAATTTTTGAATTCAAATAAGAAGATCATGGAACATTTTCCTTCCTTTGGACTGTGAAAACCATGACCTAAGTTCCATTTCTTTCTTGACAAAAACTCACACGACATACAATGAAGACACCAACCAACCTGGCCGCCTACAAACACGAGGTCACAGATCCATCACGTTAATATCTAAGCGATTATTATGATTAACAAGTCACCTTCTGCTAAAGCACACCTGCCAGAGTTCAGGGCTCGTCACGCAAAAACTGTTTCTTCCTGGCCCCCCACCCATCAGGTGGCCCTTTTTTCTTTTTTTTTTTTTTTGCTTCATTCAGAGCGACGTTTCCAGGCTATGCAGGGGGCTCCCGGGACAGGGCGGCACCCCTCCGCAATTGGCCGAGATCAAACCCGCGGCCCTGGCCTGAGGGGTCTGCTGGTCCTTGAGGTGCGTGGCTGGCAGTAGGGGGCGCTCCCGCTCTGCGGGGGCGGCGCCGGGGGCATTGTTGGCGACTGCCACCGAGTTGCGCTTGGTGGGCGCCTCGTCCTCGACCTCCAGTTCGTCAATGAGGGGGATGTGAGGCTCCGAGTCGTCGATGCGGAACTCGGGGTGGCTCATGAAGTTATGGATGGAGTTGCGCAACTCGGGGGTCTCCAGGTTCTCGTACGGGGACACGCTGTCGCGGAAGGCGTTCACCACGCGGATCTGGAAAGACCGTCAAACGCCATGTTTGAATTTCGGACAGAGGCGTCGTTCAAATGGCAAGCAGATTTGATTTTAGCGTATGCTTGATCTTGTACGGATTAGTCGCGCCTTCAGAGAGGAGTGACCTGACATACAGTCACCCCCCAAAGATGGACTGTACACGAATGATGGACAGCTGAAGCTTCATGAAGCACTTGTGATCGATGAAGCAATCTCGGTTTAAAGATGCAGTGGAATTTGAATGCTTTTCTTTTGCCCTCATCTTTATATTTAAACCAAGCGCAGCATCTAGAGGAGTCCAAAAAGTGCTTCGTGAAGCTTCGTTTTCCCATCACTACTGTATTTTATAACGTGAACCTAGGGCCGGCGCTTAAGGTCGTCTTAAGAAGCCAAAACCAGGCTGGGCTCGAAATACTTCCTGCTTTCACTCTTCTTCGTTCAAATGTACAGTGTCAAATGTGCTAATGGACCGCCATCTGGTGGCAGAGAGTGAAATTACATGACCACAACATCATTTTGACTGTCCTGTCAAACTGACATACACACACACAAAAAAAGTTTTTGTTACGTGTGATGAGATTGTCAAATAAAGACGAGTTGAGTTTTGTGGCGCTTTCTTTTCGTACCCCGAAAACCTTTGGCAGGAAGGAAGTAAGGAAGCAAGGGAGGGAGGGAGGGACGGAAGGTGACCTGCGTCTGTATGCGCTGCAGGCCTCTGCACCACAGCACTTGGCCCCTCCTGAGCTCCATCTCGGCGTGGTCGATCTCGTCGGGGTCCTTCATCTCCTCCAGCTCCTCCTCGGGGATCTCCTCCTGCTTGGTGCCGTGGCCCGCCGTCTTCAGGAACTTCAGCCAGCGGGTGGGCACGCTGGACACCAGCTGGGGGTGGAGAAAGGGGGCAAAGGGCGCTCAGCCGGCAGCGTTTGCCGGCGGGTGCGCCGCCGCCGCCGCCGCCGTCGGACCTCACCTGCCCCCACAGGAGGCTGCCGAAGCCCAGGAAGACGCACCAGAGCCACTGCTCCACGCTCAGGCTCACGCAGCTGAAGGGCTTGCCGCCAAACTGCACAATCAGCACCTGTTCCGAGGCAACGTCGCCACAACATCAGGGGCATCGACGTCAACAAAAACTCAAAAGGTTTGATGAGAGTCCAGGCGAGAAGATGGCCACAAACCTATTTTTTCATTTGAGTGGTAGCACCACCTACCGGCCAAAATGAAATACATGCTCGTTTTTGGGTTGATGTTCCCAACCGAGCAGGTGAGCGTTTGGTGAAATGCCGCCGCTGTCGCCATATGCGTGATTGTGAGGGTCGAAATATGCACCAAAAAAATCGGCAGCCCGAAACCAACTCAAAAGATTTTGGAGCCACGCGCTAAACCAAAGTCTGTCATTTTGTCTCGACTTTGGGAATTTGGTGCCATTTTTGGCCTTTTATCGGGGGTCATATTTTCACCAACTCATCCTTGAGAATTGAGATCAAACTTTGGCTGTTTCATCTGAAGCGGTCTAGAGGTGAAATGTTCTTGAAAGCTTTTTACCCTATTGGCCCGAATATAAGACGGCCCTGATGATAAGACGACGCCCTCTTTTTCAAGACTCAAGTTTGAAAAAAGACTTTTTGAACACCAAATTCATTTTTTATACAGAAAATAATGACAGTACGTCTGAAACAAAGGATTCTAACAATAAGTTACTTTGCCTCATTCAATATCTGAACATTTAAATATGTAAACTGAAGTATAATCACATTCTTAAATGAATGGCTTCTGGTTTTTGAAATGCAAATGACATCCTAACTTCGATCTTTGACCCACTTTTCTCCAGATTGTCACTACCTTTCTCCATTTTCTGTTCTCTCTTCTATTATTTTCTTCTGTTTTCTTTCTTAATTTTTATTCTTAGTTTTTCTTTTCGTGCTACCGCCATTTTTATTTTTACTCTTGGTGGCAGGGGTTGACTTTGGCCTGGGGAGTCAAGTTCAGCATTCCCTTCAATGATATCTGGCGCCCTCTAGCGTCGTGAATGGGTATCATGTCTAGATCCCGAATATAAGACGACCCCCCACTCTTTCAGTCTTATTTCAATGCAAAAAAACACCGTCTTATATTCGGGCCAATACGGTATTTCATTGAAGGCTCTTTCATTTGATGTTTCTGGTCATGTTCTTCATTGTCAAGTTTGATTCCTGAATCCCGGCCAAGGTGAATCCGCGGTCGCCTGGATTTTGCTGACCTGAACGAGGAAGGTGCCGACGACGATGGAGCAGAAGATGGGGTTGTTGAGGACGCCGTCAAAGACGTTCCTCTCGCCGTGGATCTTGCGTGCGTTGAGCTCGTTGAAGAGCTGCATCAGCACAAAGGTGTTGAACACCATGGTGTAGTGCTCCGACGGCGGCGCGTGCAGCGGCGCGTTGCGCCCGCAGTCCACGTCCAGCAGCAGCTCGCCTACACGCACAAACAAGTTGCACTTTCAACCACACTCGGGGCGGGGTGGGGAACCGCCCCGTGCAGCCCGGCCGGGACCGACCGACGAAAAGCAGCGTAAAGACGACGGTGAGCTGGTAGACGGCGTGGCCCAGGATGTTCTTCATCATGGTGCGCGAGATGAGCGGCTTGCTGCGTCCGTACGGGCTGCGCAGCAGCAGCGCCTCGGTGGGCGGCTCGGTGGCCAGCGCCAGCGAGGCAAAGGTGTCCATGATCAGGTTGACCCACAGCATCTGCACCGCCTTCAGGGGCGAGTCCTGCGAAGAAGGGGCGGCGGACGGCGTGAGATGACGGAGGACGGAGCGGGCGGGCGCAGGCGCCGCCGCCGCCGTCGCCGTCGTCGTCCCACCTGCGTGACGCAGGCGCCGGTAAAGGCCACGATGACGGCCACCACGTTGACAGTCAGCTGGAATTGCAGGAACTTGGAGATGCTGTCGTAGACGTTGCGGCCCCACATGACCGCCTTGACGATGCTGCTGAAGTTGTCGTCGGTCAGGATGATGTCCGACGCCTCCTTCGCCACGTCCGTCCCGGCGATGCCCTGCCATGGAACCCGCACGTCGCGTCTTCTCTTTCCCTCGCGACTGAAAGCACTTTTTGCGCGTTTCGGGACGACCGTCGTCGGTTACCATGGCGAAGCCGACGTCGGCCTTCTTGAGGGCGGGCCCGTCGTTGGTGCCGTCGCCGGTTACCGCCACGACTTGCCTCTGCTCCAGCACCGAGCTGTCGATGATGCCTGAAAAAGAAACAAGTGGTGATGAAATCCTGCTCCTGAGTACTCTTGAGCGGGTGTCCATTCGATCCCCAATGCCCCCGAACCCTCCCTGCCCCCCAAAAAATGTTTAAAAATCTTCAAAAACTGGTGAATCCGCACATGTGGTGGTCCACTTGGACAACGTCACAAGAAGGGGTCATGCCACATCACAGATGACAAAGCCCTTCCTTTTTGCATGCGGGTCACTTCAAATCCAAAAGAACCCCAAAGGCTGGCAGCCTTCTTTTTTTCCCTGACCTTTGACGAGGGTGTGCTTGTCAGTCGGCGACGAGCGGGCCAGGACTCGGAGTTTGGGCCAGATCTTGTCAATCCGCTCCTGCTCGATCTGCGACAACGACAGCAAAAGTGGACAGAGTTCCACGGCGGCATGGACGGACGGCTCGGATACGGACCTCGCCCAGCTGGTTGCGTATGCGTCTGTTGAACTCTTTCCCCTCCAGGCACAGGAAGTCGCCCCCGGGCTGCAGGATGCCGCACTTGCTGGCGATGGCGCGCGCCGTGTTGATGTTGTCTCCCGTCACCATGCGCACCGTAATGCCCGCGCGTTGGCACTTCCTGATGGCGTCCGGCACCTGATGACATCACAGGACGAGCCCGGCATCTGATAAGACCTCAAGACTCTTCGGCGCAAATAGACGTCGCCACATATTTTCACATCAAATCTACCCAAGCAGAAAAACACTATTTCCGTCCTCTGGTAATCAGCAGTGGAACAACAAAAAGCTGCTTTGCCCCACAAACAAAAGCTTTGTGCATCAACAAACCTACCAAGCCAAAACCGTGACTTAGATGCTGGGGGTCGCCGAAGGGGGCAGCTAAACATATGCCAATAAAGCAGTTCCTTCAACTTTTAGGACTGCCTTTGGAGTGGAAAATAAGGACCTGGCCCGGGGGACACAAGCACCGGAGTGAGGCCGTCTCACCAGGATGACTCGCTCAGCTGTACTCGGCCTCCGCTGTTTGTTCCCTGCTGCAGCTCTGATCGTAAAACTGGGAAAAGCAGCCAAGTTCTCCCCCAGATACCTCAGGTCTGACAGGATCCTCTATCCCGACCACGGCAACGCAGGTGAGTCCAGTGAGGACGTCGGCCTCGTCGTCCCAGTCAGGCTGGTCGGCGGCGCCAAAGTCCCGATAGGCCAGGCAGATGGTCCTCAGGCCCTCGGACGCCATAGGCTCGATAACCGTCTTCATCAATTTCTCCCGGTCGCGAGGCTTGAAGGCTTTGGCGACGCCGTTCTCCGTCAGGATCTTGCAGCACCTGCGAGGACGGGCGCAGGCGGTCACGGGGATGTCGGGGCGGTGCAGCGTGCAAGTCGCTCTCAAGACCGTCAAGTTTCAAGCGAGTCCCCGAGGTACCGTGGCGGAAATCAAGCAAGTCGAGTCCAGTCAGGTCATGGTTTGGATTAAGCAGGCTCGAAATCGAGCCTTGCAGTCTTGCTCGGTCACATCACACATGCGCCCGCCCGTAAGCCCCTTGGCACTCAGTATCTGTCCTTTCCTGGGGTCGCATGGGGGACCTACTTCCTGAGCAGGATCTCGGAGGCTCCCTTGCTAAACATGCGGTAGCTGCCATCGTGGTTCCGGAGCACGGTGCTCATGGATTTCCGGACAGAGTTGAAGGTGTACACCTTGAAGAGCTTCTCCTCGGGGATATCGTTGCGAACGCTCTGGTAGTCCCGTCGCAGGTCCAAGGTCAGTCCCAGTAAGGCACATTCTGTCTTGTTGCCCACCTGGCGAGGGAGACCGCCCTCCTTGTCGGGGGGCTGCAGGAAATAAAGAATGACATCTTCGCAAGAGATCTTTTGGCGTTCGATCAAAGGTTGACATCGGGGTATCATGGCATGACCTCTTGGCGTAGCATCCTAGCATGACATCATCTTAGCATAGCATCGTAACAAGACATCGAAGCGTGACAACTGAGCACGAATGTATAGCATGACGTCATGGCCCGGCATCAGTATGGCCTCACAGCAGCGCACGAAGACTCTGGACCTGGATCCTAGTTCGGCGTCTCTTTGCACTCGGGAGGCATCCATCCAACTGAGCTCAAAGGTCCCGAACGGAAAGCCGATTTTTAACATCTCACCATAATCTTGGTGGTGTAGGCGCAGTTGACCCCAATCCCAAGAACCAGCAGGTCTAAGATCTTGGCGGGTACCAGGCCAGGCTCGGGCACCTTCTTGTGGTAGCAGCCAGCCACGTAGGCCTGGACCACTTTCATGCGGTTCATGGTCAGCGTGCCGGTCTTGTCGGAGCAGATGGCGGTGGCGTTGCCCATCGTCTCGCAGGCGTCCAGGTGGCGCACCAGGTTGTTGTCCTTCATCATTTTCTTAAAAGAAAACAAAGCGACCTCAAACATTTCCCAGAGGAACTCCATTGTTGTCACGGAAAAACAAGGCATTGGAATGTAACCTTTCTGGGGGTTTTTTTGCGGCCAAAAGAGAGATTAAGACGGAATAGAAATAGACTTTCCTCTCCTTGTGTAGGCTATGAAGAAGGAAGGTGAAAAACCTTGACGGAGTAGGCCAGGGAGATGGTGACGGCCAGAGGAAGACCTTCGGGCACAGCTACCACCAGCACGGTCACACCGATGATGAAGAACTTGACCAGGAACTTCATGTAGATGGGCGCGCACTCGGCAGTCCAGGGAATTCCCTGAATGCAGAAGGTGTCCACCAGGAAGCGAACGATGAGGATGATGACGGTCAGTGTGGACATGAAGAGGCCTGGAGATGGAAAAGGTTGTGAAAGAGTCTTCAAACTCGGATTTGTCTTTTTTGTTCGCTCCAGTCACTCTCTACCTGCTTACCAAGGTTGCAGAGTGAAAGCGGTTTCAGTGTCTGAATTTTCAAAACCATTCTTGTCGGTTTGTCTCGTAAGGATCCCCGGAAAGGACCCTAAAATGGCAACCCCGAGTCAAAATGGCGGACTTTCTGAGCCATTTAGGGCACGGCTTCTTGAGACCGGTCCATGGGTCCTCTCATCTTGCAAATGGGAAGCTGCTCTGTGAAACTGGCTTCAGGGGCTGAATCTTCAAAACCTCTTTGAAGGACCCCCGGAAGTGCTCAGATGGCAGATTTCTCTTGGTACTTACTTGTGGCTCTCCCCATGACAGCCATGTCCCCCTCATTTTGTGTTGTGAAGTGAAAGTGCCCCGATAGGCTGAATTTCTAAAAACAGCAGCGCGGACTTCAAAGCCAACAATTTTTGGAAACTACAATGGCTGTCTCAACCCAAACTGTTTGACTTCCCGTTTCTTTTCCGAGCGTGATAGACAAGACAACCACATTATTATTTCATGTTGCCCCGGGAAAAACCGGCTCTGTAGGCGGAATTTTTCAAGCCTTCCAAGGGGTGCTACGGAGTGAGTTTGCCATTTCAGAGGCCCGAAAATGTCCGCCTTCAAACCTGATTGCGATGTTTTCGACCAAGCAATCTGTACCTGCTTTGCCGATCTGCACCGCCAGCTTGGTCAGCTTCCCTTGAAGGACTGACTTCTCCTTCTTCCTCAGGTTGTTTTTCTTCTTCTCTGGTTCCGCATCGTCGTTGAGCGGCTCCATCTCCACGGCCGCGCCATCTTTGCTCTTCCCTGACGGGAAAACACCGCATTGCGCTCGGATGAAATTTAAGCGCGTCGCTTATTCGGGTTTCAATCGGAACCGATGGAGGATCCGGATGTTTTGGTCACTCGGCCACACGAAAGGATCAAAAGAGTGGAAACACTGCAGCTCGGTGCCTTTTTGTAGACACATTACTAAAAAGGTGGCCCGGGCTATTTGAACACGGGCTAACCAGGGGTGACAGCAAAAGCTGGTGTGTATGTGTGTATACGTGTGTTTGTGTGTGTGTGTGTGTGTGTCTCTTGATCCCAACAGGTTATTAGTGGACATGAAGAAGAAGAAAGCAGCAGCAGCAGCAGGCCAGTCGGCAGTAAAGAAAGAAGCTGCTGAGCTTAAGCGAGCTAATCTGCTTGCTCCTAATCACCATCAACGGAGTCAGGAGCACCTGCTGCTGGGGGAAGGGTGTGGCTGTCTCGGTAGATGGGAGGGGGGTGGGGGGGAGTCAATGTGTGCCACGTGGTTCACAAGCACCCCGGAACCTGAACGAGAACCCGTCTGAGGACCTGGCCAGAAACACATCCATGACCTTGTACACCGCAGGCGTCAAAGTGCGGTCCTGGAGTGCCGCTGTCCCGCATGTTTTCCATGTCTCCCTGCCGCAACACACCTGATCCAAATGATCAGCTGATCAGCAAACCCTATAAGAGACCGATAGTGATCCTGATCTTTTGAATTAGGGTGTGTTGCAGCAGGGAGACATGGAAAACATGCAGGACAGAGGCCCTCCAGGACCGCACTTTGACGCCTGCGGTGTACACAGTTAAACATCTCGTGGTTTTGTCGCAGGACAAGCAAGGACGGGATTGGTTGGGTGGTCAAAAGTCTGATCGATGGACTGAGTTGGACGATTGGTTGCTTGGTGGTTATCAATCACCGGATCTATCAAAATTGCATGTGATGGAGAGACAAAAAGGCAAGGCCAGCGGCAGACATCAACAGAGTGAGTTTGCGAACTGGCCGATGGATTAATTTCATTCAGATAACGTACGGTTGGTCGATCAACCGAAATCTTCCCATGAATCTGTAGACCGTTTGGATCGACAGACAGATGCTTCAGGACAAGTTTGAACTTAGAAGCAGGGCGGAAGAGAGAGAGCCGGTTTGAAGCAGAGGGAAGCGGTTGGATCTGGTTGCAGTCACGCTCACCTATCTTGCCTTTTTCCTCCTTTTTACCTGTGAAAGAAGACGGGGGCCGTGAGCCGCGGCCTTACGAAACACAACGAACCGCGATGGGACTCCGCACCCCTACTTTTCTTCTCCTTTCTCTCCCTCTTCTTGCGCTCTTCCTTCCGCTTCCTCTTCTTCTCCTTCTCGGCCTTGTCGTCGTCTCCGTCGCCGCCTTCCTCGCCGGCGCCGAGCAGCGCAAAGATGATGCCCGTCTGAGAGTTGACGCCCACCGCCGTCACCACCATCTTGCCCGAGCCCTCCATCACGTGAGTGCCTGGCCGAGTACGTGGCGGGGACAGTTTTCGATTCACGTGAGCAAAACTGACGATCGGAACGCCGTCATGGACTTCGACGAAAACCTGAATCAGGGGAGCACCTGAGAGCAACATGGGATCTTTGTCGGCGCTCTTTTTGACGTGGTCCGACTCTCCGGTCAGGGAGCTCTCGTCGATCTTCAGGTCGTTGCCTTGGATGAGGATGCCGTCGGCGGGGAGGAGGTCGCCTGGAGAGCAGCGACCAACGTCACGGCAACGGAGACACCGCCGCGGCACAGGAACTATCATGAGAATCCTGGAAAAAGTCTTAGTGGAGCTGGCCCGCTGGTCTCTCAGTTAGTCAGTCGGGTCGGGAGATGGTTGGAAGACGGTTTGTCGGTCGGCTGCTTGGTGAGGTGGTATCGGGGTAAGGATGAGATCATCGGTCAGTCGCTTGTCAGTTAGGAAGGTTGGGAGGTTGTCGGAAGGCGGTTGGCGAGGCAGTCTGTTGGTCAGTTGGTAGTTGTTAGGCTCGGGGTCGGATGGTCGGTGTGTCGGTCGGTCTTTTGGACACTTGGTCAGTAAAACGACTGCAGTTGGTTCTTCTAAAGTTGCTCAGGTGTCGATCAGTCAGTTGGTCAACCACTCGGTCAGTTTGTATACTTGTGTTGGCTGCCCATGGTTGACTGGGCAGTCAGTCAGTTAACTTGTGCGAGGTGTTTGTTCGATGCTCGTTGGGCGGTTGGGAGGTTGATCCATTGGTCAGTCAGTTGATAGTCACAGTTGGTTGTTATTCGGTCCGTCAGTCAGTCCGTTTTTGTTAGATGGTGATTGGTTGCTTGGTCAGTTGGTCGGCAAGTCAGTCACTCTGTTGCTGAGTCGGCACACTGGTCAGTTAGTTTTTCTGAGATCGCCGTTGGGCGATTGTTGGTTGTTTGCTCAGATGATACTGTAAGTAGACCTGTCATTTACCTCGTCCTTCAGTAAGTTACGAAGTTAGCTCAGCAGTTTGACGCTTGGTTGGTTGGTTGGTTGGTTGGTCTGTCCGTTGTCTTTTTCCGGTAGTCCTTAGAATCTAAGGACTGTTGTCTTTTTCCGGTAGTCCTCTAAGGACTACCGGAAAAAGACAACGGACAGTATCAGACAACGGACTAAGATGGTAATTGGTTGGCTAGTTCATTAGCTATGAAGCTAGTTAGGTGGTCAACTAGTCCATCTGTCACTTTCCTTTCCGTCAGTCGTTAAATGGGCGTCGGTTAGTTCGCTAGGAGTCGGTTCATCAGTTAGCCGCACACTCGCTCTCAGCAAGGTCATACCCCGACTGACCATATTTGACATGCGCGATGTCGCCCACGACGATGTCGGACACTTTGACGTGCGCCAGCTGCCCCGCGCGCATCACGCTGAACTTTTGTTCCTGCTCGATGCGACTCTGCAGGCCTCGGAATTGTTTCTCTTTGCTCCAGTCGTTGAAGGCCGTCACCAGCACCACACACACCACCGACAGCAGGATGGCCGCACCCTCGATCCAGCCCGTCTCCGCCTCGCCCTCGTCGCCCACGTCGCCCGCCGCACTCCCGCAACCTGCACGCGCACACACGAACACACATTCATTTATGACTATTTCGACGAGGCGTGAGACGAGTGGCCACCGGGTTAAGTTGCCGTAAATGGGACAGCTCGACTCCTTGAAGACACGACCGAAAAAAGGGCAGCTCAGGGCGGGTGAGAAGGAAAGCGAAGGAAAGCGAACTCACTGTCCCTGTCGGCGTGCGGCGGTCGGTAGAAAGAAAGGCCAAGCGAAACGATGGCGGCCACTTCCAGGATGATGAGCGTCACGTCCTGCAGCGCCTCCCACACTAACTGCACAAAGGTTTTTGGCTTCTTCGGGGGGATCACGTTGGGGCCAAACGCCTGCCGCCGGCGCTCCAGGTCCTCCCATGAAGCGTCCAGACCTCAAAGCGCACAACACACACGCACACCTGCACGTTACGACACCTTTTCAGTCAAGAACTTTGTGTTTGGGAGCATTCTTGGTTGACCATAAGCGGGTTGCAAATCAAGCCTGATTGTGAGATGAGCAGCAGAGCTGAAAACGTGGCCTGCGTCCATGACGGATGTGTCAATGCCAAACAGGACGATCACTGACAGGTAACTTGTATTCTATTATTGACCGCCGCCCAGCTGGCACAACACACACACCTACACACACATATATACATACATACACATTTTCACACAGGAAGTGAGACGTGGGGTCGGATGGATTTTTCAAACTGTCGCTGACATTTCCGAGTGACTGCAGGTGTTCACTGAGCACGTGCAAGATTTCTCGCTCATGAATTAATAACGGTGGCAACCAGGCAAATGTCACAAGGCACATTCTTGCGCAGGATTCATGCAAGATGAGCGGACGCGCAACATACTGTACGTTCTCGACATGTACAATGACTGGCCGCCGTTTTTTTCCGCCATCAATGAGTTCCTCATGGGTCTTTTGGGACCAATTGGAAACACTTGATGGAGGACTGGCTGACTCCAAAGTCACGGCAGGACAGTCATCTGGCCGAGACGTGACAAAGGCACGAGTGACTGTTTCAAAGTGCTCTTGAGAAAGCAGAGGCTTGACTTGAGCCAGCTGCCTAAAATGAAAGAAGCCGGATTGGACAACGGCAGCGATTTAACGGTCCAATTTCAAATCACTGTCCAATTTAAGACCGTTGGCTTCTGGAAAGGGGCCCAAGTCCGCAGGATGGGATGCACAAGGGCCACTAGGACCAAACACCTTCTTCTTTTCATTGACATTCAGCAAATCCAGGGCCATCCAGGTCTTGAGATTTCCTCCAGCCAGGATAAAATTGTCCTCAATATTTTGCTCAGCGGGACATCGATCTGACAGTCATCCGTATAGCAGGGGAGGGAAATGCCAGTTTTCCTTAAGATGGAACGGGAAATGGAGCAGATCCCGTGAGAACAGCGGAGGCCCCAGAATTGAGCCCTGTGGGGCACCACACGACACTGGGGCAGTTGCTGCTCAAAACCTGCTACAGGACACACACACACACACACACACACACACATCGCGGGCATTGACCTTCAAGGGCAGAGGTTCTGAGTCTGGCGCAGAGTCCGTCAACGTCCCGTAGCTGTGTCTGATCCGGTCGCGGGCGTCGTCGCCCCGCAGTTCCATGAGCGAGCGCAGCTCCTGGAGCGAGCAGCTGAACTCCGTCTCCAGGTAGGCGGAGCCGCGGCGGCCGCGCTTGCCGCCGCGGAAGGAGCTGTTGGCCATGTCGCCTGGCGGTGCAGGCGGACGGCCCTTCTCAGAGGTCAAACTCAGAGGTCGCGCTCAGAGCTCGGCCCGGCGCGTGGCGGCGTGCTGGCGCGGACTCTGTGACTGTGAAATCAACACAAGGATAAACAGTGTCAAATGCGCCGGACTCTGCATAAATGCTAGTTTTCAGCCGTAGTCCCGAGGCAGGTTTCTAAAATAGCACAGTGAGACGCATCAAAACTTTAAGACCGCAATGACGGAAATAAGAACCAAATAGGGCATGAAAGTATCAATGCAAAATGTTGCAGTACCCAATGACAAGACAAAAAGACCAGGACAATTAGACAAATCAGCTGCCATGCATGTTTTTGGAACGTGGGAGGAAACCGGAGCACCCGGAGAAAACCCACGCAGGCCCGGGGAGAACATCGGAATGATGAACCCGGTACCTCAGCACTTGAAGCCGACGTGCTAACCACTTACCGGGCCGCCCGGTCATGAAAGTATCAATGCAAAATTTGCAGTGATCACTCGAACTACAAATCGATTGATTCAGATGAAGAAGCTGCAACAAAACTTCTTCAGGTTCTTGTTTTGATTTAGCATGAACATATAGCACGTTGTCATCAGCACATAATGGCAAGTGAACATCTGTAGGTCGCTCATTTACATATAGACTCAACAGAATTGGGCCCAAGACAGAGCCTTGGGGTACCCCCGTTGAGCAACCAAGATAAGGTGACATTGAGTTTCCGATCTGAACAGTCTGTTTTCTATTCGACAAGTCTGATCTCACTATCAGAGAAGTTAAAGCTCTTTTCAGGTCCAGGAGCACAGCTCCCACAAAACCACCTTGATCCAGTAGACCTTTGAGGTTCTCATGAAAATAACAAATTGTGATTTCGGTTGAATGGTATTTTTTTCGAAAACCAAACCGCATTGGATGCGGTGGCGACTAGCCACTGTTTAAGATGGTCAGTTAGCAGTGATGCAATCCATTTCTCAGCTGTCTTTGAAATGACTGGGACGATCCTGATTGGCCGCTAGTTTTCTACTTTGGTCTTCTGCCCAGCCTTTAGGACTGGAGTAACCCTGGAAGTCTTCCAGGCGGATGGCACGCGACATTGATTTCGGGACATATTTATGAGGTGTGCAACTGGATTTACTCGGGCCATTTTATGTTGTTGGTTACTGTCCAGACCAAAGAAATCTCTAGCTTCCGGAACCATACGGAACAATGGCAAAGATACATCTGCTATTGTTGATTCTGTGGACTCGTCCACCAGATCTGTCACGATTTCCAACGCCGGGCATCTTTTGACACTTGCATCTGTGTCAGGTTGCCGCCTGTGACTCGCGGCGTAATCTGTGTCAATCAGTCAGCCTTAATCCGAGCCGGGACAAACGGAGGGGCGCAACGAAAAAGGAGGGAAGGTGGAAGTCACGGCAGGCGGCGACACAGGCATCGTGAAAACGCTTTCACATTCCAACGAGGAGTTGGCCAGAAAGTCGTCAACTGCCATTGTTGCCTCTCTTTGACTACGTGTATAGACGTATATAATAAAATGGGGGGCGATTGATTTTTTTCTTCTTCAGCATTTCTATGGACTGTGATCAGGTAAGCTCGTCGGTCTATGTCAATATAAATGTTAGCATGTAGAGTGCAGGACAAAATAAAATCTTCCCCCCCTGGAATAGCTCCGACACCAATTAATTATCCACTGATAACTAACAATCGAAAGCGCCGAAGGTAGTGGTACTTACACAAACTTCCCCCATGGCCTCGGGTAAGCAGCAGGAATTAGCGACGCCGAGCGACGTCGCGCACACGCGTCCCGCAGCCGCCCGTAACCCAGCCACCGCTCCTCAGATACATACGCAGGCACACAGCGGATGGTCCCGAGAGGTCCCGTTGACCGGCGGCGGGAAAGTCAATTTGACCTTCAGCGGGCTCACCGCGGGCTGCTCTCCATGGCAGGACAAAAACAGGAGCTACAGGAGGGCTAAATGATTATCTGACGAAAGCCTCGCTTAATCTAATTAGACAATCTGTGGCCTCAGTCAACACTGATGCTCAGGCGCCGCCCAATCACAGCAGGAGAAACGCCCACATATAAAAAAAAAAACCACACACACGCACACACTCAAACACACTAGGGCTACATGGTCCAGGTGGACCTGGTCTACAGGGATCAGAACTAGGGGGACCAGGGATACCAAAGTCTTGGTCTCCAGGTATTGAAGATTAAGGAATCATGTCTGAAAGGATCAACAGCTATATGTAACAAGGCTACAGGAAGTTTGTCAACAAGAGCGAGGCTTACAGGGACTGGCTCTATCAGATCCTGGTCTAAAGGCCCTTGGGATGTAGGTCTACGGATATTGGGATAAGACGGTCAAGTCCAGGGATCCCTGGTCTACGCCTATCGGCGTGAAAGGAATCCTATTACGATGATCAGGGTGTCAGGGATCAAGTGTTTGTGGACAAGAAATAGGGCTACTGTCTATTGGTCAGGCCTAGGGTCACCAGTGACCACGAATACGAAGGTGCTGGCCTAAACGTGCTGGGGATCAAGAGATCGCGACAATAACGATCGGGGCTAAGTGTATGAAGGTTACATGGCATTTGTTGACAAGAGCAAGGGTTACATTGATCAGGAAAACGGGGTCCAGGCCCCTAGCAATTGGTCCTGGTTCTATAAGGATAAGTGAAACTGGGTCCTCATCAACAGGAACTGGCGATAAAAGGACTCACATCTGCACGGACCCCCGGGCACTTACATGGAGTTTGTCAACAAGAACAAGGATGACATTGACCAGAGCTACAGGGTCCAGAACTACAGGGTTGAGGTCTACATGGGTCATGCTCTGTTGGTATTGGGGGATAGGATCAAGGATCAAGAGCTACACTTGTCAAGAATATAATGAGCTTGGAAACAAGAACAAAGACTACACCTGGCCTGACAACAAATAACCTGTTTGTGACCAACAGGTGGCACTGTGGGGCTCCGCCTGCAGCTGCTGCACACCTGTTGGTCATGTGTGTAATTAGTGCCACTTTAAAAGACTTGATGCCCGACCACTCAGTGTCGGGTCATTGTTGCTGTTTGTTGCTTTGTGCTACTGTCATGTTTAGATAATGTTTTGGT
Source organism: Hippocampus abdominalis (assembly GCA_018466805.1). Taxonomy (NCBI): domain Eukaryota; kingdom Metazoa; phylum Chordata; class Actinopteri; order Syngnathiformes; family Syngnathidae; genus Hippocampus; species Hippocampus abdominalis. Next base: position 545,126 of record CM031697.1, on the reverse strand, counting down.
ATTGTTTCTGTTATTGATCGATTTGAGCTTCAGTCATGGTTTTTGTTTGATACTTTGGACTTTGTTTGTTTAGGATTTAGTTTCTGTGTTTTATCAATACAATCTTTCAACTACACCCTGCTCCTCCCTCTTGCCTGCTTTTTTGGGGTCCACCACCACCACCACCACCACCACGCAACGTGACATAACCACGCCTGGCCTGAGTTATTTGTTGTCCTCAATAACAAGATCATAAGAATAATAATAATAAAAAAAACTAGATGTATAGTCACAATTACATTCGTTGATTCACAGTGAACATACGTACAGCACATTTGACAATAAAGTTGTATTCAATTCAATTCAATTCAATTGAAACAAGGACTCGCCCTCGTCCTAAAGGCGTTCAAAAGCCAACATCGGACTACATAGCCCACAATTCCTATCGCGCCGACGTCACGTGTTTCCGACCAATGGCCGCGAGGGAGGGCGTCACGTGACCACCGGTGTAGCACATTTGAATCGCTGTGTTGTGTCGCGAGCAGAACGGAACTTTTCCTCGTCGTGGAAAACAAAAAAAAATAACAAGGTTCGTCATTCTTGGCTTAATTCAAATAGCTCGGCTCGAGTTCCTCACTTTGCAGTTGACAGGAAGGTCAACGCTAACGGGCTCACGCGGTGAGAGCGAGGCTTCTTTAGTGTCGCGTATTGAGTTTCCAACAAGTGTCGAGTTCATGCCATCTTGGCGAGTTTAACATCCGCGTCGATTGGAATTCTTCTTCTTCTTCTTCTTCTCGTCATCGTACCTGCAGGTCGAAAGGAGACGCGGGCCGCGAGATGGAGCGTCCAGCAGGCAGCGGTCAGTCAGTCGTCGGTCTTCACAATGGGAATCGTGTTTTCACGAGGAACGATGTCGTCACTGATGCTCGCTGTGTCAACACAGATACGGTTTATATCATGGACGAGAAGTTCGACTTCGATGTTTCGCTGTCACCTGACAGGTAGGAACTTTTGATTTGAAAAACGCCAAACCCAAACGCACTCGAGCAAGAAATGTGGACATTTGGCACTTGTGAATCCCGACACCAGTCACTGATAAAAAAAAATTGGGCAACCTTGGTGCCCCACTGGGGCGCTAATTCCACTGCATCCGAAAGACAGAAAGCTTTGGGATGGGAAAAAACTTGCATGAATCCAAAGTACTACCGCTTGTCGGTCTGGTATCGAAGATCCAAGTCCAATACGGGTTGCGTTCACACTCCTCTGCCCGAAGTCCAATGTTACCCAAAAGTGACTTGTTGTTAACGATGGCGTTTCCGTCCGCAGCTCCGAGTGCGATGAAGACGCGGACGATGTCTTTGTGGAGCCGTCCCGCCACGCGGCCAAACGCGCGCCTGATGACTTGCTCTCCCGGCATGAGGAAGGGGCCGTCGGCGCGCGGAGCGGCTGGAGTCCGCTTTCGGGGGTCCAGCTGGACGCTGTGTGCCGGGAGGCCAAGCAATTGGCCCAACGGCTGCAGCGCGGCCGGTGGCGGCGGGGCGAGGACGAGGCCCAGGAAGACGGGGAGCGCTTCATCCAGGACGGCGCCGCCAAACTGGCGGCGCTGGCGGCGGCGCCCCCCCCCGGCCCGTGCAGCCCCGTCAAACGGCAGACCTTCCTGGTGCAGGACAGCCCCATGAAGGACCTGCCTCCGGCTATCCGGCACCGCTTGCAGCGAGGAAACGCCGCCGCCAAGCCGGGGGCCCGCGCCGCCCCCCCGGCGACCGGTCTCTCCGCTCGGCTCGGCGCCTCCAGCCCGGCGGGCGTCGTCAAGACCGGGGGGCCGGCGCCGCTCCAGGGAAGAGCCGCCGGGTTGGGCGCCCTCCTGCCCAGCAAGCCGGCCGCCCCGAGGACTTCCTCTTCAACCGGCAGGGGCCCCGCGCCCCAAAATCACGAGTGCGACCCCCCCCCCCCCCCCCCCCCCCGGCGACGTTGCTTTCTTCCACTTTTCCCTCCTCGCCGCACAAGGGGGTGACGTGACCGATGTCTTTTTTTCTGCCCTCCAGGTGGCGTCGGCTTGCAAGCCCAGTCCAAGTCCCGATCTCGACAGTCGGGCGCAGCCCGGCGAGGATCTTCTGTCGGATTTCGCCACGGCGGCGGCGCGCGGCGTCAGCGACTCGCCCCTCAACTCCAGCGCGGCGGGGAAAAGGCGCCCGCTGGCTCCGCCCAACAAAGTAATGATCGGTTGACCGTGGTGTTGGCGCAACCCAACGTCACGACTGATCATTATTATTTATTTGGGGCGGGGGGGTGTGTCGTGTGCGAAGGCGGTGAGGTCCGGCATGAAGGCGACGCCGCTTCAGAGCAGGAAGCCCGCGGAAAGGCGCAAGACGTCGTCGTCCTCGTCCTCCGTCTCCAGCTTCAACTCCAGCCTGTCCCTCTCGCCAGCCACAGGTGCGCTCATTGCGGTCGCGGCCATAAAAATTGGGACGCGTTTGTGGCCGAAACATCGCCGCAAGGCTAACGGTTAGCGCAGAGGTGCTCATGGACAGTGAAACTCCTCTACAACAAAATCATTGTTTGCAGCAAGAAGTTTTTCACAACAGGGGGTTTTTCCACTGTAGCAAATTGGATCTCAGATGTTAAACGCACACAAAAAACGTATACGTGTATTTTTTATTTTTATTCCGATAGTGCAGAAGTATTTGACACTTCATATCGTCCGTGTAGAAAGAAAAAAATGGGAAAGAAATTGCGAAATTTACGATCAGCATTCACTTAGATCAATTTCTTGGATAATGTCTTTTATTTTTCTTCCTCCGTCTTTCATTTGGATCCCTTTTCGCCTCTCTTCCGGCGCCAGATCTCTTCTTGCCCAAGCTGTTGACATCCAAAGGTCCCTTTTTGACGCCATTTTAGCAATGCAACGTTCTCGCTGCGTCTGAAACGAACAAAAACCAATTCTTCCCGGACGACTGCGCATGTGTAAACCAGTGTGGTGGTTGCTGTTGCCGTTTCCGAACGAAGCGGTAGAGGTCGCTGTCGGATTAGACTTCGTTGTCGTGAATCTCGTCGCGAGGCAAGAGCAGAGAAAAAAGTTTTTTTTTCGTTGTATGGGGGCAGGAAAGTGGGAATGGTTTTAACGCATGAAGATTTTTTTCACACTAGGGGGTATTTTCGCCCATGTAAGTTTCATTGTAGAGGAGTTTCACTGTAATCTTCTAGGAAACTCCAGCTAGCCGGCTGACAACTTAGCAGCCCAAAACGACCCGAATGAGAGGAGGTGGCTTAGCGCCATCGGTTAGCCGTCTCGCTAACGCTGTCCTCCATTCAGGGAAGCTGAATTCCTCGCGGAACCGCGCTATGAGCGCCTCCGCCGGTCCCGTCGTCCCTGGCAACGTCGTCAGCCAGCCTGCAATCAATCAAAACAAACGTCGCTCCGGCATGGGTGTCAAAACGGTGACGCAGTCATCGTCGTTAGCGTCCTCCGCCGCCGCCGCCGCCGGCTGCCGCCGCCGCAGCCGCAATGGCACCAGCAGCGGCAGTGCCCTACCCAGCCAAGCCAGGAATTTGTCCGAGACCGTGAAAGCCACCAGGTCCTCACCGCAACGCCAGACCACGCCCCTAAAAAGAACCTTGGACAAGACCTCAGCTGCCAACGCTCGGATTCAAAGTGGCCCGAAGGCAAAAAGCAAACCCGGGGCGCTCGGCCAAACGCCCACACCGAGCAGAGGAGTCACAGGACCAGGTCAGCAAACACGCCAACAAACATTTTCTACTTTTTGCTAAAACTTTTTTTTTTTTTGGTACGTTTTTTGGAAGGTTTTTCCTCTCCTGATGCTTCAAAGGTGCTCAAACCAAAGACGCTGATGTCGGTGGCCAGAACGGAGGGGTGAGTTCGTTTCCAACGATGAATTGCGAGCATATCGACGCGGAAAGGCCAAGTGTTAGCAAACGGCTGCTAATGCTAACTGTTTTATGGTTAATTTAGCGGAGAGGAGCTCGCGCTCACTGTTAGCGAAGTGGGGTCACCATATTTGTCTTAATGACTGACTGACTATTACTCAACTGCGCACCTTGGCTGACTTGCACGGGGAGGGGGGGGGGGGGGTGGACGCCGCCCTCAGTGTTTCGACATCGGTGTGCTCATCTTACTTACGCCGCCCACCCCCAATCGTGACACAGCTATTGCATCCATTGTCGTCGCTTACTGATGACATCATCGCCCATCTGCCCCTTCCCCCGGTTAGCCTTCAACCAAAGGCGTCAAGTGGCCCGCTGACGCCCTCTGCAGGAGCAAGCAAACCTCTGCAGTTGCATTCCCAGCGTCCCTCCGGTCTCCCCACGCCGCTGAAACGCCGGGCGTCGGCCATTCCCACGCCGGCCCCCGGCAGCCAGAGCCGAAACTCCAGACCCCCCAGAACGCAGGCCGCCTCGGACTCGGACCGCCCCCCCGGGACCCGCCTCAGGTGTGACGGGTTTGACAGGCCGATAGGAAAGTCGCGCCGGCAACTGGGAGCGGATCGCCGCGCTGACGGTTGGTTTTCTCTCCGCATAGTCCCGCCCCCCCTGATTCCAATAGGGCAGTGCCTGTCGACGTGCAGCCCTTCTGTCTGGAGGAGGAGCCTCCCGCCGAGTCCAACCAATCAGAGAGCGCAGAGGGCAACGAGCCATCCCGTCGCGGCAATTCGGAGCCCGGCCAAGACCTCGTTCAGCCGGAGAGCGCCAAACGGGAGGTGGGGCCCCCCCCGGACCGGCCGGAAACCGTTTCGGACCACCTTGACGTCGTCGACCGCCGCTTGACTGTGCCTCCTTTGCTTTTTTAGGTTCTTCTGCTGGACCTTCCCGCTCCGATGCCCCCGACCCACGAGAAACTGCTCATCGACCTGAGAAACACTCCGGACTTGATCCGAGACGCCACCAAGAACTGTACCGCCATGCAGGTACCATACTAACCTCCCGCCAACGGAAGTGAATCTCGCCGTATTTTCTTTTTGGAGCCGCGCAGGCCAGGAAGTGACAGGGGGCTTTTTATTTTATTTTTTTTTGTTTTTGTTTTTTTTAAGCACATTGTTTGTTGTTGTTGTCAGCAGCTGATTGACTTAAGTTCGCCGCTTATCAAGTGGAGTCCGGAAGACAAGAAGGAGAACAGCGCCCCCCTCATCAACCTGTCCTTCTGAAACGCACGCGCACTGAGTGGTGTGTGTGTGTGTGTGTGTGTGTGTGTGTGTGTGTGTGTGTGTGTGTGTGTGTGTGTGTGTGTGTGTGTGTGTGTGAGCTGTCTTGAAAACAATGAATATTTCCTCTTCCTGTTTGATTTTATTTCTTTCTGCTGTTAAGAATGCATAACTAAATAAATTGTACATTTATCTTTATTCTCTTCTCATTGATGTTGGAACATATCCAAAGATAGATAGATATATACACACACACACACACACACACATGTATTTAATCCCCCTCCATGACTGGGTTGTGTTCCAGACCACGCCCCTAACCACAAAAAGTTTTTAAAAAAATTAAATAAAAAGTCACCATTGCACCTTTTATCCTTTTTATTGAACAATAAAACACAAAGAAAGAGCGCACACACGCTGCTGCTGCTGTCATCCACAGCTCGCCGCCAGCCGCTCACACGCAGTGGCATCAGGCCCCGCCCCTTCAAGCCACCTATCTAACCGACAAACACTAATACGTACGTGATTCTATTCAATTAGGTTGGAAAGGTGTTTGTGGACGTTTTTTATCGCCCCCCCTCCCCCGCACCACCACCACTTCCCCCTGCTGGCCACTCAGAGGTCCTGCAGCTCCTTGAGGATGTCCCATAATGCGCCGCCGCTGGCCTGCAGCCGCGCCGCCTCGTCGTGCGAAAGCCTCACGCGGACCACGCTGGCAACGCCGCCACCGTTCAACACGCACGGCAGACTCAGGTACACCTCCTCCGCGATGCCGTACATGCCCTGCCACACGCAGCGCCGTTGTTCGTGTCATCCCCCTTTTCCGAACGAGCCCCCAAAAAACGGCCCCAAAGCGTTTTCGCAGCGCTCGACTTTGGGGGGGGAATTTGAAAAGAGGAAAAGGGGAAAAGAACGGCGGATGTGCTGACCTGCACCGCAGTGGACACCGGATGAATCCTGTTCAAGTTCCTCACGATGCTCTCCGTCAGGTCGGCCACACTCAGCCCGATGGCCCAGTTGGTGTAACCCTTCAGTTTGATCACCTCGTAGGCGCTGACAGGTTAAAAAAAAAACGGACTTTTTTTTTTTCCGTGCGCTCTGTACTCGTCGGTGACTCAAACGGCGTCGAAATGAATGCAAAGTGTTTTTCCGAGAAACAAATCTACAAAATGGCAAAGTTTCATGAAAATGGCGATTCCTGGGCAAAAAAGCGGAGAAAAAGAGCTTTTTTTGTAAACGCTTGCAATTCAAGCACGTGAGGCACCACTGCCACCTACTGGTCGATGATTTACAATGCAAGCATCTTATTCTCATTCACAGATTGCATCAGACCCTCCTCCTCTCTATGACGCCCCCCAAAAAAAAAAGACTTAGACGTACATGTACGTCCTTGGTAGGCGGGGCCTAATTTTAAAAAGACGTACAAGTACGTCTTGTGGAGTTAAAGAGTTAACTGCCACGGCAAATAATGAGATCATTCTTGAAAAAAAAAAAACCATTATGTTGAAGATTATATCCAGAAAAAGGACGGTTTGATTCTGGCTTTTTCCGTTCCTTGAAAATCAGCAGTAGGAAGAAGGCGTGGTTGCGCAAAATGCGGCCGTTTCTCCCACGCGATGCCACTGACAACTCAACTTGTCAATGGCAGCGAATGACTTTCGAAAGGGTTACGGTTGGAACACGTTGAGGCTCGTTTTGTTAGCCCGCCTATGGCATTGACACGGAATTGTCTCTTTTTGTTTTACGTTTTTTTGCGAGAGTCCAACCCAAAAAGTTAGTTAGTCGGCGGTCTCACCTGTCCACCACCATCTTGTGCGTCTCCTTCCAGTTCTCCGGGTCGGCGTCGGTGCCGGCGTCGGGGTTGAGCGCCCGCAGGCCCACGCCGGCCACGTTGGCGCCGCTCCACACGGGGACCGAGGTGTCGCCGTGCTCGCCCAGCACGAAGCCGTGGAAGCCGCTCGGGTGCACGCCCAGACGCTCGGCCATCAGGAAGCGGAAGCGCGCCGAGTCCAGGTTGGTGCCGCTGCCCAGCACGCGCCGCCTCGGGAGCCCGCTCAGCTTCCACGTCACGTACGTCAGCACGTCCACTAGGCGGCGCCGGGCCGCAAAACAAATGACGCGGTTAGGAACGCCGCTTCCAAAAAACAACCGGTTTTCTGGGAACGGGAAAGCGAAAAGCGCGCACGCTAAAGCGCAATGCTTACGAGTCAAAAGGAAAAAGAAATGGAGAAAAAAAAAAGCTAAATCAAATTCATAGCCTCCATAAGAGGCATAGGTGTCAAACTCAAGGCCCTGAGATTTTTTCACACTAGGGGGTATTTTCACCCATGGGTGAGTGTGATTTCAGGGCCTTGAGAGGAGTTTCACTGTTTTATGGAGGCTATGAATTTGAGCCTGAGATTTTTTCTATACTGGGGGGTATTTTCCACCCATGTAGATTTCGTTTGGAGGAGTTTCACTGTAGTGAAACTCCTCTACATGGGTGGAAAATACCCCCCAGTGTGAAAAAATCGTCATGCATTCACACCATTCCCAATTTCCTGTTTCAAATTTGCTACAGTGAAAAACCCCCTGTTGTGAAAAATTTCTTGCTGCAAACATGATTTTGTTGTAGAGGAGTTTCACTGTAATTTCAATGAAAACGTTTGACACCCATGATGTAAGGGGATGGGGGGGAGGTATGAGACACCCATGATGTAAGATGGGGGGGTATGAAAAAAGAGGCAATACTGTATTTAAAAATGTCCAAAAAAGAAATCTAAGCAGAAATGCATGAAAAATAGAGGGGGAAAAAATAATTAAAATATTTTTTAAAGGAAAAAAAGGGCAGAACATACCTTAAAACCCCAAAACAAAGCAAAACCAGTTGACCCCCCTCCACCCACCCCCACCCCCAAAACAAAACAAAAAAACAAAGGAACCCCATAAACTCTGTCCACAGTCTAAAGGTGTGCCCCCAAAGTAAAAACCAAGAGGCGTGAAGCCTTTTACCCGGGTTGGACACGACCAGGATGACGCAGTCGGGGCTGTGAGTGACGATCTGCGGGACGATGCGCTTGAAGATGTCGACGTTTCGCTGCACCAGGTCCAGTCTGCTCTCGCCCTCCTGCTGCCGCGCGCCCGCCGTCAGCACCACCACGCGCGAGTTGGCCGTCACCGAGTAGTCTGAGATGCGCACGCCACACACAAGGAGCTCAGCCGCGCAAACGCCATTCGCAAACGATTAAAATATTTAATCGCGATCAAATGTATGATTTCATAGTTAACTCTGAATTTGCTGTAATTAATCGCAGATTTTTATCTGTTCTAAATTTCCTTTGATTTCTTTTTCTCCTATTTTTTCCCCCCATTTTTAATGCTCTCATCAACATGCAAATATTTACTGAAACAACGATTCCGATTTTCAATTTTACATTTTTCACTTGGAGCAGTTCGTCAAACTTGGAGCACATTTGATTATTTCAGAGCAATGTGACATCCGTGACGTGGTGCCGCATTAATCTCGCGATTAAAAAAAAATTAATTGCGTTAAAATTGTCTTAAATGAATGCCGACAACGCGTTCACTGACAGCACTAACAAAAAGCAAAACAAACAGAAAAAAAGGAAATTGTCAAAATTTAAAAAATGATGACAGTTTAAAAATAGTAAATTGGGAAAATTAAAAAGGTCAACAAAATGTAAAAACTTAGAATTAAAGTAAAAAAAATTAAAAGTAGATTAAAAGTAAAAAAAAAAAAGAAAATGAAGGGGAAAAAAAATCAATGAAAAGGGACAAAAGAAAAATTCGAAACGCCCTTAAAAACTTCAACGAACATGTGAACTAGGCAAAAATGTCAACAAGAAAGAAAAAAAAAATTACAGCAAAAAGCAAATCAACATTAAAATTGAAAACGAAACAAAATGTGTGCGTTTTTTTTTTCTTTTTTTTGCTGCACAAAATCTTCCGACTCGATTGGGAGAAATCAAAAAAGGGTCAATTGCAGTCTTGCCTTTGTCGGCCACAATTTTGGACGTTTTGAGGAAGAGGCTTCCGTGCTGCAGGTCCATCATCTCGCCCTTCAGCTTGTCCTCCATCACGTCCACCAGGGCCAGCTCGTCCGCCAGCTCCTGCGCAAGGCACTCGCGTTAGCTGCGGGCGAAGGAGGTGGGGGGGGGGCCGCGCCCCATCGTGCCACCCCATCACTCACCCTAAGCAGGATGCTGACGGCGCAGGCCATGCCCACCTGGCCCACCCCGACCACCGTCACTTTGTTACGGGGGGGCTCGGGCCCGCCGCCGCACGTCGGGATGAGGAGCTGCTGCAGCGTGGACGTCATTTTCACCGCTGGGGGGGGGGGTAGAAGAAAGGACAAATTTGTTTTCAACCGTCACCGTTCATTGTTACTAGTACTCGGCATGCCGGAAGGGGGTTCTCCCCATCTGCGGCCCCTTCTCAAGGTCTCTCAGTTTGGAGTTGTTTTTTGCCCCTCCTGGGGGTTAAAGTCACAAGGCGTCATTAATATTTGTCAAGTGCGAGCCCTTGAGACTGTTTGTGGTTCAGGGCGGTGACTTGATTTGACAAAGGTCAAAAAAACGCTCGGGGTGGGGGGAAAGCCCCCCCCCCCACCAAATCTACTTCCCAGTTCCGGGCATCACGTCGGCCTGGGAGATGATATGACGGAGCCTTACGGCCTCAAATGGTTTTTGTTTTTGCCCCCCTCAGCAACCTGGCATGAACTTGACCCCGAGTGACTCCTTCCCTCTTGGCTAACAATTGGATGTCTGCCAAACCCGAGCGAGTGGCCTCGGAAGGCGCTAAAAAGAGTTGCAGCGCCGGTGTAATCCCTTTAGGCGGCGTCCATCTGCCGTCATCTGGCTTGTTTGGATATGGCATCCGGTGATCATTAACCACATTGTGTCCACGACATCTATTCAGCTCAATAAACAAATACCGGTACACAAAACAATTCACATGATGTGCAAAATTTTGAACACCCGTCCCAAAAACCCCCCAAAAAAATGCAGTTACACAGGGTTCCCATGGGTTCTTAAAGTTCATAAAAATCCATAAAAAAAGAAAAATGATGTTCTTCATTGGCCTTTATTGTCAGGGAAAGCTTCAAAAATCAATATTAACCCTTAAAAAAAAATTTTATATTGATCGACATTAACCTTTTTTCTGACTGTACTTTATTTGAGAATGAATTCAAGTTTTTTTTTTTTTCATTTTCCGACCTGTAATACAGGTCGAAAAACGGAAATTTGACATCCAGTCTGATTTGAACACCAGCTCAGTGCTATGTGGCTTTCTGTTCAGCCCGCATCTTGCTGAGCGGGCATTAAATCCACTGTGAATCCCCTGCTAAATGGAGAAAAAGTCCTTAAAAATGGCTAAATCGGTCCACAAAAGTCCTTAACGGTCCTTAAATAAAATGTGGTGGAAGAGTGGGAACCCTGTGATCCAAAAAAAACAAACAAACAAAACTTGAAAGGCCTCGTTTTAATCCAAACTATTTGAAATGCATTCTAGAATAGTCCTTGAAAAATGTTTAGGGACTGCGTCAAACAAACTTTATCCTCGTCCGTTGCTTTTGAAGTCACATGACACGAGAACACCAATATTGGATTGTTTGGGGTTTTTTTCTTTTTTTTTGGGGTGGCCATTCTAAATAACGGCATCATTACATTTAGGCCACACTGAGAATTGTTTTTGAAACTCTTTTCATGTTACACCTGCAAATTACAGTGAAACTCCTCTACAACGAAATCATGTTTGCAGCAAGAATTTTTTCACAACAGGGGGTGTTTCACTGTAGCAAATTTGAAACAGAAAAGTGGGAATGGTGTTAATGAATTATTATTATTATTATTATTATTAATGCATGAAGATTTTTTCACACTATTTTCACCCATGTAGAGGAGTTTCACTGTATTCCAAACGATTTCTCGGTACAATTGAGCACGATGGCCTTTTTGTTGTCATTTCAATCAGCTTTGCATCCGGTGGCCGAAGGCAAAGTGGCTTAGCGGGCCAAAACAAACATTGGACGGCTTAGCGGGAGTTGAACTTGCCTCACAAACCCCAAGACGGTCTTTCCCAGCCCAAACGCTCGTGACTCTTCCGTCAAACGGGAGATGAGTTTGGATCCAAGGCGTTCTGGATTGCACGGAGCAAGTTGGATGAGGTGCGCTCAGCGGCTCACCCGGACGACAAACGTGACCTTGTCCTCCCAAGGTTCCTCCCAAGTTTTTTATCGCCTGCGCTCGGTCGCTCTCTCCGCTGGTTTGTCCGCTCCGGTCGTTGCCGCCTCCAGCCTGTCGGGAATTAATTGCGCATAAGCCTCTCCGCCCCCTTCCGAGGTTTTGCCTTTGCCTCCGCCAGACGGGCTCACCTGAGACGTGATGAATAAGACAAAAAAAAAGTTCGGGACATCGGGTAGAGAGGGGGAGGCAAAATGCAGCACCCATTGTGCCTCTGAACACAAGGCTTTTTTAGGGGGGGGGGGGGTCTACGTCCCGGAAGGATGTGGACTGGAGGAGTCACAGAGAGGCAGACCGGTGGACATCCTCACACAATTCCGTAGCTCAAAAAATCTTTGACATTTACACATTGATGTTTCCGCAAGGTCAAAGGTCACTCTTAAAGGCCAAAATGTATTTGAGGATTCAATGAATTAAGTCTTTTTTTTTTTTTAATGGGTGCACACTCACGGGTGACGTGCGGCAGGGTCGGCCAGAAGACGTCGAGGTGAGAGTGTGTGTGTGTGTGTATGTGTGCAGATTACAAGTGGGCTGAGAATATGGCCCGGGGTGAACGCCGGTCCCATTTGAACTGATTTTTGACCGTTCTAAATGGAAAAAGACAACAGAAGGGACCATGTGTTCAGGATGCCGTTTATTCGTGGTTACATTGCCTACTTGATCATAAATACGATGAAAAAAAATCCCTACCCACGGAACTCCAGTCGTATTTGTGTCCATTGTGTGGAAGCTGCCTGCGGTTCCAAGTCGCTCGTGAAGAAGTCAAATGAAGAACCAGATACAGAGTCACTCATATCGGTCATCCATATTGCTTTTCCAGGATGACTTTCAAAGGTGACTGGGAGGGGGGGGGAGTTGGAATGCGCCATTTTTAGAAAAATATCAAAATGGGGCCTTCCTCCCGTTTCCTGGCCGGAGCGTTGAAACGGGTCAATTTGCAAGTATGTGGGAGGAAGTCAAGAGGCGCAAATTCAAAATGGAGCAAACAAACAAAAAAAGCACAAAAGAGTACACCCCCGCCACCCCCCCCCCCCCAAAAAACACACTAACTCGGCAAATTCCAAAAGGCCACGCCGACTTGGCTGCGAGTCGAGACCGCCATCGGAGAAGAGTGAAAGGAGTCGGCGCCCGATTTCCACCAGCACCGCGGAGACGGAGACGAGAGACCCCGCCCAGTCTTCTCGTTTTTGATCGGCAAAATGGATCCCATTTCACGACATTGGTCTCAAACTTCATGCCCTCTTTGTTCACCTATCAAAGCCAGCGGCGTAATAGCGGCAATCAAAACCATTCAATGTTCTTCCACCAGATGGCGCTTTTGGCTCCGTCAAGTTTGCTCAACACTGGGATCGCAAAACTGGAAATTTCTGTAAGTGAGAAATACATTTTTCCATAGGAATTAAATGTCTTTTTATTGTATTTTTTTTGTAAGTGCAATTTGCACCCTAAGAAACTGCGGGCTAACTCTGGAGGATATTTTGCGTGGGGCACCTCACTGTGGAGAACGTCGGCGAGTCACACAACTACAAAGACGGCCATCAAAAAAAAAAATACAAAAAATAAATCTACAATCATGCGGGAGGGGTGAAGTGGCCCCCCCTCCACTCAATTCTACTGACACGGGAGAAGCACAATTCACAGGTTTTAAAAAAAAATATCCATTCTAGAGGACATTAAAGTCAGTCTCTGGTTGGACCACCTGCCCGCTGCGCTGCACATGACATGTAGAACGCCGCAATCCACGCCCCCCCCCCCCTTAGCTTTTAATGCACTCATGTTAGCTTTGCTGTCAACGACACGTCAAACATGTTGCGCTGTTTAAAAAAAAACAATGATGAAACTGATGAACACACGCATGGCCGAACTTGACTCTGGATCCACAATATGATCTTCTGTCTCGAATTATGATCATTTCCTGTTTCGTGGGCATCGACCAGTTGAAGGACGAGGTCAGAAAAAGGGGCGCGAAAGCCACATGGGGAGAGACGGGGTTTTAGTGAGCTGGGTGTCTCACTTCAGAGTAAAAAAAATAAAATAAAATACAAATAAGCCCCCCCCCCAACCCACTCCGATTTCACGCTATCTAATGATGTACACAGTGAAACTCCTCTACAACGAAATCATGTATTAATCCTCTTGTTTTATGTTGAGGGGGAAGAAATTTCATCTGTGCTGTATGTTACACATACGTACAGCACATTTGACAATAAAGTTGTATTCCATTCCATTCCATGTATGCATGAAGATATTCTTTCACACTAGGGGGTATTTTTACCCATGTAGATTTCGTTGTAGAGGAGTTTCACTGTATGTCCATTGTGGAGAGATTAACATTGAGCATGATTTAGGCCCTTCGACGTCGAGCATCTTCACGGCGTATAATTTCAACCTTGATGAAAATAATACTTGTCAAAAATGCGCCCGCCGCGGTCATCGGATCAATAACAATGGATCAATTTAAGTGGCTAAAACTCAAAATCAGCATCGGCAAACTTCAAGTGCCCCGAAATAGTCACGCCGAAACCTGTCTGAAGCCAATTTGGACCAAAATGCTTTCAAGCCTCCGTTTTTTTTCTTTTTCGTTGCACTTTTGTGACGCGCAGTTCAAACGCAGTTTGGGTGAATGTGGTTTGAAACCAGTTTTTGTTCCGTGCGGTCTGAACACAGTTGCGTTGAGTGCGGCGGGGGAGGTGGTGGTCGCGACCTTACACCTTTGACTCGTCGCCCAGGCCCAGGTAGGCGGTGGCGTTCCGGGCGACGTCCCGTAGGGCGACCGCCACGCCGCCCAGGAGGCCCTGGAGGTCAGCCGCCCCCTGATGCTTGTAGGCCAGGTAAAGCGAGCCGCAGAGCGCCACGACGAGGGCCAGCTTGAGCAGGAGGCAGAGGGCGCCGCGCCACGTCGGGTTTTTCCCCGCGGCGGGGGAAGGGCAGTGGGCGGCGCCGACCCCCCGGGTGAAGGACTCGGAGTAAGAGCGCTTCTCCGTGTGCACGCTGTGGCGCACGCGGGACTCGTCCAGCCAGTAGTCGCTGGGCTTGAGCGGTCGGCCCGCCGCTCCTCGGATGGGACGCCTGCGGGTGGCGCTGCGGGACAAAACAAAGGCGGGGCGGCGGGGCTTTACTTCATCGCGACCTCATGCCTGTTTGTGCGCCGTTACAAAAATGTACCTTTGTTCAAAAAAATCTAAAATACAAAAAAAAAAAAAAAATTGTTGAAGCGCCCCCCCCCCCCCCTTTTCGTGTGTATTTTCAATTGGAACTTTTCAAGCCTTCTTTTCTAAAAATATAGCCCCAATTTTTTTTAAAAATTTCTGATCAAGTCATCACATTTGGTCAAAAAATATACAGTGAAACTCCTCTACAAGGAAATCTACATGGGTGAAAATACCCCCCAGTGTGAAAAAATCTTCATGCATTCACACCATTCCCACTTTCCTGTTTAAATTTGCTACAGTGAAACTCCCTACAACGAAATCTACATGGGTGAAAATACCCCCTGGTGTGAAAAAAAATCTTCATGCATTCACACCATTCCCACTTTCCTGTTTAAATTTGCTACAGTGAAACTCCCCTACAACGAAATCTACATGGGTGAAAATACCCCTAGTGTGAAAAAAATCTTCATGCATTAACACCATTCTCCACTTTCCTGTTTCAAATTTGCTACGGTGAAAAACCCCCTGTTGTGAAAAATTTCTTGCTGCAAATATGATTTCGTTGTAGAGGAGTTTCACTGAATATTTTTTTTAAATTTCAAAAAAGTATTCCGCTGCGCCGACTGCAGCACGTTGAACATCGAGTGTTGATTTCCCACCCAAGCTACCTGATGCCCGCCGGCGTGCTGATTTCAGTGGCCAGAATGTCTTCCACCGGGCTCTCGCTGAACTTGACGGGGGGGCCTTCAGTCACCACCACCAGCTCCTCCTCCTCCACCACCACCTGGGAGTGTCGATTTGGAACCGTTAGCCGCCGCCGCCGCCAACAAAACGGGAAGATGCGGGACGAACGGCGCCGGAGTTGCCGCGCGCACCTTGGTTTGCCGTCTGCTGCCGGTCCGCGCGGTCACCGGAGTTTTCCCTCTGCTGCGCACGGGCATCTCTGCGACGGGGACTTGCTCCGGTTCAGTGACGGTCATTTCCTCTGAAAGGCACAAAAATAAAAAAGGGACTTTGGCACGATGTCGGTTCGGTCGAGCACGCAGGCGTCTGCCTTAGGTTGTCTGCAATTTCCCTTGTGGAGGACCCAAGTATCGATACATCCCAAGATCAATAGTCACCATCTTCCTTGTCGCTGTACTGGTCAAAGTCGGTGTTGCCGTTCTGGTTGGCGTCGACTTCGGGGAGGACGGTGACGTCAGTGGCGGCGGCGGCGGTCTCGGCTTCCGCCGTCGGCTCTTCCAACAGCTTCTGCAGCTTCTTCTCGTACAACTTGCGCGACGAGGCTGCAAATGCACAAATTCAGGCCACCAGCAGAGTCCTTTTTGTGTTTTTTCTACATCAACGTTATTAGCTACGCAAATAGGTTCCTGATCTATGATGCAAGTCTTTGTACAGTGAAACTCCTCTACAACAAAATCTACGTGGGTGAAAATACCCCCGAGTGTGAAAAAATCACCATGCATTAACACCATGCCCACTTTCCACAATGAGATGGTATTAAGTGACTTTGGACCTGTGTGTGTGTGGGGGGGGGGGGTGTTTACCTGTGATGTATGACGGAAAGAAATCTTTCATTCATTCAAAACCCGAGTTGTTTCAGTGTCATTCCGGCAAGGCTGCAACTTACCCACGATGGGTCCCGCGTCCACTCCATACTTGGCGAGGTGCAGTCGAAGGTCATCGTCGGTGAGTTCCGTCACCTCCACCTCGATGCGAGGCTTGTCCGTCTTCCTGGTGGCTTTCTGGGCGGCATGTCGAAAACGCGCCGGTGGTTAAAAGCGGCGCGCGGTGACGAGTGAGGCACGCGATCAAGTTTGGGGAGAGACTCACTCTGCCGGAGCGGCTTTTGTTGGAGACCACGGGGGCGGGCAGCTCGTCGTCGCTGGAGAAGGTGTCGACGGGCGGGCTCCTCTTGTTGTTCTGCGCCGTTAAATTCTTCAAATAGAGTTGCACGTAGACTTCTTTCTTGTGCTCGCCGCTCGGCAGCGCCACGTTGTTGGCCGCCAGCTCGTTCTTCAACTTGTCTTTGGTGAGCACCGACGGGTCTTCCAGAAACTCTGCCATGTTTGCCCTCGAGTTCCGAATGGGGCCGGGCGGATAACGGAGTCGCGGCGGGAAAGCGACGCGAGCGACCGCGTTGTTGTCAAGCAGGCTCGACTGGCGCCTAGCCGCTAACGCTAGCAGGAGCCCCGCGAATCGAGCCGAAACCGAGCCGCGCGTTCAACTTTTAGCCGGCCTGATTCGATACCGTCGCGTGGTTTGGATTTTTCCGAGGCCTTTCGGCGTCTTTGCTCCCGTGGAAAAGTGTCGCCGAAGACGAAATTTGCAATTGAACTGAAGTTAGCAGTTAGCTTCCTACCGGCCCGCTCGCCTCTTGTCCTGTCCGCGGTCCGACGGCGACCGGGGAGCACGTCGCTGCGCCATTGGCCCAGCGCTGCCAGTAAGCTCGAGGCCGATTGGCTCGCTCTCTGAATGCGACGCTCTGGGCCTCCGCCACTCGAACAAAGAGAACAAAAGTGCAGACTCGGGGCACGGGCACCGGCGTATCTTTCCAGCGAATAATGGCAACCTTTTAGGCGTTCGAAACACCCCCTAACGCCAATGTATAGCGACGAAAGAACGCATCTGTGACTTGAATCAAGAACATAAATGGTGCTTGTCGTCGTTGGCTGCCCGATCAGGCCTTTTGTTCGTATCCCCCCCAGCTCCTGTCTTGTTATTTTATTTGAAAGGACGTTATTCAACCCTCGGGTCCTAATTCGGACAATGTGGGAGTATCAAAACACAACCAAACGACCAGTCCTGGTTTTCTTTTGTCTTGTCTGCCTGAATGCAAAGTGCTGTAGTCTTGTCTTTTCACCAGAAGAGAGCAGTACGAGTCGTGTTAATAAAATGGCTGCTTCCTCCAGACCCTGGCTGACTCTTTTATTTTCCATGCACACATATTTTGACCAATATTCTTATCGTAGTTGACGTTTATATCAAATCATAAATTACAGATCTTGTCAATATGTATTCATAGCCTGCCTGACGTCGAGTGGCAAATAAATAGAAAAGAAAAGAGGATGTGTAGGTTTTTTTTTTTACACCACTTATTAAAAAATACATTTGTAGAACTTTTATTAAAATTACAGATTACCTTGGGGCGGCCCAGTGGGTAGCGTGTCGACCTCACAGTGCGGAGGTCGTGGGTTCGATCCCGGCTCCGGCCTCTCCCTGTGTGGAGTTTGCATGGGTTTTCTCCGGGTAGTCCAGTTTCCTCCCACATTCCAAAAACATGCATGGCAGGCTGATTGGACACTCCAAATTGTGTGAGTGTGAGCGCGGATGGTTGTTCGTCTGTGTGTGCCCTGCGATGGGCTGGCAACCGGTTCAGGGTGTCCCCGGCCTACTGCCCGAAGACGGCTGGGATAGGCTCCAGCACGCCCCGCGACCCTTGTGAGGATGTAGCGGTTCAGAAAATGGATGGATGAACAGATTACCTCACAAACCGGCCACAGCACGTGAGAGCACAGTGCTGTGAGTCGGACAGGCTTCTCTGCACCACCGGTGCGCCGCAGGGGACTGTCCCGGCTCCCTTCTGTTCACTCTCTACACTTCGGACTTCAGCTACGTCACTCCAACCTGCTACCTTCACAAGTTTTCCAATCGTCGGCCTCATTACGGACGGAGATGATCTGGAGTTCAGGGGACTGACGGAGGACTTTGTGGACCGGTGCCTGCAGAACCACCTCCAGATCAACGGCAGGAAAACTGAGGAGTTGGTTTTGGATTTCTGTTAGAAACGGTCTTCACCTGCACAGATGAACATCCAGGGTACGGACATAGAGAGGGTGACCTCCCACAAGTACCTGGGTGTTCTTCTCAACGATAAACTAGACTGGTCTACCAACGCTCTGATCAGGAAGGGGATCTTCCTGCTCAGAAAACGAAGGCCTTTTGGAGTTCAGGGGTCACTCCTTAAGACCTTCCCTGACTCTGTGGTGGCCTCAGTCATTCATTATGGCATTGTCTGCCGGTCAGGCAGCATCTCAGTCCTGGACAGAGAGACCGGAGTGACTGGTGAGGAGGGCCAGCTCTGTCCTGGGCTGCTTCCTGGACACTCTGGAGGAGGTGGGCAACAGCCCTCCGGTAGACATTTTTAATATGCTTATGTTTTATATTTATCTCTATACAGTGAAACTCCTCTACAACGAAATCATGTTTGCAGCAAGACATTTTTCACAACAGGGGGTTTTTCACTGTAGCAAATTTGAAACAGTAAAGTGGGAATGGTGTGAATGCATGAGGATTTTTTCACACTAGGGGGTATTTTCACCCATGTAGATTTCGTTGTAGAGGAGTTTCACTGTACTTTTTGTTCTTCTCCCTTTAATCATTTTGCTGCTGTAAATGGGCAATTTCTCCCTTGTGAGACAAATCCAGGTTTTCATGTCTTATCCCTACGGCCTAGTGGCCTAACCGCAGACAAAAGCCAGCATCCCCTTGTGACGGACATACGCCGGGCCGTGTGCTGCGGTTGTGGCTGCGGGGACAGCGGTTTGAGGCGGCATTGTGGCTCCCCGCTCGTCCTTCACACCGCAACCCCCCCCACCCCACCCCCGCCACCGTCATCATCACTCTCCGGGATGCTTCTGCACCGCGCCCCCGCACACCAAAGCTAAAAAGCACACTTAATACGGCACTTGAAGCCTAGTTCAGCTTTTCCACAGCCAACCTGCCAGTGCAGCGAGAGGCTGCAAATGTGGAGCCCTTGAGAAACACCTCTTAAGCTTTCTTTGTGCGTAATTTATACAGAAAACAAGGCGCGGGCCAAGAATCATAGCGAGCGCCTCTTTAAGCATAACAGTCGCGGCCTCTGAAAGAAAAAAAATGATCAAAGTTGGCCGCGGAATGGTCAACAGTCACATTTTCAGAAGAAGTTCACTTTATTAAAGCAAATGGGCCCCGGCGGCGGCGGTGGGTCTGATCTGATGTCTCGTGACAGATAACTGAAAAATAAACCAGGGGAACAAATTAAACGCCTGGTAGGAACCAGACAAACACGGGCGGCCGCGCGGCCAGCAGTCAGAAGGTTACATTGATCCTTTTCATTTCCAAAGTGTAACAGAAACGCCCTGACGAAGCGATGAAGTCAGACTCCCCGATTGAGTTGATCTTGGAGAGTTTCAATAAACCGCAGCAGTCGGCCATTACAACTTCTCACCCATTCCCACTCAGCTTCGAACATTTCCTGGGACGATCGCGACCTTGGCGGCCCGCGCCCGCGTGCGCACAATGATCCAAAACGAGAAGAGAGATGGATTTTTCCGGCATAGTCATCCGCTTTCGGCGAGCGGTTCTGACCAGAGCTGGGTTTTTGTCGAAGCTCAAAGGGCGTTTGGCCACCGAACGGGAATTGAACCGTTCACCTGTCATGATTGCATTCAAAGTCAACGTCAAGGCGCGAATAGGCACCTATGTATCTGTCTGGCGTCATTGTACAGTGAAACTCCTCTACAATGAAACCTACATGGGCCAAAATACCCCCTAGTGTGAAAAAAATCTTCATGCATTAATGTGTGTGTGTGTGTATTTACATCCGAGATCAAATTCGCTACAGTGAAAAACCCCCTGTTGTGAATTTTTCTTTTTCTGCAAACACGATTTCGTTGTGGAGGAGTTTCACTGTACCTCCAAAATCAATCACTTTTCAGGAGTCTTCCCCCCCCCCCCAAAAAAAAAAATTTGGGGGTGGGTCATATGAGTGTGTGCACTTAAGTCTGTGGGGGGGGGCTCAGCATTATTCAGCATCCGAAATAACGCTTGAATCGGGAACAGGTCGACACTGATTTCAGGCAGCCCTCTCAAAGGGTGTCGATTGGCCGAATTGGTGATCGATTCTTCGGGGTGAGTGTTCAACTCCTACAAGATGGGATCCAAGTGTCTCAAAAATGTGCATTCCTGCAATTGGGGGGCGTTTGTTTCCACCATGGAACTGAATTTGAAGGCTCGTGTGCTCAACAAGCCAACACCATCCATCCATCCATTTTCCACCGCTTATCCGGGGTCGGGTCGCGGGGGCAGCAGCTTTCGTTGGGAATCCCAGACTTCCCTCTCCCCAGCCACTTCTTCGAGCTCTTCCCGGCGGATCCCGAGGTGTTCCCAGGCCAGCGTGTCCCACCGGGGCCTCCTGCCGGTGGGACTTGGCCAGAACACCTCACCAGGGAGGCGTTCAGGAGGTATCCGAATCAGCTTCCCGAGCCACCTCATCTGGCTCCTCTCGACGTGGAGGAGAAGCGGCTCGACTTGGAGCCCCTCCCGGATGACCGAGCTTCTCAGCTTATCTCGAAGGGAGAGCCCGGACAACCCTGCAGAGGAAACTCATTTCGGCCGCTCGTATCCGGGATCTCGTTCTTTCGGTCGCGACCCGAAGCTCGTGACCATAGATGAGGGTCGGAACGTAGATCGAGTGGTAAATTGAGAGCTGAGCTCCTTCTTGACCACGACAGACCGGTCGCGACAAAGTCCGCCAGCGACGAGCCAACACTCTGCCCAAAACCCAAGGGCCACTTTCCCGCACTAATATGTCACAGCGACATTTGATCATTCCGCCACATTCAATTGGCAAACTAATGAGGACAAATCCCGAGTTGTTTCCTGTGGAGAAAGCCGGTTAGCACCCAAGCAAGGCGGGCGGGCGGCTTTCAGACTGGCCTGCGTGCGTGCGTTCTGGCCTTGACACGGCCAAGTCGCACAGAATGTTTTCATGTGTTGACAATCCAAATTTGAGTTGAAAGGACACACGGCGAGTTGCAGACACGTCCGTCAGAAGAAAAACGAGACTCCCTCCCTGGCCCTCGCCGGTGCCCATTTGGAGGGGGGCCCGCTTGTATCGTAAGCGCTCCTCCGCGTGTTTGTGAAACCATTACAATTTGGACCCTTCCCGTTTTATTTGGCCTTTGAATACAGACGCACACTTTCTAATGTCCTCGCTGAACTTGTGGGGGTGGGGTGGGGGGGGGGGAACGCTTCGCCGTGTCAGCGTTCATGAAGCCGATGAAGAATTTCTATTCGGACTGCGCAAAAGGAGCTGACGGGACG
Organism: Hippocampus abdominalis; assembly: GCA_018466805.1. Lineage (NCBI taxonomy): Eukaryota > Metazoa > Chordata > Actinopteri > Syngnathiformes > Syngnathidae > Hippocampus > Hippocampus abdominalis. The sequence goes on along the minus strand of CM031697.1, from coordinate 523,511 downwards.
CTGCGTTGGAAAATTTCAGGTGGGTCATCCATCTTGTCCCAAGCGTCATTTATTGAGATGAAGGCAAAAGGAACTGGCCCTTCGCGGCAACTGAACCTTTCGGAAGCCTGCGTACACGCGGCTCACAGAGGTGGAAGCAAGTCATGAAGACCGTATTTTCCGCACTAAAAGGCGCACTGGGTTATGAGGCGCACCTTCAATGAATGGCCGATTTTGTCATTTCATATGTTGGACGCACTGAATTATAAGGCGCAATCTACAATGCATCCACTAGATGGAGCTACGCTCCTTCCTTTCAACTCGAAAGGCGTTCATGACCGACTCCGAAAAACGTAAATGAGCAATTACGTCAATGAAACGACGAACATTGAAAATCATGCCTCAAAACAGAAAATCAAATGAGGAAATCACAAAATGAATTCTGTAGGGGGGGGGCTATGGAATTTATTTTGTGATTTCCTCGCTTTCTGTTTGGATGCATTATTTTCAATTTTCGGAGTTTCATTGAAGGAATTGTTAATTCATGTTTTTCGGAGGCGGTCATGAAGGGCCTCTGGAGTCGAAGGGAAGAAGAGAAGGCACGGAGACGGACAAAGACAGACAGTCAAGCCTCGGTTTTCGAACGTCTGGGTTCTCGACAATAAATTTCAAGTATTTTATGCCTCGGATGACGAACAAATTTCGGTTCTCGAACAAACTGAGCGCACTTGAATGCACCATTTGACTCCTCTCGCCTTCCTTACACCAGGAAGTGACGCTTCCTCGTGTTGCTTTCCATTGTGAGCAGACGTGTTGAATAAACATTTTGATTTTAAAAAGAGCGTGGTTTCGGTTTTCCAACAATTTCGGTTTTCGAACAGCCTTCTGGAACGGATTATGAACGAAAACCCAGGTTTGACTGTACCTGTATTTGTTGAGACTGTGAAAAACATTCATAAAGTGTGCGTTTAAAAAAAAAAAAAAAAAATTCAGAGCTGCAACAAAAACATATTTAACCCTCATGCAGTAATAATCCCAAAATTGGACATTTCGAACACTTTGGACGATTTTGGTGAAGTGGCTGCGAAACAGGCCAAAATCCAGATAGATTCCTGTTAAAAATGGACTTCCTACACCCTACTGGCCAATGACGGCGTTGCAGCTGCTGGAAGTCACTGGGAAAAGTCGCTTTTAATAACTTTGTTACTTTTCAAATCTTGTCATTGGTAAAGTAAGGAAGTTGCTTCTAAAATCAGCTATCGGCCAAGTAACGAAGGAACTTTTCACGGTAAATTGGGCAACGAAGCGCAGGGCAAGCTCACGCGGCCTCGTGCCAGCGTCTTGAGTTCACAGGAAAGAAACATTTCCGTGCTTGGCTTGGCCGTCGCTGTCGACAAGCAGACCTGCCTCTGCTTAGCTTTTCTGTCCGCGCGGTCGAACGTCGGTAGCCGAGCGGGACGCCAAAAGCCTCACATAAGGCCCCTGTCATGTGCTGGCGAGACGCCGCCGCCGCCGTCGCGGCCCTTCCGCTCTTTCTCTTCTTTGGCGTTTGCGGCTCAGAGTGAGCCGCTCGCCGTCCGTGAGCTTCGGCGGGAAAGCGGACCGGCCGAGAGAGACTAAGCAGCACCGCGCATTCCATCTTTAAGTGCCGCATTTTCAAATGAGCAACCGGAACGTTGGGCGCACCTGCACAATGTAAGGAGATTGCCCCGATGGATGGGCTCCATCAACAATTCTGTCTGGTGGCGGCCAATTTGGCTAACTTCACAAGAAGCAGCAACTTGACAAATGTTGGTTAAAAAAAACCCAAAAGAGCCAAGCTTGATATTGCCATTACTGTCGTACACTTGACTTTGGAGTCAGCCGATCCTCCATCAAGCGTCTCCAGTTGCTCCAGAATGCCGCTGCTTGCCTCTTGACTGGTACTCGTAAGAGGGAGCACATACAGTCAAACCTCGGTTTTTGTGCTTAACCCGTTCCAGAAGGCTGTTCGAAAACCGAAACCATGTTTCCCATTGGAATCAATGTAAAAAAAATTAATCCGTTCCAAGTCAAGAAAACCACTTTTTTTAAACCACTTTTTTTTTTACAATTTCACACCATAAACTGTACAAATGTAATAAGAGAGCAGGTAATATGTAAAATACTGTACAAACAAACTGTAATATGTTTTATTTTCACCAAATTTAACATTAACATAGTAACATAAAAGTTAAAGGAACATCCCCCCCCCCCAGTGCACATGAATTTCGGATTCGAGTTCCCTCGAAGCACTTGACTTGCATTTTTCCATCTGTGGCCCTCAAGTGGAAAACGTTGGGCCACCCCTGCATCATTTGCACGCGCGCAGGTGTAGCCAATGTTGAGTTTTACGTCTCAGCGCGGGATGAAGTTATTTGACGCATCGGGGGAGCTTTCAGCTCCTCGTCTCCTGCAGTCGGCGCACATTCCGACCCGGAGAAAAGTCCTTGCTCAGCTGATGTTATCGACGCTCCGACACTTCATTACTTTCCTCGCCTGGCACGGGCCAGTTGGCGAATACGCCGATCTCGAAAAGCACTTGTCGCGGCGTTGACCGTCTTTGGGAACGGGGCAGGGGGGGGGCGGTCCGCTCAAGCGTTCTCCACGTTTTTTTCTCCTCGTGGGCTACGGACGGCGTGAAGCCTCGCAGGCGGTGCGGCCGCGCCAGCGTCGGAGGACAAATGTGCCAAAGTCAGCTGTTTTTTTTTAGCCGCCCGCTCGCCCCACTGGCGTATCCAGCTGAGCTACAATAATTTGACACCTCTTAAGCAGCTGGACCCTTTTGGCGCGACAAGCAGCACTTTGTTTTTCGATTCCCGCCGTGTTCTGCGCGCAATAAAAAAATGGCCGTCAGCAACATCGCACACCGTGTTTTCATCCACTTTGGCCCGGCTCCCCGAGCCGTTCAATCTCCGCTCTGCCTCCCTATGCGGGGATTTAACATACACTTTGTGGTAACCTTGCTAAGTTACCCCCCCCACCCCGTCCCCACGCTGTGAATAAAGGCTTGTTTCTGTGCGCCGCGCTTGTTAAGACTTCAAGGACAGCTCGCTCCATCTGGCATTAAGTATCGCCGTGCCAGTGTCGGGTTAACTGACACTCCTGCACTTAAACTAATGGCAGCGAGCAGTCATCTCCCATGAGGCGCTCACCTTGGAAAAAGGAAGAAATTAAAAAAAAAAAAAAAAGTCTCTCTCTCTCTCTCTCTCTCTCTCTCATCCCCAATCACGGCGGCCGGCGCTGCCCTCTCGCCACCCACTGGATGAGCTGGCGGGCATGAAAAGAGGGATTGTTTCAGCATTGGCCCATACATGACTGCAAATGAAAACATGTAACACGCATGTCCCGGCTTGGATTTGCCCCGTGCTGCAGTTCAATGGCACTTTTGAGTCAGAGGGAGGCGGGGGTGGGGGGGGGGGGGGGGGGGGGGAGTCAGCAGAACGTCATGAGCGGGGCAAACATGCGAGCCAGCTTTCCCCCCGATTTTTCCGGCAGATAGCGGGACCCCCGAGCGCTTGCGAGGGACAGATGTGGCCGCGCAAAAAAAGACTTCCTGATGAAAACCAGAACGTGCTGTGGAAAAGCATCTTCGTGGGGCTTTCGCGATCGCTCTCAAAGAATAGACACGGCTGGATGTACAGCCTGGATCGGATTTTTCATTGCGGGGGGGGGGGGCTGGGGAGGGGGGCTTGTTCAGTGCTGCCTTGACTAACAAGTCCAATTGGTTCTTGATCGTAACTCAGTTTATGCGGTTTTGGTGATATAGAGAAACCCCACTGGAAGATTTGGACTGCATTCGCAAAAACAAACTCATCAAATCCGATTGAGGGAGAGTGAGAGCAATGGATAAGACAAAAATATCTGGTAAAGGAATCAAATTGGGATCCTTCCATTTTGAAAAGAACACACCTCACTTTCCATCTCCCGATGCGGTGAACATCTCGCAAAAAGGTGCACGTTTCGAAAGCTCACCGACGGCCTTTGCTTTGCGTAGGCCTAAAATGCAGGATCACAGCAGATGGCTTTCACTCATTTCCAACACAGCGAGCGCTGTTCTGAAATGCATTCTTCTTTTCAAATTGGCGACATCTCAAGCTCAGTAAGTATGCTGCCATCTAGTGGCCAAGAGTGGAATTACACCCGATGTCAACAAGGGTTAGACCAGTGGTTCTTAGCCTTGTTGGAGGGACCGAACCCAACCAGTTCATGTGCACATTCACTGAACCCTTTATTAGTAAACAATAAAAATGTGATTTTTTTCCCCCTACAAATTCAAGACATTAACCCTCATGCAGTATTTTGAAGCGGCTGCATGAAGGGTATTACGTCCCAAAAATGTCCCTCTTCCAATGTGCAACAACTTTTTTCACTTTTCATTTTTTTTCACTTTCAACCCCTCAAAATGTTCAGTGGGAATTGGCCAAGACATCGATATACATCCTATGCAAAATTTCAGCTTCGTGGAGTTATTTGTCACTGTTTTGTCTGTGGGGTCCATTTGTCCAACAGTCCAAAATCGTCCGAAATGTCCAATTTTGGGATAATTACTGCATGGGGGGGTTAAAAAAAGGAAAAGTGAAAAAGTGAACCTGGGTTCGGTTGAACCCAGGTTAAGAACCACTGGGTTAGACCAAATAGTGTTCTTAATTATACAAAAAAAAAAAAAAATCACCAAATTGCGGGGCCACAAATTTTTCTATTCTCTGGGCTTTTATACAAGAGGCAAGGCAGCCTGATTTATATGGCGCATTTCATACACAACGTGCTTCATTTTTCATATTTCAAAGTACAAAATTTAAAATACATGGGTGGGTTAACCTGGATTTCAAAGCACTTACACTAGGGGTCATTGGGGGGGGGGGGGGTCTGGAAGAGATGAATGGCATTTCCATTCATTTCAATGGGGAACATTGATTCCAGGTACAAGCAAAGATTTGCTCATGGATTGAATTCAATTGGTAATTGAAGGCCCCTCCGCAGAGCCAAGTCATATGCGGGTGTTTATATGTCTTGGTGTCTGCTCCCCCCGCCTCAATTTGGGCCGTCTCAGTGTTTCCCTTTACGGGAATCCTCAGCTTGTCCCGCCACATCTCTGGGCCTTCCTTCATCGGGGGGGGGGGGGGGGGTTGCGAAGATAAACACAGTTAGCACAGGTGAGCGCGGGGCAGAGCGCAGCACAAGACCGCCACACGTCCCCCATGAAGCCCCCCCCCCCCTCACCCGCATCATCTCAATGGAAAGCCAAACATCTTTTTCAGCTAAATATAGGCCGGCCCGGCGGGAGCCGGTGGGTCCGAGAGCCATTTTCAACAAAGAAGAGCCCGCGGCCCAGAGTCGAGCCGGGGCACCCGGGGGCCGGCGGGTGGCGGTGTGCCGGCGGTGCGTCGGTGGTCCGCCTTTCTCTTATGCACCGACTCTTGTGCAAACACTGCAATCCTGCGGTCCGCTCCGTCGTGGCAAGCGGCGAAAGGAGCCACTGTGCGCTAACACACAGCCGCGGTGTGCTGTCTCCGCAGACCCACTCGGTCCACCATCCAGAACCCCCCCCCCCCTGCCCACCAAGCCCCGGCCACTGAGAGGGCCAGCGACAGACCCCGGTGTGTGATCTCGTAACCGTGCTGGGAACTCCTGCTGGGGGGTGGGGCCATGTTAGACTTCACGGCCACATGTGACCTCATGACATGTACAACAGGCCCTCGATTTACGAGTGTCCTGGCTTACGACTTTTTTTTTTTTAAAGTTACGTGCCTTCGTTTGGTCGATACTTCCATTTTTTTTTTTTGGTCTTGTATTGCGAAACAACAATTTGAGCAATAAATGTACTTTGATGCTCTCGCATGCAGACAGGCATAGCCGCCGTGTCCAAAAAAAGCTAGGCTAACCGGACAGGTTTGGGTGCTGTGCTAGTTTTTGGCAGCTTTCCAGCATTTGATTGACTGTTGACCGTTTTTTTGTTGTTGTTGTTGTTTTTTGAGCTGGTATCGGCTGCAGCTACCTCGACGGGCGAAGAGGCACTCCCCCCCCAAAAATGGACAAATGGATGCGTAGCATGACAACAAGTCATGCTACCAAAAAAAAACAGAAAAGGTAGAGGTGTGATTTTTTGCCATCGTTGCCGTTTTGTGTAAGACGATTGTGACGACAGGGCGGGCGGCTTTTAACGAGCCGCCTGTCTGTTTTTTCTTGTCATTTTTTTTTTTTTTTCTTCTTCCCCCCGCAGATGATGTTACCACCTCGGCCGCCCGCGCTCGTGTTACGCCTCGACGTCTCTGCGCAGTTTACGCGGAATGACAAGGCGTGACTGCGCCGCACTATTCCCGGCCGCTTGAAAGGGGCGCTTTATGGCCTGTGGAAATGATTCATCAGGCGCAAGAATGTATGCATTTATCACATTGGGCCGGCGCGAAGAAGAAAACGGCCAAAAATATCAGGTCGGGCCAGGAAATAAGTGAAAGCTGGATGTTTTATCAGCCAGCCAAGCTTTTTGTTTTTTTTTTTTTAGGATAATATACCATTAATCATCAGGATCACATCCAATAAAATCGCAGATTCATCAAGGCTGAGGTGGAAGTGACACTGTCCGCCGAGGAGAACCAAGGCCGGCGGCTTCCCTCTTCCACTGAGCTCATCTGTTCTACGCCACGCGCGGGTCGAGCCTCGACAGATGCGCGCGGCTCGACCGCACCGGTGGGCCAAAAAAAGGCCGGCCGCGGCTTTCCGCCTCCGGGATTTACCGTAACTCTGGGACAAAGCGTTCACAGCTTGGTGCCGCTCCAATATTGTCGTTGGCCGAGCATCGAATTGACTCGACCCCGAGCGCGGAGAGAACCGGCGGACAAACGCCTGGTGTGCTTCGTCGCTCATCGATCGGCAACCTTTGATCGGCCGAGGGATCGTCCTCAAATACGAAATACGGCGTCAACAGCGACGGCGGGAACCTGTTACCCAGTGACCGGTACGCTGAGTCAAGTCACTTTGTCAAGGTAACTGGCATCACGCATCTGAAATCGAGGGTTGAAATCCGGGCTGGGTCGGGGCCATCGTGTGCGGAGGTTGCATGATCTCCCTTTGCCTGCGCCTGCGCGGGTTTCCTTTCTGGTTCCCTCCCAGAATCCCAAAACACGCATGCTAGCTACAGGGAAGACCCCACAACATCCGCACGAAAGAATGTGATCGGGGTTAGTTTGAACAGATCGAAACGATATCGTTCAAGTGTGCTTTACCGATGACAGGAATTGGATTCAGGAGTTTGCATGTTCTACCCGGGCCTGCGTGGGTTTTCTCCGGGTGCTCCGGTTTCCTCCCACATTCCAAAAACATGCATGGCAGGCTGATTGGGCACTCTGAATTGTCCCTAGGTATGACTGTGAGCGTGGATGGTTGTTCGTCTCTGTGTGCCCTGCGATTGGCTGGCAACCAATCCAGGGTGTCCCCCGCCTACTGCCCGAAGACGGCTGGGATAGGCTCCGGCACCCCCCCGCGACCCTAGTGAGGATGAAGCGGTTCGGAAAATGGATGGAATTGGATTCGCCCCGAGGAAATGAAGGTGGACCCGATCCGAGGAATTCACCTCAAATCTGGCCTGGAGGGCCACCGTACCTCGCGAGGTTTGCAGCCCTCGCGGCCGCGACACGCCCCGATTCAGACGATCGGCTCATCGATCGGCTCTGAAGCGGCACAAGAACGATCCCGATGATTTGAAGCGGGCGCGTTGCTCCGGGGAAAAGCTGGAAAACGGGCGGCCCGTGAGGACCGAGTTTCGACACCCCCCGACCGAAATTGTTTTCCCTGCCTTCCAGACAAAATCAGCCATGGCCAGATTATCGGATGTTTCTAAACACGTTTGCAATTGCAAATTTCTCCAACCAGAATGTCGGGCCCCTTTTAGAATAAAGCAGACACGGCTCGCGTTTCTTCCGTATTTGCCGCCAGTCGACGGCACCATGCTGGTACTACGACGCACTGTATTTTCTTGTGTGTGTGTGTGTGTGTGTAATTTTCTCTTTAATAGAGAGTCATTGCCAAGTGGACGTACTGTACATGCTGGAGATGAAGGACTAATCCGTACTCTGTTGTTTTTGGAGTCCCGTCCTGCATTTGAGACGGCGGCCCACACATTGGAGCCATTAGTAGCACAACCCAACAACGCTGTTGTCAATAAAAACACGTCTGCTGCTGCTTTTACACTCCCCCTCCAAAAGTTTTGGAACGCCGAACTCAATCCCTTTGACTCCAACCTTTTTAGTCCGCTCCGGTTCTCTGCGACTCGAGTAGGACTGCATCACATCGGCGTTTAGCATTTTTTTAGTACCAATTGGTCCTAAATTCCCGGTCGTTTTGAAACGGTTCGGAGGTGACGACTCTCGGACTAATGAATGGGAACGAGCGAAAGAACGGATGCTTGGACCTGCCGCCATTTGTAAAAATTGCAAGTAAACCTTGAGCACTCGGCACCCATTGCCGCCCCGGTCATCTCCCCCATCTGCTGCCCCTTCTCAAGGTTTCTCATTTTTTAGTTTTACCTTGTTTTTTTTCTTGTGTGAACAGTTGCCATGGGAAAACGAAGCTTCGCGAAGCACTTGTGATATATTTTTTTGGGACTCCTCTCGATGGTGCTCTTGGTTTCAATATCACGGTGAGTGCAATGGAAATGTATTGAAATTCCACGGCCTCTTTAAGCCAAGAGTGCCACCTAGAGGAGTCAAAAACTATCACAAGTGCTTCATGAAGCTTCAGTTGTCCGTCACGAGTAAACGGGACCAATCTTTTCAAAAGGGTTCTTAACTTGGAAACGGGACTTGGCCACGTGCTACACGGATCAATTGGGAAGATTTATCTTCCAATTGGAAATCAAGGTTGACTTCCACCCCAACTTGCCAGATGGACAGACTTTTTCAATATTTTTCAGCTGCGCTTTCCTTAAAAGCGACAGGAATAGATTTAGTCCGCTCGAGTTCTCAATTGGGGTTGGCAACAGAACCGGGATTGCCGTTTTCAACTCGAGCCAGGAACCGACGACAGTGTGCGGCCGACGCGTTTTGGAGCCACACGAGCGACGAGGTGTCGATTTGAAACGTGACGTGCCTTTTGCATGTTTTACTTGTCCACATTTGTGGCAAACGCGGACACCCCCGCACTGCACCGCAGCGCAAGAGCGCAGCCACAAAAGCAGCTCACGGCCTCTATTGGACAGAGTTGGCTCCCGTTCCAAGAAACACAGCCAGCTTTACCGCTGAAATACATTTCAATACATTTGAATTTCCGCAGCCACTTTCGCTCCCACCACCCCCGAAGTCCGGAGGTGGTAATGAATTAGGGAACAAAGGCCTCAAAAGAATTCCTTCCTTATTCCTCTTATGAATTACGCCCCCACCCCCACACCACCACCAAGCCCCGACCGCACAAGGAAAACAAAAGATGGCCCGTTTATTTTCCTGCGGTGGGCCCGTTTCAACACGGCGATTATTCACGCACGGGGCCTCAATCGGGTCCGACGGTTTTTCAAGGCACCAAGAGATGGCCGTCAAATCAAATGGTTCAAATGTCAACTATGTTCATTTAAGAATAAGAATTCCAATTGGTTCTCATCGTATAAACGGTGGCAATTATCTTTGAGCGAATTATAATTCAGGCAGTAGTGAACAAAGGGGAACTCAAAGCAAAGGTAAGGTGTCACAAACTTCAGATTGTGTGAAATTGCTTTTTTTGGAAGACTAGCTTTATTTTCCCATTTTTAATTGGTTAGTTATTTATGGAATTATAAACTTTGTCATTTGTTTGATGAAATAAACACAGCCGTGTTGTTGGTATTTTTTTTTAATACTTTCACATTTTTTCTTTTATTATTACTTTTATGATAAAACCTTGATCATTTCATCAAATAAAAAAAAATATTTTGTTGAATGTATTCAAAAAGTATTTTTAGTCCGATTATTCAATGTCAGAATTTATGAAGCTTGATCAATATATGGTGAGAATCTGGTAAATCAGGCATGTATTGCTCCAGTCCTCAAGGGGCCGCTGTCCTGCCTGTTTCCAGCAGCTCATCGGCGAGCTGCGAAGCGAGATAACGATCCTGTTTTGCATCCGGTGTGTTGCTTTCAGGGAGAGATGGAAAATAGGCAGGACGGCGGCCTTGGAGGACTGAATTTGCGCACCCCCTTTTGTAAATAATGTCTTACCATTCACGATCTGTTTCCCAATGGGGGTCGCCATTGTCATGTGACCCCCCCCAACCCCCCACCCCAATTTCACAACTCGGTCCTTCCAGCTCAAAGGGGCGTTCCGATGCAACTTTCCTGGCTGGAGGTCCAACTTCCCGCCTTCCTTGAATGCAGCATCGCAATGTTAGCATAGCTTTCGTAGGTTAGCCTATATCCCACTTAGCTTGGCCTAGCTTTCGTAGGTTAGCCTATGCCACTTAGCTTGGTCTATCTTACTCATTCGCAAATGATCCCCCCCACAATGATTTTGAAAACATGACCAACGACGGTAAGAAACAGCGCCCTCTCCTGTGAGACCCAACTGCAGCTTGGCAGAAGCCTAAATCGGAATTAATAGAACAAATGTTGCATTTATAAATACAAACCAAATTGCGCTAAATGGGTTGGGGAAGAAAGTGAAAAATAAATAAACCACAGAGAGGTGAACCGTAACAAGTAAAACACACTGTAAATACAACCATATTTTCTTGTACAAGTTGGATAATTAGAAATATGGACGTGTGAGGAAAACAGACGTGTGAACTTATTTTTGGGTCACTTTTTTTTTTTTTTTTGTCGGTCCTGGCAGGGACACGGCGATTACAGAAAATGCTTGTATTTTTGTTTGCATGCTTGTGTAACTCTGGCTCGGCGCGTGCGTGTGTGTGTGTGTGTGTGGGCCGACGTTGGCCGCGGCGGGCGCGCCGCCGACTGTAAAGAAACAGCTGGAGGCAAAGCCAACAGCGGTCCGGCTCGGAGAGCTCCGGGGCCCTGCCAGGCGGCGACAGATTCCAGAAGTTTCCACGGTGCCGTGTTGCCATGCCAACGGGCGGCTGGCACGCCGCCGCGAAACGCGCACCTGGCCCACCAAGAGTCCAGAATCACCTCTGCTGTCACGGTGTGATGAACAGGTCATTTACAACCCAAGTGTTTGTGTGTTCTTAAGAGTTATGGGCGCAGGGAAAGAAAACAGTGTGGCAGCGCGGCGGACCTCCTCCGCGCGCCGCCCCAATCAAACTGAGAAGCCGTGGAAAAGCCTCGCGCACGCGCGCGTGCACGCGCGCTAGTGGGCCCCCGCGTTTGGCTACCTGCGCCTTCGGTGGCGACTTTACGCACACCAATGTCGAAATGTCAGCGCTCTACAATAACAGCACCACCCACATATCTGGAGCAGTTCACAATCAATACTTTTTTGCATATTTAAGTCAAATATCTGAAGCTCAACAACGGGTTTTTTTACTTGAATGGAACTAAAAAAAAAAAATCATGAAATACAAATAAGCAGGGAGGGGGAAAAAAACCCAAAGGGAATTTACAGCGGTTAGGAGTAATTAAAAAAATAATAAAAAACAGGAATATCCGGGGATTGGGTCCAAAAATGCAGGTAGGAGGGATTTGACGTGAAAAAATAGGGGACAGGTTGAAAAAACTAAATGAAAGTGTGACTTTTGGTTCGGGTAAACCCTCACTTCAAGTACAGGGTGTGAGCACTTTTGCAATGTCTGCAAAGGGACACTTACTCAGACGGAAACTCCAACCTGGAAATGAAGATCTGTCGTCGCATCTTTGCTGAAGCCACTCGGAGGCAACGGACATCACCTGACGTTGAGGCCTCGTAATTCATCACACACACACACACACACACACACACACACACACACACACACACACACTTTTATCTTCCGTGGCGAGGCTTTCCCAACGTGACGCGATGCGCCAAATGATATGGGCGAGTCTCTCGCACTGGAGAGGAAAATCCAAAAATTCCCCCTCGTTGAATTCCGATTCTTGTAGGTGGAGAAGAGCAGACAGTCTGCGGTGGTGAAAAGTCGCCACTTTTTGCATTCAGCTGCTTTTTTTTTCTTCTTTTTTTTCTTAACCACAAGCCATATAAAGTCAAGCCGTTGAGTTAATAACACGCACAAGTGATTTAAGCGTACTTAATTTAATATTTTAACAACAGCCTTTTATTAAATGACACCTGATACTCGTGTGCTACATTTTTGTTAGCGCCGCAAAAATATATATTTTTTTCCCCCCCATCGATGTGTCACAAACCTGACGAGGAGGCCTGTGGCGGAGCTTCACTTGCCTTTTTAGCGTGCGTGGCCTCGCTTACTTCGCTTAGCATAATGAATTTAGATGAGCCCGGCCGGCCCAGCCGTCAGCAACCTTCAAGACTCGAAAGGGCCAATTGGACCACACACCGCCCGCAGAAAACAAACACGCCAAAGCCACAAAAACCATTGGGACGTCGAGTGCAGTGGTTCTTAACCTTGTTCGAGGTACCGAACCCAAACAGTTCATATGCGCATTCACCTTCTTTAGTGAAAAATAAAAATAGGATTTTTTTACTTTTTTTTTACAGATTCAAAACATTAAAAAATGCATGTATTAATCGATCGAAACCCAGGTTAAGAACCACTGGTCTAGACTGAGGATACCATTGCATACATGGATTTTTCCTTTGCCATTTAGTGAGAAGAAACGCTGGTGTGTTTCGTACCTATTTATGAAATTCATGAACCGATTCAGAGAGCACAAGATCTGATTTCTGCAGGAAACAAAAACTTCACTCCAAAACTCTGAAATGAACTACATTTCTAGAGCACTTTTTGAATACAACAACCACCCCTGTGCACAGAAACTTTTCTTCCCTTGGATTTATCCATGTTTTTTTTACTGCCTCAGTAAATCTTGACAGATTCAAACCAAACCCAGTTGACACTTTAAACCAAGGTGTTCTTTTCTTTTGCTGTCAACGTTGGCCGCCATCGCCTCCTGGTTAGCCTCCCAGTTTAAATTTTTTTTTTTTCTCGGGGTCCTAACACCCTTGTCAACTCCTCTTATTTAGCCGAGCAAATTTACAGTAGTTAAGCCTAGCCAATTAGCTTGTACTTGTAGCTTGTACGTCCCCCAATTTTGCCCATCCCCACTTAGCGGGAGCTTGGTCTAACCACTGTTAGCTTGGTTTAGCCCTCTTAGCTTAGCCATGTTTACTTACCTTAGCTTAGCAGAGCTTACTTAGCATGTCCGAGTCGCTTTCTTTCGACTTTGTTATCAAAAATCGGAAAGACTTTTGAAATAGTTACCTGTAGTGTAGCGTTTGCGCCGTTAGCCTAGCCGAAACCTCATAGCGAATGACAAATCAAGCATTTGCGTCAATATGACCTAGCCAAAGGCCATTGGCTGGCCATGACGTAAAACGACAAGGCAGTCCAACTCAATTACACTGCGGGGGGAAAAAAATAGACCTGATATTTAAGAGGGGAAAAATAAGAGGTTATGATCATCATAAAAATTCAACATTTTACCCCGGTGTATCTTGGCTCGTGTGTTATTGAAAAAAAAGTCCAACTTTATTAGCTTTGAAGTGAAAGGTTTTAATTTTTTTTTGAAGCTGCACGTGTATCTCTTTCTGGACACAGTCACGAGCCATCATATAACACTAACATGTAGCGTTCATATAACATAATAGGCCGCTCACTGATTTGCTGGAATTCACATTTGAAGTATTAGCTGCGTAGTCATCTGATAGTCAAAACCCGGTGCAGGTTGGCCGTATTATGGCCGGTATCGACTGTAGTTCTGTTTTGTTCGGGTGTGCGCGTGGCTGCCGCTGTCTCTCGTTGTTGTACGTAGGAGTGAATCCTCTTGTACGCGATGGGATCTTTGCCGAGCCAAAGGAGCTGATTGGCCAACAAATAACGGCGCCAACTTTAAAGTTCCTCCGTCGAGTGACGGAGGAACGATGTTATCTGACAGCAGTAGCTTCGCCTTCTTGTATGCGTTAATTTGACGGTGGATCGTTTGTTTGCGTGCTCGCTTTTGCTGCCTTTTGATTTGGACCCATTTTTCTGCCCTTTTTGTTCAATATAGTACATTATAAACAGCGTTTTTGTACCTTTTTTGCCTTTGGGCTAATTTTTGTTACCTTTCTTACTTTGTTACCTCAGACCGTGTTTTTTGTTGTTGTTGTTGTAGTATCCCACACTTGGGGGGACCGAGAGTGATTTCCTTCTCTTTTATGTTAGGCAGCTAACACGAGACGGTTGTGTAACATTGACGATAAACTTTTCGTTGAACTTTTGATTTGGTCGAGTGCTGTTGCCACGGCGACGCCTAGCTTGCCAAGAAACGTGACACTGAATTTGCAGGTCTAAACATGAAAACTCAAGAAATTTGGCAAATGAACTTCAAACACAAGCAAACCGAGTTTTATTTCTTTTTTTTGGGGGGGGGGGGTTGTTACTTTTCCCAGCTCTGGGAAGAACACCGACACCAAATCATTTGTGTGGGGATGTTGAAAGCTCAAGAGAACAAACGGATCCTTTTTATTGGAGTCCTTCCTCCCCGCTAAGTCATCAGGTGCTCGCCTCCGTCTGCCAGGAAGGAAGTCCTCATGAATGTGGACCAGAACACCTCAGGCATGCTCGCCCACACACGCAAACAATACAGCGATTTTATAGAGAACGATGCCGCTCTGAGGGACTCCACTCAGTCATGGGATACGTACAGCGGTAGCGTAAGTCCAATAAATCCACTGACATGTTTTATGGTCATCCGCGGCGATCCGCGTATCAACTCCAAATGGGCGCGCGTCACATAATGTGGGAAATTCATTGAGTGTCTGTGGGTCTATTCTTTGGCCGTTTGTCACTTTTGCACGTTGGCACCGCTCGGCTCGGCTCGGCTCGGCTATTGTTGACTTTTCCATCGGAACGATTTGGCCCGGGCCGCCGCGCAGGGTTCTGCTCGAGGCCAAGAAGAAACACGGACGCCTTATTAGCCCCTGGAGGGAAAAATGGCATTTTGCGCAACATACAATCAGCGTCTGTCCATTCACAAGCACTCGTGTACCCATCGTGTCAACTTCAGTCTGACCTTTCTGACACGGTCCTGACGTCATGCTCCATAACTCCGATTCAAAACATGAGTGAGTGATGCGTTGAAACCCCAAGCGCCTTATTTTGGGCCCAAACCTAACCCCAAACCCCCTGAACCCGAACCAAAATACTTGGGGAAACCCCCCTCCCCCCACACGCAAAAGTGCACTTTGGGGGAAGGCGGGGACAGGTGCCAGCTACCGGCAAAGGCCAACACATCACACCTACGCAGCCACTTCACTCTCGCCATTAACACTGAACTTGGAAGCAGCTCTGCAACCACCGCCCCCCCCCCCCCCCCCCCAGACACCCTCCCCGTAATCCATCAGAACCACAAGGCTCCCCTCTCCTTGGGGACAGTGCAACATAAACATAGTCAGCGTGCCTCAGTGTTTCCAGAAGCCACCCACCCACCCACACGAGCCAGCCGGCTTCATCTGACAGAAAGGAGATCGGGGCTGTCTTGAAGCACAGGCGCTTTATTTACAACTCGCCAAACAAACTCCAATAGGTTCATCTCTATTTTTTTTAATTTGATTTCATTTGATTGATTTATTTATTTATTTATTTATTTTCGCTCAGGCGGCAGCGCGGGAGAACTGAATAAAGAGCTCACTAAAGTCAAGAGTCGTAAAGGGTACCCCTAACCCGCTTATCGGAGAAAAACTGTGCTACAGAGAGCGTACATAAGACAACACTTGGCATTTCACCACTTTGACACATTTAAATCCGTTATCCAAATTGCTTATAGATGGTTATTTTAACTGCAAAATATGAAATTAAACCATGCATTGATGCTGCTAGCTTAATGCTAACACATAATACAAAATGCCATTGACCGGCTAACGCAAATTAGCATCATGTTACTTTCTGAGTTGCGTGCACTAGTCAAGAAATGAAAGTTTGTGTTTACATGATCGTGTAACTACACTGCCACCAGTGGCCAAGTCGGGCACACCTGAAGGAGCGCTCATGAACAAATTAATGGTTTGCACAAACTGTTTGGTTCTTTACGTACTACAGTGAAACTCCTCTACAACGAAATCATGTTGGCAGCAAGACATTTTTCACAACAGGGGGTTTTTCACTGTAGCAAATTTGAAACAGGAAAGTGGGAATTGTGTGAAAGCATGAAGATTTTTTCACACTAGGGGGTATTTTCACCCATGTAGATTTCGTTGTAGAGGAGTTTTACTGTATTATATATATATATATATATATATATAAATAATATATATAATTAAAAAATAATAATAAATAATATACAGTGAAACTCCTCTACAACGAAATCATGTTTGCAGCCTGACGTTTTTCACAACAGGGGTTTTTTTTCACTGTAGCAAATTTTAAACAGGAAAGTTGGAACGGTGTTAAAGCATGAAGATTTTTTCACACTAGGGGGTATTTTCACCCATGTAGATTTCGTTGTAGAGGAGTTTCACTGTATTTGATGATGTTATTACTGCGTGTTTCGATAAAGTATCTTTAGGGTGCGAGTTTCCTCATTCACACACACACACACACACACACACACACACACACACACACACACACACACACACACACACACACCAGGCAAGAGGCCTTGCCGCTTCTGCTTCGTCTTCTTAATTACGCCGCATCTCTTCCCTTAGGACTCAGCGCTGCCCCTTACGTTGTGGTAAAATGTGGTACTACACCGACGGCCCACCAATCCATGACAGGCGAGTGTTTTACTTTAAGCGCAGTAAGGAAGTATTTGTACTCGCTGACTTCATTGCCAGGCCGGCCTGGCAATGAAAGGCAGGCCCTTGCGAGCGAGCGCGCAAACGGCGGCCGCCTTTCACGAAGGCATACGGACGGGAGACGCGCGTTGGCCGTCGCGAGCGAAACGGGCCCGCGCGCAGCGGCGACTGTTGGAAAACCGCAGGCGGACAGAAAACAAGCCGGCTGGCTCCGATCCCCGTGTTTGACTTACACTCAGTGTTGATTTATCTCCTGCCCGGAGTGTGTAATCCAATGTCTAATGGACTCACTGTTCATTAGTGAATTAACACGTTTGAACATTTACATCATGGAGGCCCCCGGCCGGCCGGCCGGCCGGCATGTGTTTTCAATTGGTGACAGCCAAGCTTATTTTAGCGTTGCGCTCATAGGGCGGGGATCCTTTGCGCTGACAAATAGGATAGTGTTACGCCAGCAGCTTTTGGGCAAGCACGAGGTCAGCGGCGGAACAGGGCCGAGTGACGAGCCCCGGGCCAGGACGTCGGAACGGATTATCGCCGCCGTTGCGCCTCGCCTTCTCGGAAAGGTGGCGCTGTGCTTCCAAAGCAGGCTCGCGCGTCCGCTTGTCATTCGGGCGCTCTCAAATTGCCGGCAATTTTGAGGCAACTGGACGGGCCGCTCCGGATAAACACGGCCGGAGCGGAGCGATCAACACGCGGAAGGGATTGGAAACGTTTTGATTTTTCAATTGATCTCAAAGTTGGCCGGCGTGCTTTCTGTTTATTATGATGGCGGCTGAGGTTTCAAAAAAGGCTTGTTTGGAAAGCTTGCTGCTTCGGGGGCCGGACGGGATTCCACGACGGCGACATGGCTCCACTGACTTCTGAAATACAGTCAACATTCCCATCCCCGGAATTCTATGAAAAGGAATCTCCTTCACCCGTCATAAAAACCTATGCGTTAACATTTTGACTACGATATGACACATTAGCGGAACTTACGTAAGGGGAAATTCCACTAGCCGTAACCCGGATGGAGACGTCATGCCGCGGGAGCTTAAATACACGCAACGCCCACCCGATGCGGCGGAAAGACACGACGGGTGACACGTTTTCACTTCGCATTTTTCGATCATCGGATTCGAAACGACGAAGTGTCATCGACGTTTTATTGGGGTACGTTTTACTGTAATTGCGAAAGATTTTAACTTTATTGATTTACGTCCGTAGATCGCGGCACTAGCTTAAAAAGCTACGCCCACTCGACACAACTGGAGACACGACGGAAGAAACGTGTTCGCTTTGCTGTTTTCTATCATCGGATCCAAAACGACGACGTGTCATCGACTTTTATTGGCGTGTTTTACATTGCGACTTTATTACTTGCGTCCTGTAGGTATCAACATTAACCCTCATGCACCGCTGCATGTACAAAATGTCCTTTTTTCATGCTCAAAATTTCAGCCAAGACATCGATCGTACATCCTATGCAAAATTTCAGCTTCGTGGAGTTATTTTCCACTGTTTTGTCTGTGGTGTCCATTTGTCCAACAGTCCAAAATCGTCCAAAGTGTCCGAAATGTCCAATTTTGGGAGAATTACTGCATGGGGGTTAAAAATGTATTTTTATTCGAAAATCAGTCCAAAATCGTCCAAAGTGTCCGAAATGTCCAATTTGGGGATAATTACTGCATGGGGGTTATAAGAAAGCGCTTCAGCACCGAGCGGGTGGCCCGGGTTGGACTGGGCACGACTGCGTCCAAAATTCAGGTGGCTGGGAAGCCCGCCCCCATCCATCCGGCAGAGCGTCCCGGGGGACGACGGGGGGCGCTCGACGAGGCCTCTGCCGCGCTGACTGCGCTCTCTTGAAAACAAGCGACGGGGGAAAGAAACAGAGGAGCAAAGTTGACTGCGCTGGAATTGGCCCGGAAACCAGCAGAGACGAGCTCATTTCAAGTCAATGGATCAGCGTGGAGCGCCCAAGTGCCCTTGGCACGCCGCGCCGCACGTTTCGGAGCCTTCGGAAAGTCCAAGTCAAGTCTTTTCTTTCTTTCCCCCCCCCCCCTTTTCTCTCCGCTGTTTAGATAGCCGCCGAAAGGTCTCGGCAGGTATGCGGCGTGCAAACCGAGCGCTCGCCGCGTCACGTCGCGCGCACTCATCCAAATATAACCCGGCGCCCTGAAATAGACGACGCGTTTATGGCCGATGTCATTCAAACCGCTCGGAAGAAATCGAGGGAAACCGCCAGCGTCGCGTGAATGCTGAAGAGCCGAAAGAAAACAAAAGTCTACACACCCCCGTTCACGAGTTTTTGCCTCATACAGAAATGAGACCGAGGTGGATCTTGGAATGGCCTTTACCACCATGAATGTGAGTGACCTCTAACGTGTACAACTGAAATGTCCCCCCCCCCCCCCCCCCCAAAAAGACATTTAGTGAGATATGAGGTTGCACAGGCGAGACTCATCCACTCCCAAAGACGTTTTTAAACGTCTTTTCAGACTTGGTCCAGAATTGGCTGCTACTGAATGAGTTAAAAAAAAAGCGAGTCTCTGGCTGAGTCCAAAGCCAAAGAATAAAAAATGATGGTGCCAATTTGCCGGAGCAACTTCAAATCACTCTCCAGTTTCAGAGCCAAATTGTCTTGAAGATGCGGCCGTTTTTAGCGCTGGACATACGTGATAACATTCCCAACAGATGTCCCATTTTTCATCGGTTCACATTTACTTTCCCATGTACCTCCAAAGTGAAACTCCTCTACAACAAAATCATGTTTGCAGCGAGACATTTTTCACAACAGGGGGTTTTTCACTGTAGCAAATTTGAAACAGGAAAGTGGGAATGGTGTGAATGCATGAAAGATTTTTTTACACTAGGGGGTATTTTCACCCATGTAGATTTCGTTGTAGAGGAGTTTCACTGTATAACGAAATCATGTTTGCAACAATACATTTTTCACAATAGGGGGTTTTTTACTGTAGCAAATTTGAAACAGGAAAGTGGGCATGGTGTTAATGCATGAAGATTTTTTCACACTAGGGGGTATTTTCACCCATGTAGATTTCGTTGTAGAGGAGTTTCACTGTATAACGAAATCATGTTTGCAACAATAAATTTTTCACAATAGGGGGTTTTTCACTGTAGCAAATTTGAAACAGGAAAGTGGGCATGGTGTTAATGCATGAAGATTTTTTCACACTAGGGGGTATTTTCACCCATGTAGATTTCGTTGTAGAGGAGTTTCACTGTATAACAAAATCCTGTTTGCAGCAAGACATTTTTCACAACAGGGTTTTTTTCACTGTAGCAAATTTGAAACAGGAAAGTGGGCATGGTGTTAATGCATGAAGATTTTTTCACACTAGGGGGTATTTTCACCCATGTAGATTTCGTTGGAGAGGAGTTTCACTGTATAACAAAATCCTGTTTGCAGCAAGACATTTTTCACAACAGGGGTTTTTCACTGTCGCAAATTTGAAACAGTTTCTCACGTTCCTCAACCCATCGCAACTTCAAACTGTTGCGTTCATTTCCGGAGTCGAAATGATTACGTGGCACGCTCGCACATTTTCCCTATAAAGCGTCGAAGTTGGGAGATATTCAAGAGACTGTTTGAGGCCGTCCTTCCGCATTTCTCCACCGGGTCCATCCCGTTCCAACTTTTCGAGCTCCTTTTGGAGGACCGCGATGGGCTCGAGCACGGGTGGCCAACCAGTCAGAGACCAGGAGCCAATTTTTTCACTGTGTTACTGCAAAGAGACACATCATACCCTACCTACGCACACACACACACACACACACACCATTTTTTGGCCAAAGATGGACTTTTGAAGCGACCAACTTCACACGAACGACCAGATTGCGCACGTGCAAGCATACACACACACACACACACACACACACACTGCCTACAATACATAATTCCTCCATTTCCTGTCTGACTTTTTTCTGTTTTTATACAATATCTTTCTTATTTCTTTTTACATTGTATTTTCTGTACAGTGTCGTTGAGTGGCATGAAAGGCGCTTTTAAATCAAATGTATTATTATTATTATTATTATTATTACACACACACACACACGCAAACACACACGCACGCACTCATGCGGGTGCCCACCAGTGCACTCGCGCACACCACAATGAGCAAGAGTCGGCATGGGCCGAAAATGAACGAAAGCTCAAGATACAAACAAACAAATCATCCCCCCCCCCCCCCCCCCCCCCCCCCCCCCAACCCCATTTCCTCCTCCCACCCCTTGCGCTCGACTTGGGACCAGTTCGCTGGCTCCCGGTCGATTCTGATCGACGTATTGGGCACCCCTGCCTTCAAATCAGAGCTAATTCGTTGACTAGCTTAGCGCTTTGCGCCGTTGTATGCGCATGAGCGGTGGATGCGGTCATCTGATTGGTTGCCCTCGATGTCAATCAAGTAACGGGATCGATGATAGGCTGATGTAGTACGTTCGGTCGGTGTATTTAGCGCCGTTGTTTGAATGGCATCGCCACTGCCGCCGCATTGAACCAGCCAAAGAGCCGCACGCGGCTCGCCAGCCGCGGGTTGCCCACCCCTGGGCTGGAGTCTCGCACCTTTCCGCCGCATCTGATGGAGTCAATATGCTCACGGCTCACAGCTGGCAGGTCTGTTTGTGTGCGGTCTGCGAGCAAATGGGCCGTGGCCCGGTGCCGGTCACTTTTTCCCCCCCAATTCAATTTGCCCCCCTCCCCCCTCCCCCCGCCCCCAGTTTCTGGCCCAATTCAAACCAATCACCTTGTCCACTTTCAATTTTCAGCGTCAATTCATTCCGCCGTATTTCTGTTCAACGTCCGCTCTCGCGTACTCGCACGCGACGTCGCCGCCGATTGCATTTCCAGTCTGACTTTTTTCCATCGACATTCCCGCGAAGGCGCTCTCTCTCTCTCTCTCTCTCTCTCTCTCTCTCTCTCTCTCTCTCTCTCTCTCTCTCTCTCTCTCTCTCTCTCTCTCTCGCACACGCTTGCGCTCGCACACGCAGGCACGCCGCGGTTAGTCTGGCCAACCTTGTTGACCCGCCGGCTTAGCTGTGGTTACACGCTGGACGCAAAGCACTCATTAATGATGTGAGCCCGCTCTTAACCCGTGTAAACAAACAGAGCGGGGGCGGCCGCCATTACCGTCACGACGCACGCGTGTGGCCTCCTCAATCGGCCCTCCGTTGGTTTGTCCGTTGTGGACGACATAAAAAAAGACATTTATCTTCACTGAAAGCGTGTGGGTTAAAAAAAACACACACAAAATTCAGGCAGCTGTCAAGCGTGTTATTGCGTGTACACAACTGCCCCCTGCGTGGCGTTGTTGTTGGGTAGATTTTCAACCTAAAAACCGAGATTGAATGGATTCATGGAAAATCGCGGGGGGACTTTTAACCCTCATGCCGTATTTTTAAGCGGCTGCATGGAGGGTATGACGTCCCAAAAATGTCCCTCTTCCAATGTGCAACAACTCTTTTCACTTTTCATTTTGTTTCACTTTCAACCCCTCAAAATGTTCAGTGGGAATTGGCCAAGACATCGATAGACATCCTATGCAACATTTCATCTTCGTGGAGTTATTTGTCACAGTTTTGTCTGTGGTGTCCATTCGTCCAACAGTCCAAAATCGTCCAAAGTGTCCGAAATGTCCAATTTTGGGATCATTACTGCATGGGGTTAATCATGAATGCTCGTTGTGTGTATTTGCAGCCAATTTAATTAGTCATGTTGATAGCAGGCAAATATAGCTCCTATAGATACATAAAGCATGTGTTGCCTTCATTATCAGGTTTTTTTATTTTTTGCAGCTCCAGACATCTTTTTTGTTGTTGTTTATTTTGGTCCAAAATGGCTCTTTCAACATTTTGGGCTTGTTAACCCCTGGACTAGTCTGTCTGTCTACGGATGGATGGATGGACGTGTCTGTCTGTCTGTCCGTCAGCCCCTTTAGCTAGCTCGGCCGTTAGCTAAGCTACAAGAAGGGATTTGGTGAAGAAATATCTGTGAAAAGTGCACAATTGCACTTTTGGTCCAGATTTTTGGACCAAATAAGAAAGACAGAGAAGACAACCTAGATTCGTTTTCGGCGGCCATACCGAATGATGCATCAAGTATCAAGTACAACTTTATTGTCAAATGTGCGAGCGCAGATGAAAATCCCTCCCTCTTAAACAGACAACAGACAACGAGAGGAGCCGCTGCGGGTGCCCGCGCCGCCATCCAAAGAAAAGTTAACATAAAATGACAATGTGGGGGGGGGGGGGGGGTTTTGACCGGCCGTGTAACATCAAAGATGGGGGAGCACGCGTCCCTGTGGCATGTTTGAAACAATCCACGCTGACGGCCACTTTATTTTTTTCTGGCTCTTCATCTCTGCTCGCGAGTCGCAGCGGTCAGGCCCAAAAAACCTCCAAAAAAGCTTCACACATGGCCGCAAGCCACAAAGGCATAAAAGACCACAGTGGGGTTTTACGTCTCATGTCAAATGCCATCCCGAACCCAGAGGGCCGCCCCCCCCACCCCGCCCGCAACGCGCACGCGCACCCCCCCCCCCCCCCCCCCCCGCCGGCCGCAGCGGCTCCACACAGAGCCGTCTTTGCAGCGGGACGAGAAGCCTGGCTGTGAGCGCGTGTGTGTGTGTAGCTTGGCAGGCCGGCTGAGGTTTATGCAAATGTTTTGGGTGACGGGTCGCGGGCGGGCGGCTGCGGGCAGACCACGGCGGTGGCTGTGCGGCTGCGTGGGGCTTTTCAGCAGACGTCCAGCTGCCCTTTGAGGGCGAGGCAAGAAGAGGCGCAAACGTCACAAATTGACTCGCCTTTTTTACACACACACACACACAGAATGCGGCTTTGATGCTAATGCTATCTCGCTAGCAATTAAGAACGCTGGCTTCGACTGCCGTGTTGGGTCTGTCTCAGTGACAGACTGAGACTGCCGTCGTCTTCTTCTCGGATCAAAACAACCCTAGTGGATAATCCATGAATTGCATCTAATTAAAAATATTCATTCCGCGTCTTGTATGCATTTTTTTTTTCACTTTTAAATTACACCGCAGGCCCGATCGAACCTCCTTGGGGGCCGGTTCCGGCCTGCGGGCCGTATGTTTGACACCGAGATCTAAAAGAAAAGCAGTTCTCAGTGAATAGTTTGGAGTTTTTTTTATCCGCCAGCGCCTTCGGAAAAACGTGGCCACATTTGTATTTGTACATGACGTATACGTTGAACGTGCCCCTGGGTAACCCCCAAATCAAGTTCTGATGTTGATGACGTTGTGATGGGCCCGGCCCCCCTCCTGCTCAGGATTAGCGATGTTGAAAACGGATATCTCGACAAACCTGGCGTTTTTGGGGGATTCACTGTCTCCACATGGAGCAAATGTTTGCCCCATTCCCCAAAAACACGAAAGGTCGGTTGACTTCCCTTCTCTCTATTGACGTCCTTTCCACCTTGTGACGTCATCTGGAATGAGAACGTTAAGGAGTAGAAGAGGGAGATGTCCGGCTTTGAACGTAAGGGCGAAAGCAAAGTGGATCAACCCGAGGAACCAAATTTGGAACTTGGTGACTTGCCACTACTGAGTATGACACTCCTAATTTTGTAGATCGTTGAATCCTCTGCATGTATCAATGTCTTTGCTTTCTTGATGATTCGTGGTAATTCGTGATTGGGAAAAGCAATGGACTTAAACGACCACCCTGTGGCACCCCACAATCAATTCATTTGACCCCTGACAAACTTCCAGCACCCCCTGGCACAGTGAAACTCCTCTACAAGGAAATCTACATGGGTGAAAATACCCCCTCGTGTGAAAAAATGTTCATGCATTAACACCGTTCCCACTTTCCTGTTTCAAATTTGCTACAGTGAAAAACATCCTGTTGTTAATCATTTGACAGCACTAATTATCCATTTTTTTTGCATCTTCAATACAGTGAAACTCCTCTACAAGGAAATCTACATGGGTGAAAATACCCCCCAGTGTGAAAAAATCTTCATGCATTAACACCATTCCCACTTTCCTGTTTCAAATTAGCTACAGTGAAAAACCCCCTGTTGTGAAAAATGTCTTGCTGCAAACGTGATTTCGTTGTAGAGGAGTTTCACTGTACCCCCTAGTGTGAAAAAAATCTTCAGCATTCACACCATTCCCACGTGCCTGTTTCAAATTTGCTACAGTGAAAAAAAAACCCTGTTGTGAAAAATGTATTGCTGCCAACATGATTTCGTTGTAGAGGAGTTTCACTGTATGTGGATTTTTTTTTTTTCTTGAATAAAAAACAACAACGAAAAAACTGAAATGCACAAAGTGATCACTGCAAAACAAAAGATTTTTTTTTCCAGGTTTGGTTAGAAACTAACCATAAATAAAAAGAATATAAATTGTCCCTCTATTGTTCTTCCCTTGCGTATATTCATTTTACTTAATTTTTTTAAAATTTATATACAGTGAAACTCCTCTACAACGAAATCTACATGGGTGAAAATACCCCCCAGTGTGAAAAAATCTTCACGCATTAACACCATGCCCACTTTCCTGTTTCAAATTTGCTACAGTGAAAAACCCCCCGTTGTGAAAAATGTCTTGCTGCAAACATGATTTCGTTGTAGAGGAGTTTCACTGTACCTCCAGCTGTACGCCTGGCGTTGATTTCTGTGCTCCAAAGGTTAATGACACTTGAGCGCTGTAAGCGGAGTGTCACGGAGGTAAAAGGGAAAAAAAAAAGGGGGGGGGGGAATCTTTTTTTTTTTTTTCTCGCGCTTTCGGTTTTGCCTAAAAAGAAGCAGAGCGGGATTGAAAGCACTCTCCTGTTGAGACGTGAGCGCAGCTCTGCCAAGCCTGGAATCGTTTCATCTTAGAAACATATTTCACAGGCAAAATGTGCATTGGCAGATATTTCCTGTCTGAAAAATAATGATTTAATGTACCTGCACTCGAGACTGAGTCTGGACAACACGCTTTTGTCCCGCTTCGGACCTCCCCGACTCTCTGTCTCCAGGAGCCTGACATTTATGGTTAACGTGAAAGAAGGGGAAAAAAAAAAGAAGAAAAAAAAAAGCTTAGTTGTAAATAAGGAAGTGGGCCCAGAAGCCGCTTCGAGGAGGAGGAGGAGGTGGAGGACGATCATATATCACGCAGCGGAGCCGTGAGACGGACAAATGTTGGAGGTGCTCTCGGATTAAATAAATGCTGAAAAATGTTTGGCTAACCCTGAACACCGGTTAGGTAATGTGCAGGATGTACGCATTTCCAACCGTGGATGTGAATGCACACTTTCCAGCCCCCGCGTGGACGTAAAGAAGAAAAAAAAGCGTACAAATTGAAAGACGGCGCTTTGCCCTTTTGCTGTCCTCACGACGCATCGTCCGATGTGAACCGCGCCTCGCACAAAAGACCTCTCTGGAGACCCGCCGCCGTTCAGGATTGTTGACGTGCAGAACGCCGGCGAGGGCGACCAAAGTATCTCCAGAAAGTCTGTCCGTCCACGGGGGCGAAAAAATTGTGGAGAAATGGCAAAAAGTTTAGCCACTGTTGCGACTTGGTTTGGGGCTGCTCCACCGCCTCAGGGCCTGGACGGATTGCGATCGCCGAAGGAAAAAAGGAATTCCTGAGTTTATTGAGACATTTTGCAGAAGAACCCAAAGGTCCTGAAAGAGATGCTGTGGCGTGACCTCAAGGGATTCACACCAGACATCGCGAGAACAGTTTTGGAACGAGGAACGGTCCAAAATTCCTCCGGACCGTCGTGCGGGTCTGATCTGCGACCACGGGAAATGTTTGGTCGGGGTTCTTGCTGCCGAAGGAGGCTCAACCTGTTTTGAAATACAAGGGTTTACACCACGCACGGTCAATGTTGGCATTGTTTTGTTTGTTGGGGAGTGATCATTTTAAGATAAGATAAGATAAGGAAGCCTTTATTAGTCTCGCAATGGAGAAATTCCCAATTCACAGCAGCAAAGTTATGAACGGAAGAAGTAGAAAAAACAAAATATAGGAGCTGTTGGAAAGGCAGACACTCTCGAGGCGCCATCTTGAAGTAATTCATATATACAGTGAAACTCCTCTACAACGAAATCATGTTTGCAGCAAGACATTTTTCACAACAGGGGGTTTTTCACTGTAGCAAATTTGAAACCGGAAAGTGGGAATGGTGTTAATGTATGAAGATTTTTTTCACACTAGGGGGTATTTTCACCCATGTAGATTTCCTTGTAGAGGAGTTTCACTGTATATAAATGTTAAAAAATGTAAGTAAAATGAATATATGCAAAGGGAAAAACAATGGAGGGACAATTCATATTCTTTTTATTTATGGTTAGTTTCTAACCAAACCTGGAAAAAAAAATCTTTTGTTTTGCAGTGATCACTTTGTGCATTTCAGTTTTTTCGTTGTTGTTTTTTATTCAAGAAAAAAAAAAAAATCCACATACAGTGAAACTCCTCTACAACGAAATCATGTTGGCAGCAAGAAATTTTTCACAACAGGGGGTTTTTCACTGTCGCCAATTTGAAACAGTTAAGTGGGAATGGTGTTAATCCCATGTAGATTTCGTTATAGAGGAGTTTCACTGTAGCGGGAAAAGTCGCATATTTCTATTTCTCAATGAAAATCATCCAAATGATGTCCGGGGCTTGAACTATGAAATAAACGCGGATTGAGTTTGAGCAAGTTGATGCGTCACTTGAAATCACGAGAAAAAAAAAAAACGATTGTCACTCTCGCCGACGCTGGCTCCGAAGTGACTTGGCATCGGATCGATACGGAAACAATCGCACGCCACCGGCGCGTCACGGACCCGAGATACCCAATGTGCTCATCGTTGCGATTCCCAACGCCTCCCGTTCCAAGAATTTCGGCACGTTGCGCGGAGCATTCCGGCGGTGACAGTTATGATTTTTCAGCATGAGCGATGAGCGCAAAACCTCTTGCAGCTGCCGGCGACACAACGCCGTAAATTGCCACCCGTCCAAAGCCGTTGCCTTGCTTTTTAAACGAGCTTTTCCACCATCGCAAACCCTGCGCTTTTCGTGTTAACCCCCAAAAAGAGTTTGACACCACTGAGGTATACAAATTTCGATTTTTTTTAATTATTTTTTTTTACAGATATAAATTGGTGATTTCGTCAGAATGCTCATTTGTCACATGCAATTGTATTCTGGCACAGTGAAACTCCTCTACAATGAAATCATGTTTGCAGCAAGAAATCTTTCACAACAGGGGGTTTTTCACTGTAGCAAATTTGAAACAGGAGAGTGGGATTGGTGTGAATGCATGAAGATTTTTTCACACTAGGGGGGTATTTTCACCCATGTAGATTTCGTTGTAGAGGAGTTTCACTGGATGCTTATTTTATATTTATCTCTATACAGTGAAACTCCTCTACAACGAAATCATGTTTGCAGCAAGAAATCTTTCACAACAGGGGGTTTTTCACTGTAGCAAATTTGAAACAGGAAAGTGGGCATGGTGTTCATGCATGAAGATTTTTTCACACTAGGGGGTATTTTCACCCATGTAGATTTCATTGTAGAGGAGTTTCACTGTATCGGCAACAACTTTTTGTCACGTCGTTTCATCAACTGGCCACTCAGATTCCGATTCCGACAAAGGAGGGTCAAAGGCTGCACCGTCGGGGGCGAAAGGGAGGCGAGCGGATGGCCACCATCTTGTCCGTCATCCCCTAAATTGGCCAGTGCGCTGGCGGAGCTAGACAGGGGGGGGTCGAGCGGGCACATCCCCCCCCCCCTTCACCCCTCCTCTGAAATATGCTCGGACCCTCCCAGGGGCCAGGCCAGATCGTTTACTTGAGGTATTTTTCTGGGATTTTATCCCCCCCCCCTCCCCACCCACACACACATTTCCACCCGTTCTGAAAATCGTGAAGCTCTGAATCATTTCGCAGCCCGGCGTCTGGCCCGCCTGCCTCCTCCCGTCCAGCTCATCTTCAATAATTGATGGCCTTTTTATGCATATGCTTATTCCAGACAGTAAAAAAAAAGAAATTAAAAAAAAAAATGTAGCTACAGCAACCGCAAAATTCCTCACTGGAGCTTCTTCACGATGTCTCCGTTGTGTTGGGCGCGTGTGCTGAAAGCTGACCCGCGTTAAGCCATCTTGGCTCAGCAGACAAAAGCACCCCGGCGCATCCCCCACTTTGCAAAAGTCCCCGACCGAGTGTGCCTTTGAGTGACAGGAACGCAAATCCTCGTTGGGGCACGTTCACGCGAAGAAGCCATGAAGTAGGTGGCGCGGCGGTCGCCATGACGCACCAAACAAAACAACACATCACTCGGCCTGCCAGCGCAAAAGTCACCCCAGGGAGCGGCTCACAAACGTGTTTTTTTTTCTTCTTCTTCTTCTTCATTTTCTATCTTCCAGAGCTCATTTGCACAGGAAGTAGCCGAGCTTCTAAAAAGGTCACCGTAAAGTTGGAGTGTGTGGGGGGGGGGGGGTTGACAAGGGCTCGGTCACAAAATGAGGGAGAAGCGATGCCGGTCGACGCCTCGTGCGAGCATCGCGCTCACGGACGGGAGCTGATGTCAACCCCCCCCCCCCATTTTGCACCCATGGGAGTGTCCGCCATCATAAATCAATATTCACATCATAATTGGCAAGCTGCCTTTTGTAGTCTGCAAAAAAAAAAAAAAAAAACAGATCGGGAAGGTTCACGTGATGTGAACCGCCGAATCCTCATGAGGGCGGCAAGCGTGCCGGAGCCTGTCTGAGGGCGGTCGGCGGGGTGCGCCCCCAACTGGTCACCGTGCCAATCGCATAGACCAGGGGTAGTCAAACTCGTGTTTGTCGCGGGCCACATTGCAGTTCCAGTTTCCCTTGGAGGGCCGTTGTGAATTTTAGGAAAACCAGATCAATGTTGAATCCCCTCCAAAGCGCACAACAAACTGATCAATAACTCGTTTTACAATCAGAAGTCAAGAATAATTGACCGTTATTGTGGATGACATGTGACAATTTGAAATTTTGCTTCAGGTTTTAGCAAGCATCATGGAACCTGATTTGCTTTCGTGGGCCACATCAGATGTTGTAGCGGGCCACATTTGGCCCGCGGGCCTTGGCTTTGACACCTGTGGGCCATAGACCAACAACCAATCACACCATGGGACAATTTCCAGCATTCAATCCACCTGTCGTGCATGTTTTTGGACTGTGGGTTGAGGGGGGGGGGGCAGAGTAGCTGTAGAAAAGCCGCCAAGCGGGCACAGGAGGACACGCAAACTCCAGACAGGAAGGCCGCAGCCGCAGCCGCAATCACACCCTGCGCCTCCGCACAGTGAGGCGGACGTGCTCATCGACCGACCGCCCCGTCGTGAATCCGCATTCCGGAATTTCCGCAACGAGGGTCCGGAAACGTATCCCCCCCCCCCCCCGTGCACCGAAAGTCCGCCGTTGTGCTCGGGTTTGCTGGGGACTTGAAAGTCCAATCCTGCCTGTTCCTGCGCAAGGCCAGCGGAGTGATAACCTCACAAGCCGCCGGAAACGCTGCCAGAACTCGTCTCGGGTGCTCTGAGGCGACGGATCGATCCTCAACCGGTGAAAGTTTTGCGGACGCCGCCTCGCTTTCGATGCAGGTGAGCGCAAACTAGGGGTGGGGGCGGGGGGGGGGGGGGAAGAGGGTCCGGCTTTTGACCACGGGGGAGGGCTTTAAGGACTGAACTGTGCCGAGGTGGTGCCTGCATCTTCAAAGCCAAAGAGGAGTTTGGAGTTTCAGCCCCCAACACCCCCACCCCCACCCCCGTCCCAGACACACAGGCTGACTCAGAGTGAAAAAGCCTCTCAGAAGCTGCTGCGCGGACCACCGCAGAAGATGCTCCAGTCTCGGTGAGCGAGTGAGACCACCTCAAGTTGGGAGGGCCGCGCGCGAGCCAGTGCGACGTCGCGCCGCTTGTTTCCAGCGCTCCTGCTGCCGTGTGACTATCTTGGGCCTGCTTTTGTTTTGTTTTTTTTGGTTTTTTTTTTTTTTAAATTGGGACATCGGGCAGAAATAAATAGCCCCCGCTCCCCCTTGTTGGGAGGCAAATGAATGGAAAGGACTGGCGGGGGATTTCCCCTGCGGGCTGCCTCCCCGCCAATGGATCGGCGCGCAACTCCTAAGGCGGCTGCTTCGTATCGGCCCAAATAATTCCACCTTGTTTTCCAAGCGAGACGTCGCCTTTGGGAGCTCCCGGTCGGACCTTTCCCCCCACCCGCCCCCCCCTTTCCCCCACTCGTCGCACGCACGTGAGTAGCGGCGGGTCGCTCCTCTCACCCGCCCGGGTGGCCCCGCTAACCGAAGCGCCGTGTTTTTGCAGTTCTCGGGGTGGGAGGATGTGCTCCGCGGTGCTGCTTCGTCACTGGAGTCTGGCCGTCTTCTTGCTGTGCTCCCCGCTCGCGCCTTACGGGAGGACGGCGGACGCGCTCGGGGGCAGAATGTGAGTTGTGGGGAAGCCATTCCAGGCCGGGAGTCCGGGAGTCCGGGAGTCCGGGAGTCCGGGAGTCCGGGAGTCCGGGCGCCGCGGGCCGTGACTTGCTCGGGTCGCCTTTACTTGTTTGGCTTTCTCTCTCTCTCTCTCTCTCTCTCTTTCTCGCTGGCTCGCTCGCTCTCTTTTGGCTGATGTGTCAAAACGGGACTCGGAGTGGCTCCCGATCGCGCAGAAACATTCTCGGGCGTTTTTTTCGGGCTTTTGCTGCCCTCTGCTGTTCGGAGCGGAACTTGACCGCCAACACTTGCCGTGCTGGGAAGCGACTACAGCGATCCCTCGCTATTTCGCGGTTCGTTTATCGCGGCTTCGGTGCATCGCGGATTTTTTCAAACATATTCACTAAAAAAAATTTGAATGAAAAAAATCAAGTCCGCAAAAAGTCCGCAAACGGTCCGCAAAAAGTCATGTTAATTACGACCAAATTGACTTCTACATGCATGTATACCATTAAATTTGGCCTTATAAATATTTTTTATCCTCATACACATGTACATGTACCTATGGGGGGGGGGCTCGCTTCTTTGCAGATTTTTGTTTAGCGCGGGTGGTTTTGTTCCCCATTAACCGCGATAAACGAGGACGAAATAGTAAATCTCTCCTTGTTTTGAAGAATATTTCAAAATATGCGACGACAAATGGCGAGTCGAGACATGAGAGACTTCACTTTGGGGCTTTTGACCTGGAGCGCGAGGGATGCGCCTGCGCGGGGGCGCTCGTGCTCGCTGTCCGTTGAGCAAATGGAAAGAGCAGCCTGGTTGGGTCTTCTTCGTCGGGACTTTAACCCTCATGCAGTATTTTTTAAGCGGCTGCATGAAGGGTGTTTCGTCCCTAAAATGTCCCTCTTCCAATGTGCAACAACCTTTTTCACTTTTCATTTTTTTTCACTTTCAACCCCTCAAAATGTTCAGTGGGAATTGGCCAAGACATCGATAGACATCCTAGGCAAAATTTCAGCTTCGTGGAGTTATTTGTCACTGTTTTGTCTGTGGTGTCCGAAATGTCCAATTTTGGGATAATTACTGCCAGGGGGGTCAAATACATTTCTGAATAACCTGATTTTTTAATACGTTCTAGAGCGCAACGGGGCGGGCCGGAATTGTCTTTCGCCTCCTTCCTTCTCTCCTCCTTAAACATATATAAACTGTCCTGAAGCAAAGTCAGCATCGCTCCCGTCTTTCACGTTGCGTTTCGATGTCCAGGCACTCCAAAATGTGATGCCACCCGCAACACATTTTCCGCCCGCTTGTTTGAGACAATTAGCGTTTGCAACACCGAATTGAAGCTGGCAAAATCGTTTTCTTCTCCTTGTTCTGTTTTGCGGCAGGGGTTCAAAATGTTCCCAAAACGACGTTCTTTGGATAGCTCGTTCACAGATTTTGATTTGGCCTCATCTCAGTACGAGTGCCACGCAAACGAAAATCGTCTTCTTGATTCCTCTCGTGATTCGCCGTTTTTGCCAAGGTAGCGTGTAGCTAACCGGCCAGAGAAATACAAATGGACTCTTGTACGTCGCAGAGTTTGTGCTTTTAAAATCGGACTTCAAGACCGGCAAAATGACATGCCTTTCGACCGCGGCTGAATTTGGTTGTGCCTCGTGCTTCTCGATGAGGTGTCGTTTCCAAGTAAAGGCACGAAAACTCTCGAACCTGCAAACAGTGAAACTCCTCTACAACGAAATCATGTTTGCAGCAAGACATTTTTCACAACAGGGGGTTTTTCACTGTAAGCAAATTTGAAACAGGAAAGTGGGAATGGTGTTAATGCATGTAGATTTGTTCACACTAGGGGGTATTTTCACCCATGTAGATTTCGTTGTAGAGGAGTTTCACTGTACCAAAGTTCCAAAAAGAGATTTTTTTGGTTGTTTTACAGTGAAACTCCTCTACAACGAAATCATGTTTGCAGCAAGACATTTTTCACAACAGGGGGTTTTTCACTGCAGCAAATTTGAAACAGGAAAGTGGCAATGGTGTTAATGCATGAAGATTTTTTCACACTAGAGGGAATTTTCACCCATGTAGATTTCGTTGTAGAGGAGTTTCACTGTACTACAGACGTAGCACTGCGCGAGAATACGAATGACTCCAAATAGGCAAACCGTATCGAGTTCGGCGTGACTGAGTAACCCGTGACGGGCGTCACGGCATATGTTGGGCGCGAAACCGTGCGAGGGCGGAGCCGCCAACGCGCCGCCGTCAACGTTGAGCCAACGTCGCCCTCTGCCGGCAGGCGGCGGTCGGTGAGCCACGCCCAGCTGATGCACGACAAAGGCCGCAGCATGC
The DNA here is from genome assembly GCA_018466805.1 of Hippocampus abdominalis. Lineage (NCBI taxonomy): Eukaryota > Metazoa > Chordata > Actinopteri > Syngnathiformes > Syngnathidae > Hippocampus > Hippocampus abdominalis. The sequence goes on along the minus strand of CM031697.1, from coordinate 489,952 downwards.
AGGAGCTGAAGCGTCGCCTGTGGCTGCAGGAGCTCCTGGAGGAGGTGCACACGGCCGAGGAGCGGGCGCCGCCGCCGCCGCCCACGCACGGCGGCGGGGCTTCTTCGCCCGACTTCAGCGGCAACGACCTCCGCCAGAAGCCCCCCGAGGCCACCAAGGACCTGCCCCACAGGTTCGGGCCGGAGCGCGAAGGCCCCGTGCTGCCGCAGGAGACCCACAAGGCGTCGGCCTACAAAGACCAGCCGCTCAAGGTGGCCACCAAGAGGAAAAAAAAGGCCAGGCTGGGCCGGCGCAGGGAAGGCGACAAGAAGCGCAGGAGGTCCCGCTCCGCCCCCAACTCCAGACTGACCTCAGACCCCGGAGGCCCCGGAGTGACTTCAGAGACCCGCTGGCCCCGAGGGCCCCGATTTCAGCGGTTTCCCTCTTGCCGTCCATCACGTCCAAGGCCTGATTCTCCGGCTGTCTCGGAAAGATGATCCCGAGTCCTTTGGTGTCGGTCGGGGATCATACCTGTTCAGTACTTACGATGTCACGTTGCGTCTTTGCAACAAATCCGAATGTGTATGTGTGTGTGGGGGGGGGGGGGGGGGCTGTTTGAATCATTTTGATGTTTAACGCGGGACGCACACAGCCTGATTTGCATATGCGTCCCGCCTTCCAAGCCATGATCAAATCTCTTTCGGAGATTGCCCTCAGAAATGATTCTGCGGCGTGGGAAAGGGTCTTCCTTGGACCCAGTCGATTGTGAGCGTAAAACCTCTTTCAATATTCATGAGAGCAAAGGCGGGGAATGTCCTTCCGCATTTCGGTGTGTTCAGAATACCTTCGAGCGGAATACGGCACTCGGTAATCGCTGAGCACTTTTCATGCGGATTATCGGGCGTCTCCAAATCCTCGTTCAAGCGTTGAAGCCGTTCCACCACATGGACGGCCTCCTCCAATCAATTTTCTCATTTTGTGGGTCCGCATACTGACAATGGGGGCAACTCCCAACGGGGCGTTTGGTCAGGTGACGTGAATTCCAGCACATCTTCACATTGGGTCCCAGGACCCCCCGATGGCGGGCTCCACCCGCAAGACACAAAGCAGGGCTCCCTCACCGGGCGGCTCGGCTTTTCGATGAGAATTTGGCTTTGTTGCGGGGGGGTTTTTTGTGGGGGGGGGGGGGGGCGTTTTCTGGCCACCTGGCGCTTCCATATTTATTTGGAGCAGCTTCACAAACTGTCGACTGAATCTATTGGCTCCTGCTGCGCCGCCAGCCCTAATTTATTTCATCTTGAACGTGTCTTATTTATTTGGTGAATGTATTGTGGCGCTGCTGACTGAATGCCATCATGCACTTTAGCTTATGCCATGTCCATGTTCTTTTGTGGTCGATGTCTCCACCGTCCTGCTTTCTTTCTTACTTTCTTTCTTTCATTCTTTTTTTTTTTTTTTTTTGTCGGCCCCCCAAAATATTTCTTGTGGATGTAATTTATTGGATGCCTCGTCAACCCACTCTCATGGCGCTATAGTTTATTTTTTATAGAACACAGCCGTTTCAATGTTCTTGACTTGCACTGAGAGCTTCACGTCCATGTGTCCAGTTATTCATCAAGCATTAAATATGTACTCCGAAGGACTTTCTTGTGCTTTTCGTCTAGCAGCGACCGGTTTAGAAAAGTCCATTTGAGCCGTCTTTATACTTGGAAATCATTTTTTCCGACATTTATCAGCGGTAGGAAAAACTGAAAATGGCTTCTGGGGCACACACACACACACACACACACACACACACACACACGATGGCACACGGTGGACCTCAAACAAAACAGCCGGGGACATTTTAAAAACTTCTCAGAGACACGCGATTTCATTTTGATGTCAACATTACTATTTGATGTATTTGTGGGGGCGCTACGCGAAGAAAACCCCGTTTTTTTAAGGAAGGAGCATGACAAGCCGGAAGTCTCCCGGAAGTGACGTAATTCACAGAGGTTTTTGTTTTTTTTTTTAACCTACAATCTTTATTGTTCAATTACAAATCACAGAAAACTAAACGAACACGTTATTAATACATACACAGTGTGAAGAGAGATAAACAAAAAAGAAGAGCCAGGGGATTTCAAACGAAAAATTCCAAATAAAGAGCATAAAATCAGAGTTTTGACAGCTTTCTTGTGTTTGGAAACCATCATAGAATTCAAATATTGCTTAGATTCTCGTTTCAAAAAATTAAGGAAAGAGGTTTTGAATGACTACATCTAGACTTGCGGATATGGAACTTAACGAGAACGATTATTAAATGTATAAGAAGCCAAACAGTATCGTAACTGAACAAATCGATGGGCGGCGGCCCTGGGTGTGTCGTCACCCGCCACTGCGTCATGCCGAGGGGCGTGGCTAACGGGGTGGTTTCCGGTTACAGGAATGTAAACAGATGAAAAGCGCTCACGCGTATGATACTAAAACCTGGACGAAAAAGAAGGACGTTTCACAATATAGTTGAGGGAATCATTTAAACGTAAGATGTAGTTAGACTTTTTCAACGTATGGGTGATGCCATGAGGTTTATTTTTCACTCTAAAAAAGCTCATTAAACAGACAAACATAGGTAGACAATGAGACACACGCACACGCAGACGGATGTAGCACCAGATCATTTTTCTAATGTCTTCCTTTGAGCATGAACTGAACTTGCTCATCTACGCATTGACAATCTTTTCCGTTTTTCTTTTCTCGATTTTCGTGAGTTTATATCCTCAATCAATCAATCAATCACACGTGGACACTGGAGGAGCACACGTGATATGAAGCAAAAATCAATGTGACAAAGAAGGGGCGTTTTTTTTCCCCCCTTTGCGTTGTCAGTTGTTCTGTCAGTTGCATACGTTTTGATAAAGTGCACAGTCGTGTTCTCCTTGGTAACAAGAAAACATATTCCAAACATTTTCGTTGTTTTTTTGGGGAGGAAGACCGGAACATATGAATGAGATCTCCATTCACTTGCGTGCGGAAAAGTGATCGCTATGTTTTTTGAAATGGCTTTTCGACAACAGTCGACGGCGGCGTGTGTCGGAGTGAAACTCCGAAATAAAACCGCCCCGTTTGGCTTTGTTGTTTTCTTCGCTCCCGAAGCTGAAAACAGGAGGGGCGGACGGGGGAAGGCCTCACGCTCGGCTGCGTTCGGTGCCCGGCAGCGTGCGCCATTAGATGACGTGCAATCGTAAAACGCTGATAAAGGACGAAAAATCAATCAAATGCCAGAATGAGGAGGCAAGAAAAATAAAAATGACAATCAATGAAGGGCGATGGAGGGTGTGTGTGTGTGTGGCAAATCAATGTGCGCACCATTCAAACATTTAATCAGAAGCGTCTCCGAGGAGTCTGATGTATTTCAGTTTATTGTTATTCTGGGATCGTTTTTGTCGTGTTATCAGAGAAAGACAGACGAACCTCGTTTCACCGTAGCCCGTTTCCAACGTTTCCACCTCTATGACCTTCACATTTCCAAGTCCCTATTTCACCTCATTTCTTTTCCGTGAACCGCCGCCGCCGCGACCCGGAGAGACGGTGGCACCCAGCTGGCCTGGGAATGCCCCGGGAAGAGCTGGAACAAGTGGCTGGGGAGAGTCACGATGAGAGAGAGAGATGTTACTTCAATTTTTATGTTACAATGTCAATGTTTATATTAAAATTGGCAAAAAATAACACAGACGAAATGTTTGTAGTTTGTTGTTACCTGCTCTCTTATTACACGTGTGTACAGTTTATGTTGTAAAATAGTTGAAAAAATGCTTTTTAAAAAGTTGTTTTCTAGACTTGGAACGGATTAAAAAAAAACATTGATTATAATGGGAAACATGGTTTTGGTTTTCGAACAAATCGGTTTTTCGAACAGCCTTCCTTCTGGAACGGATTATGGTCGAAAACCAAGGTTTGACTGTGTGTATGTATATATATATATGAGAATATTTGATAAAGTGTTGGAGGGGCTCAACACGAAGGAGAATGAGGAGGAGGTGGTTTTGTCCTTCCTCCCAGCAGCTGCTCTTTGGCCCTTTCCTCGTTCAAGTCACTCAACTGGAATGAATGGGAGCCGAGTGATGTTTGCTCGTCCGCATTTTGAGCAATCACACGCTGAGCCGCGGCTGGCGAGGAGAGCAGAGGAGAGGAGAGGCCGCTACCTTGCCGGGGCGACAAGGATGCGTTGCGACAATTTGTCGTTGCCGCAATGAGGAAGGAGGAAGCGACAAAATACGGGATGATGATGATGATGATGAAGAGGTGAGTGTTGTTTTTTGATATCGTTAGCCAAAGTCATGTTAACTTTCTGCTCACACGTAAAAAAAAACAAAAAAAACCCAAATGTGCTTCCAAAAGTATTAAAAAACAGTTTCCAAAAATGTTCCTGTATGACTCCGGAAGCTAACGAGATCGAAGGCGCTGGAATATTTCGCTCCAATTTTGAGCCATTTATCATGTCAGTAGATGTAAACGGGGCGGCCCGCTGAACCGTAGTTAGAGATGTAAATGCATCGGGCGAGGTGGGTGGGAAGAGTCCGTCAAGAATGGGAGGTACCTGCAAAACACGGGTTTAGTGGGCTGCAATCAGTTCGAGAGGCCGCCTGGCCCCCGTTGGCCGCCTGTAGCCGCCTGTGCTTTTTTGAAACTGGAACCACATTTTGAACCGGCGGCAAAACCGGCGCCCAATCCTGGCATACGGCGCCACACCTGGGTCGGGTGGAGCCGTATCGCTGGCCGCGCACCGAGCGCTTTCTTGCCGTCGTCTCTGTACACCCCTCGCGACATCCACTGGATTTATCCTCCTCCTCGCCCGCAGGTGGCCTTGGGCGCAGGAACGCACAAACCAAGACTTGCTCCGGCCTCACGCAGCTCGACGAGACCAAGACCGGGCCGGGGGTTTTTAGGAATCGAGATCCAGTCGAGACAAGCCGAGACTGCAACCAAACCAAGACTGGGATCGTCTGAGACCGACGAGATCGAGACATACAGTACATCGAAGCCACGAGAAGAGAGCAGAGTTCCTTTTCACGATGATGTGACGGCCAAAAACACGGTGACGAGAACTCAGTCTCAACGCCGCAAAGGTTGCACGCGGCTTGAAGTTCTCTCTTGCTTCTCCTTTTGATTCCATGCATGAAGTCGTCGAGAAGCAGATCAGTGCTGGTCCGGACCGGTCTTGACGGAAAAACCCGAATCCGTCCGGTCCAAGACAAAACCAAGACCTTCGAAACGCAGTCTTGAGACGAGCGGTCTCGAGACCAAGACTGGTCTTTTGTTTGACAAATCCTACGCAGAAGTTCGGCTGGATTCGTTTGCATTTTTGGGAGGGAATAGGAACCCTTTTGGAGTCGGCTATTTTTGACAAGGCAACCCCAAACGCAAGCATTTTTTTGCCCCCAATCCAGGTAGCCACTCAGGCTCCGTCACCTGGAAGGATCCCGGCATCGATCGCTTCAGATCATTCGGAAAGGTTTGCGGGCGCGAAGCCGAGCGACATGGGCGTTCCCAACACCTACAGTCTGGTGTTCGCCTGCACGTGCGGAGTGATCCTGGGCGTGGGACTCGGGGCCAACCTGCTGGTCTTCTCCTTGTTCGCCAAGTCCAAGTCTCTGCGCAAGAACCACCTGGACCTCCTGCTCCTGAGCATGTCGCTGGCCGACTTCCTCACCCTGCTGCTCATCCCCTTCACCCTGCACTCGGCCGTCAGCCACTCGTGGCCCACGGACGAGGTATCCTGCAAGGTCTACCAGTTCCTGTTGGCCTTCAGCCTGGCGGCCAGCACCTACTCGCTGTGCGCCGTGTCGGCGGCTCGCGCCATGATCGTCACCAACCCCTACCGGCCTCCGGCCGCCGACCTGGTGGTTTTCATGTTCGTGCTGGTCTGGGCCCTGAGCTTCCTCATCAGTCTGCCCCTGCGCATGTTCGCCACCAAGGAGAGCCTGAGCCCCGGCCAGGTCGGCTTCACCTTCTGCCTGCCCACCATCCAGGAGCATCACTACCAAGTGGTCCTGAGCCAGTTTGTGCTCCTCTACTTCATCCCCATGCTAGTCATCGCCTTCAACTACGCCCGCCTGGCTCTGTTTCTCCACAAGAGTCCGCCCATGTCGGCGTCGGGCGCCCGCAACACGCGGCGGGCCTCGCTGATGGTGTTCCTGGCCGCCGCCACCTTCTCGGCGTGCTGGCTGCCCGGCTACGTCCTGGAGCTGTGCGTCTACCTGGGCCTCTACCGCCACGGGGGCGCCTGGGAGGTCTTCTACTTTGTCTGCACGGTCCTGCAATACCTGCACCCGTGCGTCAACCCCGTGCTCTACGTGCTGCTGTCCAAGCGCTACCGCCGCAGGAGGGCGGCCCGGCTCTTCGGATGCCACCGCAACAGGGTGCGGCCGCAGGTCATCAGTCTCTCGGCGGACAGTTTTTAGACCTGGTCTTTGGAACTCTTATTTGCGGGGTGGCGCTTGTGGCTGGCGCAACCCCCTGCTGGACAGTTCGGAGGCGAGGACCTCCTTTGCCGAGTATCCCCCAGTCCCAAAAGCACGCGCTACGACAGATGTAAAGAACCGAGTACGATTGTGAAAGTGTTTTTGCAAAAGTGTGCACTCCCCCCTCCCCCTTCAAATCTGCTGCTGAACATTGCAAATTTCCCCAGTGCGGGACAAATAAAGGTTTTCTTATTCTTATTCTTATTCTTATCACCGGGGGAGGCGGCTGCGTTCGACTCGGCACCGATTGCAGACGACACCATTTGTTCTAGGAGGCTTTCCCTGACATTTTTCGAGCGGAAGCATTGTGAGTTGCGTGGCAACTTTCAAAATGGAAATTTCTTGGCACATCAGATTTAATACAAATCTAAATCTAATTTTAGACATAAAAAAAAAAAGAAAAAAAGGATGCAAAGCTAACAGTTAGCCCTCGAACAGCGAGGCTGTGACAATTTGCGTATTGCAACCTTCCAACTCGTCAAACGCGGCCAGCAGAGTCACGGCTACGTCGCTCGACGGCAACCAAAGCAAACAAGTCATTGCCGGGTGCTAACTGGCTCAAAATTGAAAGTCACCGCTGTCAAATATAACCGAGGCCGACGACGTGCGGTCAACGCTCCTCCCGCCCACGTCGAGCCGCTCGCCGAAAAAAACCAGCGGTTACTCGCGAGCAAATTTGCGTTCAAAGCCCCCCCCCCGCGCAAAATGTCAAGCGAAGTCTGCGGCTTCCCCGCGAGACCGCATTCTTGACACGCCGAGTGGCAGAAAAATAGTTGCGGCCACATGTGCCACCGCCGCCGCCGCCGTGAGCTCATCGCGCCGCCGGCCCCCGCGGCCCCGCCGCGTGTGGCCGCTTTATTTATAGGACTCCCTCAAAGTCGCTGCCTTCGGACGGCGTCGGGTTACAGCGCCGCGGAAAGCTGAAAATACAACATGCGGCGTCCGACCGGCCAAATCCCTCCTTTTGGAAAGAGTGTCAACGTTCGCCGCCGTGTCATCGAGCGGAATTACGGCCGCATGACGTCCTGCCCGCTGAATGCGAGGTGCGCACCTCCGACTCAGCTGTTTGTGCAAAAAGAACAGAGCTTGGACTCTTACCGGTCGTCTCCGAAATTTGGCTGCTACACCGGTGGAGTTATCAGGGTGGGGCAGGGGGGCATTTAAAACACACACACACACACACACACCTTTACGCCCCTGGCAGTAATTATCCCAAAATTGGACATTTCGGACACTTTGGACGATTTTGGACTGTTGGACAGATATGAAAGATATGAAATTTAACCCCCATGTGGTAATTATCCCAAAATTGGACAAATGGACACCACAGACAAAACCGTCTGTCTTGGCCAATTCCCACTGAACATTTTGAGGGGTTGAAAGTGAAAAAAAAAAAGAAAAGTGAAAAAAGTTGTTGCACATTGGAAGAGGGACATTTTTGGGACGTCATACCCTTTCATGCAGCCGCTTAAAAATACTGCATGAGGGTTGAATATGGTTGGACCCCGCCCGGCTCAGCTCTCGACGTGGAAGTCGAGGTCACGCTGTACCTGCGACTGCCTCCCCTTTCTCCGGTGAGCACTTTGAAGCCGCCAGTGGTACCTTTTATCGCACCTCGGCTGGATCGCTGTCATGCGCTTGACTTTGGAGTCAGACGATCCTCCATTCAGCCTCCCCAGTTGGTCCATAATGCCGCTGCCCGCCTCCTTCGCTGGAGCTCAAAGGAAGGAGCGCCTCACTCGGACTCTTTTGAAGATCCTCTTATTCATGAAACAGCCCGGCCCCGCCTTACCCCCGCCCCGAGCTCCGATACCTCAGGTGTGCGGACCAGACACAAAATGAGAGTTAGCGAGAACTAAGGGGAGGCTCCGAGGGATGGACCCTTTTTCCGTCACGGTTCACTTTCTGCGGCTTCGCTGTTCCACGGATTTTCTTAGTGCAGTTTTTTAATGCTTTTATAACCCTTTAAATCAGAACGTGTCACCGGCGACGCGTGTCGACAGCACAGTATTTCCAAAAACTATTGTTAGTTATTTGTTGAAAACGTTTTTTTTTTTGTAATTGGGCCTGAAAACAGGGTTTTGTCTTTGATTTCATTGTATATATAGTTAATTACTGTGTAATAACTGTAAAAAAAAATAAATAAAGTTCACTACTTCACGGATTTCACTTATCACTGGTTCTTTTTGGAACGTAACCCCCGCGATAAAACGGGGGATTACTGTAAACGTTGGGCAAGGCCCCTCGCTGGCCATCTTTCAAACTCGTCATTTTTTTTATTCTTTGGCTTTGGACTCGATTTTGAGTTGGACCCTTTTTGTGCTTTCTACTGTCTGTGTTATTCATTCAATTGTTTGTTGTCTGATTTCGTTTTTTTGTTGTGCAGCGGTGGGTGTTGTAGAGGAGGGGAGAATTCTGTTTCTTTACGGCCCTCCTTGGACACAAGTCCTTTTATTTCTCTATAAGGTGGAAGAAGACCCAACACCACGTTGTCTTTTTCTCAGTTTATCACAACACAACACGAATCGATTCGGGCTCCTGAGAGTTTCAGATTTCATCAGGAAGCCCAGAAGAAATACAGTCACACGTCTATATAGGCATAGTATGTAAATGAGGGGCAGGCAGTCCTTCCCCTTACGTAAAAATCAGAGACAAAGAAAGGTCAATGCAGTTCAATCTTGACATGGTGACGAAGTACCGACCACATCTGCTGTGCACAAATTATGAGATTGGAGCTCCTTTCCCAGGCAACTTGACAGCCTTCAAGGACGTGAAAGGATGGGAGTACTGGGAGGAAGATCTTTGGGGCTGTTAAGTTGCCCAAGGATCAAGAGGGGAGTCAACCAAAACACCACCTGTTTGTTCCAAGTGCTTCAGCAGATGTTCATTACAGAGACTAGTATCAATAGTTCTCATGGTAAGGCAAAATTCCTCAACACAAGGCATAGTCTCTTAATAGTTGCAACACAGATACTTGAGACAACAGTTGTTCTTTTGGTGTTAAACAAGTCCTATGGAGGGGGGCCCTAAAAGTGGTGGGGGTGAGGGACACTAAAGGTGATTGTAAACACAGTGAGCAGGAAAACCTCCAACAACATTCTACATTCTTTGTTTCTTTCAGAGCCAAGTACAGTGGGGCTAAATAAAATCACAGTAAGGAATAAATTCCTTATCAATCCCTCTCTTGAACACAATTAATATTGTGTTCACAAAATTGTCTGCATATCCTCCCTGGTAAGAAGTGGAACAATCGACCTATCCTTCCCCCCATGACCAGGAGATAACAGTGGCATTTGGCGAACTGCTGGTGCTTGATTGAAAATCATGGACGACAACATTCGGCGGACACAGGGTACAATACAAGAGCTTAAAATGCAAACTACCATCAAACAAACTACAACCGGAAATAAAAGTTTCAATAAAGCCTGACTCCAACCCCCCGACAACAGCCAATCCCAAAATCCTAGAGTAGGGGCTCCATCCCGGGTCATAGCCTCCCGGAGGGCATATAAATTGGACATACCCTCTGCAACAGACGTGTGTACCTCATCCGGGATAAAAGTACAACAGGTCTTATTAAATAGAGCACAGACACCACCGGTAGCTGCAGTCTGCAAATCCAACGCCATCCGATTTTGTAATACCATGAGGCGGATTGCTTCTAACTCTCTATTTTGGCCCTTTTCCACTTTGATGGAGAAATTTACAAAGGATTTAAACCGATAGTCTATTGTTTCTAATCTGAGCATATTTTTAGCCACACCGGCCCACGGAAACAAAGCCAGGCCAAATTTCTCTCCCGCAGACCAATGTTTAAACTCGTCTGGTACGTCTGATCCCCATACCGAATCGTGGGGCAAAAATGTTGGGACGTCTCTCCTCAGTCTGGACGTCTGGCTGGAGTGCGTTATAAAAAAGGTGTGGTCTGTAACAAAGATAGGAGTACAAACGCCTGTCCAATCTGGAGGCAATACCATGTAAGCATCATCACCACATAACCACCATCCCCCTCGTATGTTATATGTGCCATTCTTCACGGGGGCGCCTCCTCCGTTTATTACGAATCTGTTGTCCCTGCACTGAGTCATAACATCAAGTTTTCCAAGAGCAATCGAGCCGTTTTCCCTACCATAGCACATTTCATATCTTTTCCCGGGCTTAACATCCATAAAGACCTTTTGGGGGAGAGGAGTTCCCTTTATCTTATAGTTGTAGTCTACCAAAAGGGATTTGTCACATGCTTGATCTTTTAACCCAACCCGGGCCCAGGGCCCAACACTTTCATTAAATACTATTGAGGGATGTTGATAACCTACACCTGCATAAGAAGCAAAACATTTAGCCTGTTTTTGATTCATAGATTTCCCAGTCAGGGATATTTGGGTCGCGGATTTGGGCATGAGAGAACACACATAACAACCTGACTTGTTGTAACTTTTTGACATGAATCGAACATATTTATACCACAAATTAGTTTCTTCCGGAATGGTCGCTTGCAGGTTGTGCCACTCGTACTTGGGGTGGTACGCCCACCTCTTCAGTCTCGTTGCCAGCTGAAATGTTTCCTTTCCTTGTCGAAACCCCCACACTAGTGGTGGTATGGAGGCCACGACGATCAGTCCGATGAGAAGAACGTATGTCATGGTTTCTGGGCCACAAGGCGGCCTTGTAGTGGTTTCACGTCCAGTTGCCCTTCTGAACGTTACTTTGAAGTCGGACACTCTCCGGGGGCTGATGTACACTGCGACACGTGGTACCAAGTCGGTCCCTTTCCTTCCAGGCGAACAGCATGACTGGTCCTCTCCGTCACTTTGTAGGGTCCCGTCCATCTCGGCTGGTGCCACTTCCGCTTATGGACCCGCAGATACACCTGCTCAGGATACGTCTGCGGTTTTACGCCTGGCTCGTTCGGTTGCTCACACTGGAGTTTAGACTGCTTCTGGAAATGAGAGACGAGAACACTCAATGAGTCCATGTATGCTTTATGGGGAATCATCTGTTGAAGAGTGCCCTGGTCCATGGATCGCCACGGACCAGGGAACTCCTGGCCATGCTCCAGCTCAAAAGGTGTGAAACCTGTGGCAGAATTAATGGTGGACCTCACAGCAAGCAACGCGATCGGCAGCGCATCGACCCAATTCAGTTTTGCCGATGCCATTACCTTGGAAAGTTTTAGTTTGAGCGTCCGGTTCATTCGTTCGACCATACCTTGAGATTGTGGATGATAAACCGTGCCAAATCTATGCTTAAGCCCCAACAGCTGCTCGACTTGTTGGAGATGTTTATTCTTGAAGTGAGTGCCATTATCCGATCGAACCACACGTGGAAACCCATGTGTTGGAATGTAGTGGTTTACCAAAATTTTAATCACAGCCATCGCATCCTCTTTACCGCATGCGTAAGCCTCAGGCCATCGAGTGTAAGCATCCACCATCACTAAAAGGTATCGTTTGCCTCTAATTCGATCTATCATGTCAGTGAAGTCAATAACGACTTCCTCACCTGGACCCCGGGGTAGCGGATACACCCCAGGTACCGTCCTGAGACTTTTCCTAACATTATGTCGATTACAGACATCGCACCCCGAAATTTCCTCATTAACCATATCATGAAGGCGGGGATGATACCAGGATCTTAACCTATCTGCCACATTCCTTTTCGCCAAATGAGCTGGACCGTGTGCCTCATGAATTAAAGTCTTCAATTTATCTGCTGACGGAACTGGACGTCCGTCAATTTTATGCCGATACAAACCAGTCTCATCCCTGGCCACCCTGTTTGTGGATAGCCAGTAGTTCTTCTCCTCAGGAGATGCCCTCTGTTGATCTGCAAGAAGGTGGTTAATGTCCAAATCATACATCTTCCCATTGCTGGTTCTATTACCATCACTGGCTGGCTCACCTTGTAGCCCGCTGTCTCTTTCGCTACCTTATCTGCCCTGTCATTTCCCACTTCTACATAGGAAGTCCCTCCAGTATGTGCCCTGCATTTAACAATGGCTACTTCTTTTGGTTTTAGCAGAGACTCTCCGAGTCTTTGGATTTCCACACTATGTTTAATTGATGTTCCGGCTGCTGTTCTATACCCATTCCTTCGCCAGAGGGGCATTTCTGTAAAAATTGCCCCTACCACATATGCTGAATCAGTGTAGATGTTAACCCTTAATCCTTGCGCCCTCTCTAGTGCCCTTATAACTGCTATCAGCTCGGCTCTCTGGGCCGACTGTTTCCCTTCTATTCTTTCAGTTTCTTGAATCTGAAATTGTCTCGTTTGCTTGCCATCATCGATTATTACTGAATAAGCTGAAATCAGCCCTTCTTTTGGATGTCTAAAGCAGCAGCCATCTGTGAACACGCTATAATCTGGTTCTGATATTGGTGTGGCATACAAGCCATCTCTGAGCTTTTCTTCGTCCAGGGAAAGGTCAGCACAACAATGGGGTGTGCCTTCAACCATTCCATCTGCCGCATTGATTCCTTCTGATTTGTATGTCAGATTTGGTCTGTGTAAAATTCTGTCCAATTTGTCGCTTCGTTTTGCTGACATCGTAAAATCTTTAGAACAGACAAATGCCGCCACTGCGTGAGAAGTAAGGACCGTAAGGGGATTGTTCAACACAATGTGATCCACTTTTTTGCAAACATTTGCCTAATGCTGCCGCATATCTGACACATGCTGAATGTTTTTTTTTTTCGATTGGGTCCAATTGCATGCTGACGTATGTCAAAATGTGTCTTTCACTTCCCTGTCGTTCACGTTCCTTTCATTCACGTTCCCCTCTCTTTTCTGAAAAAGAACTACGGAAAGAGTCTTCTTTTTCGGAAACATCCAAATGAACCAGCTAGATCAGGCTGCACAAGAGAAGCCGGCATCGCTGTACCTTCTGATGTGTCCAATCTTCCCCAAAATTTAATTACAGTGCGCATTGTAATTTTCCCATGCAATAGTTTGAAACCGCAAAAAGCCAAACGTCAATGAGAGGGAAGAAATGTCATCGGTGCTGTATGTTGCACATAGAGCACATTTGACATAAAGTTTCAGCCAATCCAAAAGGAGCCACCTAGTGGTAGTCCAAACAAGAAATCCCTGATGTTGCACCGGGAAGAACATTGCCATAGTACAACGCCATCTGGAGGTTGGAAAAAGTAGAAGTAGCTGTTTTCGCACTTAAAAAAAAATTCCCGAAGACAAAATTGAATACGTGCGGTAAACGAGTGTAGCGAAATATCGCTCAAAGGTGAGAGAATGAGAAATTTCCCAATATGATTCTGAAAGTGGTAAATGGAAAAAAAAAACATTTGCTAAATCAATTACAGAAAAAATGTGTACGAATGACAATTTTTGTATATTTGAGTAGACGGCAAAAACTATGTGGCGGCTATGTCAGGCATACGATACCAGTCAATGAGATGAGATCCTTTGACAGGTCCACTGCGGCTGCCACACCCTCCTCTGAACCTATGACAATTTAGGAATAGGGAACATTAAATAAATTGCCTTGTGTTTCAACCAACCAGGCCATGCGATTAGATTTTGTTCTCTAGTCTGTCAAAAGCATTGTGCAGTGGGAAGGACCGATCAGCGGATGGTAAGGTCATATGGAGGAAATCTAAGGAAACCAAAGCCGATACTGTTGGAAGACAGAGTTCAGTGGCGGGGTATCAGCTGACTTTAGCAATAGCCAGCCTTGTGTCAGCAGTCATTGGGAGCAAGTGTGGTCCAGCATGTTCAAGTTCATGACAGTCTTTCGATGAGGCCAGCGGCGATCCCTTTTGTTCAGGATTCGGGTACCCACGGAGCAGATGGGTATTGTCCATGTGAGGGTGCCGTAGCTTGTCATTGTTGCAAGTTTCGTGGAGGAGGAGTCAGAGCTTGTTGATCATAGCCTGATTGATGAACAGATGGGTGCCGGCGGTGTGGGCATTTCCATGTCCAATGATTCACATCACCACAAATGAAACAGCCAGCTTGGTTCCCGTGACTTCCTCGTCCATGCCCACCTTCCCGTCTCAGACCTCCCCTCAGCCATGCGTCTCGGCCCTGCCTTGGGGGCAGGCCGTAATGTTGAGGTGGGGCTTGGAGCTGCGGTGGGGGTGTGATCAGCCGTGGTGGAGCCTGTTGAGAGACACTGATAGACATTTGATTAGATCTCCCATGTTTCTCTTTTTTGCATGCATTACTGGAGACTCTCTTAGCCTCTTGTATTTGTGAGTTCAAAAAGTTGTTCTGTAGCTTGGATGTTTTCTCACTCTCTTCCTTGGCTCTCATTCGAGAATGCTGCACATAATATAGGAAATGAGTTCGCCAGTTCGCGTCATCTGAAGTGGGGAGAGTGGGAGAGTTAGTCATCATTTTCTGCACATCAGACGGACAACCCCCCAGCACTGCTTGCCTGAACAAAGCTTGATTCAATGGATGACTATTGGGGTCCTGCCCGGTGGCAGTCACCCACGCATCCATACAATTAACCAAATAAGTCATTGGGTGTACCTCAGATAACAATTCAAACGCCAATTGTTGTAGGGAACCCAATGGAGTCGGATAAAGGGAACTCAGTGCGTCTGATTTTCTATCATTCAACCTAGTCAAATTACAAGAAGCTTTTCCCTCTAGAAGGTCCATAATTTCTTTGGGTAAATACTTACTCTTAAGCCAGTCTATTGCCCACAATTGTATGTCATAGTCAATTTTAGGCAAATCCAGCAACATTCGCCTAGCCAATTCAGTCTCATTACTGATAAAAGTGGTCGCATCCCAAGCACTCATGCTATCATTATCCTGTTTAATTTGCATACATTTTTCTAATTTTACCAATTGTTTATGAACCACCCTGGGCAAATCAGGGGGAAGCTTGGCACACAATGGATGCGAGTGGGGGCCAGTAAAATGGCTAGAATGTGTTACCCCCTTTTTCTCGTCTATGTTAAAGTGGCCACTCGGCGCTTGTAGTGGGATCATAAGTTGAGCGCTCCTCACCCCATGCGGCGGAGGAGACATCATCGCTGCCTCGTTTATCATAACTTTCTCTGTGTTACTTTGTTAATTCTTTTTTTTTCCAATGTCGACGGCAGTGGTCAAGCCGCCCATGAAATGCAATATAGCTCAAATTGAATTTCACCTCGCTTTTTCTTCTTTTTCTAAACTTTTGTCTTATTCTTACAACTTATTCTTAAAACCTTGTTTTCGCTTTACTTACCTCTCTGCGCAATGCATTCGCCTTTTTCTCTTTCTGCGCAATGCATTCACCTTTTTTTCTACTTACCTCCTTACGGCATTTTACCCGTTTTCTTGCCTTCAGGCCTTCCGTCCATCTGACAGTTCACCATGTTTTTATCATACTCACCGTCCAATATTCTCTCTTATGGACCGTGTGACGTCACGTAATTCTCTAATTGTAACAATGGAGCTGTCCCTAACTTGCCCTAAAAATACAGCTGTTTACTCAGACCCCGATCTCCAGTCGTCAATCCTACACTTTAACAGCATCCAGAATAATAAAAATTATCTGGACCTGCCTCAGCAATTAACCACTAATTTTTTAATTGCCTACAAACTCAGTTTGCTCTTTGCTCGTCAGCTACTGGCCAAACCTACGACTCAGCGGTTCTACCTAATTTTAAACCGCCTACGTGGTGACTCAATAACTGTGCCAATTCAGTTATCTACTACTCAGTGGCAAATTTTAGACGGTATATTAATTTGAATATACCTCACACCTACTCTACTCAGACCCCGATCTCCAGTCGGCAGTCCTACTCAGCCATTACAGTATCAATTTGGTATTTGCCACCTACACAAAATCCAATCACTATACTTGGTTCAACACATTCAGGTTCAGAGCAGTTTGATTTGGATATAAGCCGAATCTTGACACTTTGCCCGTAGGAACCGGTGTGTCTTACCTTTTTAAAGTGGAGCGCTCCTTGGTTACTGCCTGAGTCTGAAGGTCCTGAAACCGATGTTGGTCTTATTCCAGAGAAATCCTGTTCGTGACGCCATTTGTAGAGGAGGGGAGAATTCTGTTTCTTTACGGCCCTCCTTGGACACAAGTCCTTTTATTTCTCTATAAGGTGGAAGAAGACCCAACACCACGTTGTCTTTTTCTCAGTTTATCACAACACAACACGAATCGATTCGGGCTCCTGAGAGTTTCAGATTTCATCAGGAAGCCCAGAAGAAATACAGTCACACGTCTATATAGGCATAGTATGTAAATGAGGGGCAGGCAGTCCTTCCCCTTACGTAAAAATCAGAGACAAAGAAAGGTCAATGCAGTTCAATCTTGACATGGTGACGAAGTACCGACCACATCTGCTGTGCACAAATTATGAGATTGGAGCTCCTTTCCCAGGCAACTTGACAGCCTTCAAGGACGTGAAAGGATGGGAGTACTGGGAGGAAGATCTTTGGGGCTGTTAAGTTGCCCAAGGATCAAGAGGGGAGTCAACCAAAACACCACCTGTTTGTTCCAAGTGCTTCAGCAGATGTTCATTACAGAGACTAGTATCAATAGTTCTCATGGTAAGGCCAAATTCCTCAACACAAGGCATAGTCTCTTAATAGTTGCAACACAGATACTTGAGACAACAGTTGTTCTTTTGGTGTTAAACAAGTCCTATGGAGGGGGGCCCTAAAAGTGGTGGGGGTGAGGGACACTAAAGGTGATTGTAAACACAGTGAGCAGGAAAACCTCCAACAACATTCTACATTCTTTGTTTCTTTCAGAGCCAAGTACAGTGGGGCTAAATAAAATCACAGTAAGGAATAAATTCCTTATCAGTGTTTTATGGCGCACTCAAAATACACAAAATGGAAAAAATAGCATCGGACGAGGTCAAAAGTAACCATCTGCAAACGCCCCCCCACTTGCCTGTCTCTAGTGCTCCCTCCTCCCTCCGGGGCACGTATCAAGCGCGACATCATCTGCTAAAACCAGCCCAGGCTTCATCGAAGGCTAATCCGGGAGGCCGGGCGTGTGACCAGGATATGGCCAGGTCATCCCAAGGAAGCCCGCCCCTCTCAGACGGGACGCCTGCCGTTTTTGTTTTTTTCGCCGGGCGCCTCGTTAGCCAACAGCGTCGAAGTAGGCGGGGGCGGGGGGGGACCGAAGCGATGACAGCGCGCTAAAAGTGGCGGCTCGCAAAAGTGGAAAAGAAGTGACACCCGCCGGGTCATATTGTGTTCCAACAAGAACTGGGGGTGTTCCTGCGTCGAGAAGCGCACGAATTATAGACGTCGAACCTCCACGGCATGCGCGCGTCTCCCGGGCAACGCGTCGTTCCATGCGCATGGCCGTCCGGCTACGTTTCCCACACGTATGGAAGCTTGCGGGGAAAAATGCGCGCCTGCGGCAAAGCCGACACGCGCCGTACAAAGTGACATCGGTCGTTCTATGCAGGGGATAAAGAATGCATCTCTTGGCAGATTTTTTTTATTGTCCATCTGCATGTGGTGATGCACTCTTTCTGTTTCAATAGCTCGCTCCCCCACTGTCACGTCGATGCTAACTTTGACGTTTTGCACTCCACCGACTGATCGGAAGCAAAGCGACGTCGTCGTGGTTTCATTTCAGTCAAAGTCCTCATGAAATAAATAAAAGTATCAGATGGACAGCGAAGCAAAACTTTGGAATGAGCGTGTGACTGAGGACCCTCAATTTAACACGCCCGCCCCCCACCCCCCCACCCACCCCCTCCCGCGCCGGATTCCGAATCACGTGTCCATGCCAGGGCTTGTTTGTTTTTTTGGTTTCCATGGGGACGGACGCTCAACATGAGCCAGACGCTCCCTTTGCTCAACTGCATGCGCTCACTGGCATCATCGCGCCCGCACTTGACTCGTCTTGTTCTGCCGCTGAAAAGGGCCTTGGGATTGTTGTTACCACACACACACACACACACACACACACACGATATTAAGATGTGTGATGACATGAAAAGAGTTGAGACGGGTTTTCGCAACACTGACTGACTGACTGCCCTGCGCGATTGTCCTGAGCTGAGTTGAGACAGCAAATGCAAAATACAAGGTCAGGAACAATCTTGGGGCGATGAGCCACATGCTGCTTCACCTGCTGAGCTCTTGCGACTTTTAGCGCTCAATGTATCTGATCGATCAGCCGGCGCAATTTCAAGTCCTTTTGGCGACCCTAAAAGCCCGGACACCCCATCCTTTCCGCCCATCCTCCTCGTATAATGCAGCCCCCTTTGAGCACGACCGACGCCGAGCGTTATTTTGGCCCCCGGGGCTTCCTGAAGAAGACGCCGTGGCCCCCCTGCGTCTCGAGTATCAGTCAAGCCAGCATTTTCCACTGGCGCAGCCCAGTTCACGCCTCGCAGCATTTTGTCTTATTTGGGCCACATTAAATATAAGCTCACCGTGGCGGCGGCGGCGGCGGCGATGCTCCTGTTCCTTCAAGTGTGAGCGAGGGGACACCGGCGGGTTCCCCCTCGCGACAGGAATAGCGCCATGATTTCATGAATGATGGGCTCGCAATTGGAGGGGAGCTCATTTGTCACAGGGGGGGGGGGGGGGGGTCTGGACAAACCTGAACGGGAAACGGGGCGAGTGTGGAGTCGACGGAGGCTTGGTCAAAACAGCGCGGAAAGCGGCGGCTTTGGCGTTGACCGCAGTGAAGCGTCGGAGGGACGGCAGCAGAGGCGGCCGGTGTCATCTGGTCTTCAGACTTGGGGAGGGCAGTGCGGTTTAAAAATGGTGTGAATACGATAGCCGCCTCCGCCCATTGGCGCGGTTTCTGCGAGGGGGAGATCTGTCCGACGCGGCCGGGCTCTAATCCGGCGAGAGGACCGTACGGATCCGACGGCGCGGTACCGGCAACAGGCTCCTTTCCGCTGGGGCGGGGGGGACCTGACGTGACTCCCGCAATCTGCATGAGAAAAGACACTTGAGAGGTGACCCTGGGAAGGGGTAAAAAGATGACCGCGGTGCCCCAGGAGAACCGCGACGAGACCGTAGCGGTCGCCCCCTCATTGGCGGAGGACCCGGAGGAGCAGGAGTGCAGCGAGAGGGTGGTCATCAACATCTCGGGCCTGCGCTTCGAGACCCAACTGAAGACGCTCTCGCGCTTCCCCAGCACCCTCCTGGGGGATCCCCGCAAACGAATGCGCTTCTTCGACCCGCTGAGGAACGAGTACTTCTTTGACAGGAACAGGCCCAGCTTCGACGCCATCTTGTACTACTACCAGTCCGGGGGGAGGCTACGCAGACCGGTGAGCGTCCCCGTGGATATTTTCCTGGAGGAGATCAGGTTCTACGAATTTGACGAGGAGACGGTGGAGCTTTTTCGAGACGACGAGGGTCTGACGAGGGAGGAGGAGCGAGCCCTGCCAAAACACGAATTCCAGAGGCAGCTCTGGCTCCTGTTTGAGTATCCGGAAAGTTCCGGGCCCGCTCGGATCATCGCCATCGTCTCCGTGATGGTGATCCTGATCTCCATTATCATCTTCTGCTTGGAGACCTTGCCCGAGTTCCGGGAGGTCCCCGCCTCGGCGCAGGAGCTCCACGCCAACGGCAGCGCTCGCGGGAAGGCGCGCAGCCCCTTCGCGGACCCCTTCTTCATGGTGGAAACGCTCTGCATCGTGTGGTTCTCCTTGGAGTTCAGCGTGAGGTTCCTGTCCTGCCCCAGCAAGGCGGCCTTCTTCAAGAACATCATGAACATCATCGACGTGGTGGCCATCGCGCCCTACTTCATCACGCTGGGGCTGGACTTGGCCGAGCACCAGGGCGGCAGCCAGCAAGCGGCCTCGCTCGCCATCCTGCGGGTCATCCGCCTGGTCCGGGTTTTCCGCATTTTTAAGCTCTCCAGACACTCCAAGGGCCTTCAAATCCTCGGGCAGACCCTCCACGCCAGCCTCAGGGAGCTGGGCCTCTTGATTTTCTTCCTCATCATCGGGGTGGTCCTCTTCTCCAGTTCCGTGTATTTCGCCGAAGCCGAGGACCCCGAGTCCGGCTTCTCCAGCATCCCCGACGCCTTCTGGTGGGCGGTGGTGACCATGACCACGGTGGGCTACGGAGATATGTGCCCCAGCACCATGGGGGGCAAGTTTGTGGGATCCTTGTGCGCCATCGCCGGAGTGCTCACCATCGCGCTGCCGGTGCCCGTCATCGTGTCCAACTTCAACTACTTCTACCACCGGGAGAAGGACGAGGAGGATCGCCCGCAGTACGTGCACGTGACCTGCGGACAGCCGCGGACCTCGTCCGGCGACTTTGTTTCCCTCCAAAGCGAGCGCTCCCTGTCCAAAACCGAGTCCTACCGGGACTCGGACGACCAGGAGAGCCTGACCCGGATCGAGATCTACGCCGGGAAGCTGACCGACGTCTGAGAGGAACGGGTGAGTCGAGTGAGGTGGCCTTTTGTCGTGATTCTGTTTGTGAGCCAGCAGGTGGCACTGTAGGGCTCTCCCTGCAGCTGCGCACCTGTTGGTCGTGATCTAACGATTGCCTTCAAAGGACTTCCGGCACGACCACTCATGTCGGGTTTCTTTGTTGCTGTCATGTACGTTTGTCATGTTTTTAGTCATGTTTCTGTTCGCTTAAGTCATGGTTTTGGTTTGCTACTTTGGATTCTTTTTGTTTTTTCCACTGTCCTTTGTGTGTTCTGGATTTCGTTTCCTTCGTATTTGAATACAATTTGTCAAGTTGACCCCGCTCCTCCCTCCTGCCTGCTTTTTGGGCTCCAACACCACCACGTACGTGACACCTTCTCTGCTGCTGCCCTCGGGACGATCCGAGGCGCTCACCCGCATTTCCGACCTACGTCCTCAAAAAAGCAAACCCTCATTTTGTGGAGTCGATCCAAATTGAAATGTGGACTCGTCAGACCACAGAACACTTTTCCACTTGTCATCAGGATATGTCGGCTGACAAGCTAATTTGTTTGTCTGTGTGCGTGCGTGTGTGTGCGTATGTGTGTGTGTTTTCCTACAGGAAAAGATGCTGAAGCTTGCCACTTTCTTGCGATCCATCGAGACGTCTCGCGAGAAGAACATTTGGACAAATTTGCCGAACTGGATGATAAAAAAACTTTGGGGGGGGCTGAAAGATTGTTGTAAATATTTTCTACTTTTTGGCGCAGCTCGTCTTCACGCAGGGCACGCTGTGGAGGATGGCCATTGTAAATGTCTTGGTACATAGTATTTATTTATTTTTTAGCCTGTATGCGAATTTAATTTAATCTTTTTTTAACAAATAAATGCTCGGGCATGAGGGACATCATGTTGGCTTCACCAAGTTGTGTGAACGTCTTGGTCACTCTTCTCTTCCTTTATGGTTACATTTCTATTGTGTGTGTGTGTGTGTGTCCAATCAGCCTTCAGCGTCTATGTGTTGCCATGTTCAAACCCTCTGCCCAGGTCCTTCACAAGCAAATGCGCAAGCCCAAGTCAAACAAAGTCGATGAGCAGATGAGGAAAGTGACGTCAACAAAAATGTCACCCCCCCCAAAAAAAAAATTCTGATTCTGGCCACGAGCTTGTTCTGAGCGGCAACGTTTGGAAAAAAAAAAAAAAAAAAAAAAAAAAAAAGCAAGACATCCTGCCATCTAGCGGGAGAGCCTGGAATTGCTCCCCATGCAGCTCCAGTTCAGGACGCGAGTGGCAATCGACTTTGAAATGGCACCGGAAGCAACATTCCGTCCCGGCGCCTTTTTTTCGCCACTCATTTTTCGCCGAGGCTTTTTTTTTTTTTTTTTTGCGGTGAGTCAGCAGGACACCCACGCGTGAGCGCGCACACGCGCGCGCACAAAGATCCAACTTGAAAGTCACATAAAAGGCGTGCGTGTGACGTCACGTCAATAGGACACCTTCACCGGTGAAAAAAGCGCGGAGATCCCAATTGGACCGGTTGCCTTCGAATAGCAGAGGTTCAAAGAGACAAAGGACAACGAACGCAATACGGGCTCCTCCGAGCCCCCCCCCCCTAAATCTCAGGTGCAAAAAACAGAAACCAAGTCGACTGGGACTTTTCTCGCAGGTGCCCATTTTTTTTTTTTTTCGCCACTGATGTGACTTTGAGAAACGCAATGAGCGTCCTATCCCAAATGCCACCTCGGTCCTCCCTCCCGCGGTGCCGAAGCGAGTCTCGTTGGCGTGAGAGACCAAAATCCGGATCGGATCGGATCGCCTTTGTTTGCCGCTTCGCGCTGTGCTGTGCTGCAGCGCCCGCTGGCGCCGCGATGCATGTGCAACGAGGCACACACACACACACACACACACACACACACACAGACTGAGAACTTGTGCTCATGCTGCTTTTGAGAGTCGCTCTGCATTGCGTCGAAAGCTCCAACTCCCTCCCTCCCTCCCTCCCTCACCCCCACCCCCTCCCTCCTGCATCCATGCATCCATCCATGCGTCCACTTGCGTGTAAAAACGCCGCAGAGGAAACGTTCTGTCCATCAGCGGGGCTCGTCTTTCGCCCTTTTTTCATCTTTCGCCAACCCCCCCACCCCCCTTGCAATTCCCCCCACCCCCTTGCAACCCCCCCCCCCCCCCCCACCCCCGGCCGTGGATGGGATTCTGCTCACTCGCTAGCTTTCCTCCGGTTTCTGCTGATGTCTCGATAACGTCAAGGGCTGGCGTATGGCTCCTTTAATGTAGCAGCCCCCCCCCCCCCCCCCCCCCTTCCATCCTACACGTTTCCCCCACCCTCCCCTTTCGGAATTGCAGCGTAAAAAAAAAAAAAAAAAAAAATGAAAAAAAGCCGCCACATCTTCTCCCGCAGTGCACCGTGAGGGAGCTCCAGCCTGCCTGCCTTCCTGCCTGCCTGCCTTCCTCCCTCCTCCTCCTCCTCCTTCTTCTTCTTCCTCCTCCGGCGTCCCGACCGCCATGTGATGCTTCGGTTTGTTTGTTTCTTCTTCTTCTTCTTCTTCTTGTTGTTTTCCGCCACCGTCCCTCGACTGGCCGGCAGCTGACAAAGCGAAAACGCTTTCACATGGGTGCTTCGACCAGAGCGCAAGACGACGCGTCGGAGAGCAGCACCTCGTCTTGCGCCAACGTCACCCGGAGGTAAGACGCCGCTCTCAAGTCGCGGACCATCCGTGTGCCCCCCCCCCCACTCCCCACACACCCCCCGAAGGTTTTGCCACCGGCAAGCCGCCACGCCTGCGCGCCGACAAAAACAAACGCGCAAAACGGCGGGATGCGTCAAAAAAAAAAAAACAACTGCGGTGCGCCGCGGTGCCCTTTGAGCCCCGAACTCCGAGTCGCGTCGTGACGATGCGAGCCGAGTGACGGCGACACTTTTTGGAAAAGCTTTTCCTGCCGTGTGTGTGTGTGTGTGTGTGTGTGTGTGTGTGCGCGCGCGCGCGCCCGCGTGTGCGCGTGGAGGCGCCTCGCTAATTGAGCCTGAGAGAAGTAAGTCAATAAATATATCAAGAAGTAAAGTGGAGAAAATGCTGAGCAGGCAGATATCTTTCTGCGTTCCCTGTTTGATCCCATTATCCCCCCCCCCCCCCCCCCCCACCACCACCACCACCCCCCGCCTCCCCCCCCCCCCTCTCTCTCTCTCTCTCAGCGGTGTTGGAGAGCAGCAATGGTCAAGTCAGCGAGAACCGCAGTGGAGCCGCACTGAGGCAAATTCAGCCAAGCAGCCCCTCGTGTGCCGGGGGTGGGGGGCCGCCGCAAGCACTTTAAGGGGAGCAGGAAGCCGAGGAGGTTCTCATCCGCCCCCGACGTCAGACTAACAAGCGAACCCCCCCCCCCCCCCAAAAAAAATAATAATTTGTTTTTGGAAAAATGACGGCGTTCTCGGGGGACAACGCGGACGAGTCCTCGGCGGCGGCGGGCCACCCCCAGGACACCTACCGGCCTCCGGACCACGAGTGCTGCGAGAGGGTGGTCATCAACATCGCCGGGCTCCGGTTCGAGACGCAGCTCAAGACCCTCTCCCAGTTCCCCGAGACGCTGCTGGGCAACCCCAAGAAGCGGATGCGCTACTTCGACCCCCTGCGCAACGAGTACTTCTTCGACAGGAACCGGCCCAGCTTCGACGCCATCCTCTACTACTACCAGTCCGGCGGGAGGCTGCGGAGGCCCGTCAACGTGCCCCTGGACATGTTCTCCGAGGAGATCAAGTTCTACGAGCTGGGGGCGGACGCCATGGAGAGGTTCCGCGAAGACGAGGGCTTCATCCGGGAGGAGGAGCGGCCCCTGCCCGACAAGGAGTTCCAGCGGCAGATCTGGCTCCTCTTCGAGCACCCGGAGAGCTCGGGGCCGGCGCGGGGCATCGCCATCGTGTCCGTCATGGTCATCCTCATCTCCATCGTCATCTTCTGCCTGGAGACTTTGCCGCAGCTCAAGGAGGAGCCGGCGGCCCGCCTGCTGGCGGCGGCGGCGGCGGCGGCGGGCAACGGCACCGTCTACCGCAAGCCCAGCATCCTCACCGACCCCTTCTTCGTCATCGAGACCCTCTGCATCATCTGGTTCTCCTTCGAGCTGATCGTGCGCTTCCTGGCCTGCCCCAGCAAGCCGGCCTTCTTCAAGAACATGATGAACACCATCGACATCGTGGCCATCATCCCTTACTTCATCACGCTGGGCACCGAGCTGGCCGAGGACCCCGACGCCGAGGGGGTGGGCGAGCAGGCCACCTCGCTGGCCATCCTCAGGGTGATCCGTCTGGTGCGGGTCTTTCGGATCTTCAAGCTCTCCCGCCACTCCAAGGGCCTGCAGATCCTGGGCCAGACCCTCAAGGCCAGCATGCGGGAGCTGGGCCTGCTCATCTTCTTCCTCTTCATCGGCGTCATCCTCTTCTCCAGCGCCGTCTACTTCGCCGAGGCCGAGGAGAAGGAGTCCTACTTCACCAGCATCCCCGACGCCTTCTGGTGGGCGGTGGTCTCCATGACCACGGTGGGCTACGGCGACATGGTGCCGGTCACCATCGGGGGCAAGATCGTGGGCTCGCTGTGCGCCATCGCCGGCGTGCTGACCATCGCGCTGCCCGTGCCCGTCATCGTCTCCAACTTCAACTACTTCTACCACCGCGAGACGGAGGGCGAGGAGCAGGCCCAGCTGCTGAACGTCAGCGAGCCCGACCTCCTGCCGTCCGACGCCGACTCCAGCCGCCGCGGCTCCTCGCCGCTCGGCAAATCCGAGTACATGGAGATCGACGGCGACCTCAACAACAGCATCGACAACTTCCGCGAGGCCAACCTCAGAACTGGCAACTGCGCTCTGGCCGAGCAGAACTGCGTCAACAAGAACAAGCTGCTCACGGACGTTTAGGCGCCGGGGGGGTAAGGGAGGGGGGGGGGGGGCGCGGGTCTGGCGACTGAAGCTTCGCCGAAGCTTCAGTTGCTGCAAACCCCCCCCCCCCCCGTCGAAGAAGAAGCTTCGAGTAGACGACGCTTTAGATGTAGGCTCATCGATTCCGCTAACCCTGCTACGCGCGTACCCCCCCCCCCCCCAAATGCCCTTCGAAACTCAAGAAGCATCGATCACCCCCCCCCCCCCCCCACGTGTACACAACTCGGCGTTAGGATGCAGAGCACACCCCTTGTCTCATCGGGCAAGATCACGCATGGAATACGGAGAACCCCCCCCCCCTCCCCCCCCCGCGGCGGAAAGGGTCAATCGGCAAACTTGAAAAGAAGCCGCGGCGAACCCTCGGATCCGCCGGACGCTCCCACTTCCGCTTTCTCTCCCCCAAAAAAAGCACCTTATTGGAAGACGACCCCCGCCGGAATGCGGCAATCCGGATCGCCCCTTTGATGACCGGAGTGGACGTCTTTGTGAAACCTGGCATGGGAAGGTTTCCGCCGCCAAAAAAAGGGGGGGGGGGGGGCACGCCTCCGAAACGAGACCGTAGCATGAGAAAAAAAAAGCCAACCCGCGTTCTGCTCGACGGAACTCGGGCGGCAGCATATTTAATGCATGACGTGAGTAAGCAGCTCGTTGCAACTCAGGCACTCCGCAGTGTCCTTTTTTTTTGTGGGTCAGGGAAGCGTTCCGCGCTCTCCCAAGCCAGCTTAGCCACTTTAACAAGTCCAAGTCAGCACTTTGCCAACCGCATTGAAGTCCGTTGGAAGGACGCGGCGCATGAGGAGCCCCGAGTCCCGCTTGGGCCGGAAAAGTCGGCTTCCCAGGTTTGCTTTGGTTGGACGGACGGCCGACGGACGACGCGCGCGCTCGGAATCCTTGGCGCAGGAGTCGCTAGTGCCTTTAATTCCGCCGGAGCTCTTCCGTCGTCGGGAGGGAAACGAGACGAGACGACGCACGGCGAGCCGGACGAGCCAGCCAGTGGCTGCGAATGAAAACGGGGCGCGGCGGCGACGGCGGCGACGGCGGCGGCGGCGGCGCTTTGGGCTTCATGGACGATCCAAATCAAAAGGGAAGACTTGCAAGGTGGTGGCCATCGTTTCTTCATGCCTGGCTGCTTTGCTTTCCCGCTTGCCTTCTTTGCTCGCTCGCTCGCTGGCTAGCGTTTGTGCTGCGGCCAATCCAAACAGGGTCTCTACCTCAGTCAGGTCCTTGCCAACTTGCTGTCCAGGCGCATGCAAGCTTCCTTCCCTCCTTCCTTCCTTCCTTCCTTCCTTCCTTCAGGTACTTCCCCTTTGCCGCTTTCCATCCTTTGTATCTTGGTTCCTTCCTTCCTTCATTTATTCTTTGCCGCCTTCCATCTTGCTGTCCTTCTTTTTTCCTTTCCTTTCTTTCTGAGCTTCCTTCCGTCTCTCCTTCTGTCCATCCTTCCTTCTATTTCCCCATTTCCTTTCTTCCTTCCTTCCAGTGGAGCCCCTCTCCTTCCTTCCTTCCTTCCTTCCTTCCTTCCTTCCTTCCTTCCTTCCTTTCTTCATTCCTTCCTTCGTTCCTTCCTTCCTGCCTTCCTTCCTTCCTTCCTTCCTTCCTTCCTTCCCTCCTTCCTCCTCTCCTTCCGTGTTTCCTTCTTTCCTTCCTTCCTTCCTTCCTTCAGTCCTTTCTTTCTCTCCCACCTTCCTTCCTTCTTTCCTTCCTTCCTTCCTTCCTTCCTTCCAGCCTTCCTGCCTTCCTGCCTTCCTGCCTTCCTTCCTTCCTTCCTTCCTTTCTTCCTTCCTTCCTCCTTGCCTTCCTTCCTTTCATCTTCCGACCTTCCTTCATTGGTTCTTTCCTTCCTTCCCACCCTTGCTTCTTCCTTCCTTCCTTCCTTCCTTCCTTTCTCCCCCCGCCCCTCTCCTTCCTTCCTTCAGTCCTTTCTTTCTCTCCCACCTTCCTTCCTTCCCTCCTTCCATGTTTCCTTCTATTCTTCTTTCCTTCCTTCCTTCCTTCCTTCCTTCCTTCCTTCCTTCCTCACTCCCCTCCTTCCTCCCCTCCTTCCGTGTTTCCTTCTTTCCTTCCTTCCTTCCTTCCTTCAGTCCTTTCTTTCTCTCCCACCTTCCTCCCTTCCTTCCCTCCTTCCTCCCTTCCTTCCTTGTTTCCTTCCTCCCCTCCTTCCGCGTTTCCCTCTTTCCTTCCTTCAGCCATAACTCTGCAAACCGCAGCAGTGCAATATTGAACGTGAGCGTCCCACAGTATCATGGCCTTCACACGAGCACTTAAGGAGGAAAAAAGAAAAAAAAAAAGGTCCAAAACTGAAAGCAGCGCCTTCTCCTCCTCCTCCTCCTCCTCCTCCTTCGGCTGCATTGCTTTTTCTTTGTTTTTGTCACGGACGCAATGCACAATCGGAACGTTGATTTGGAGACAGATGACTCTGACTCTCCATCCTGAGGAACTCTTTCTGACGTTTGTTGGACCGTGTGTGACACACGCACACACACACACACACGCACACACACACACACACACACACACACACACACACACACACACAAGCACACGCACGATTGCTTGACATCATTCACTGAAGCTCTCGGGCATTAAAGTGCACACAAGAGTGCGCACTTTGCACACGCTTTTGATTTTGCCTGCATCGATTTGTCATTTTGAGGAATGAGCTTATTTTTCCTCATCATCGCTTTTCTCCTGTTCAATTATCCACCTCTTCAATTTGCCACTTTTTGCTTTTTTTTTTTTTTTTTTGGGGGGGGGGGGGCTATTTTGTACTTTTGTAGCTCCGCTTTTGAACCGTTGCAGATCCGACTCACGGCGGCCAGGCTGGAACTTGGCGCCATGAACATCAATTGGGGCAAAATTCTAAATTTGGGTAAATTTGGTGTCACCTTGAATATTCGGATCCCTTTTCAATTTGAGCCGAGCACGCAGAGCCGCGCTTCCCGGTGGGCTTCCAAACCGGGCCGATCTCGTGTCACCTCCGCGCCCGCAAGTTGTTTCCGAGCCTGAACTTGACGGCGCGGCGGCATCAGAGCCCCCCCCCCCCCCCCGGCCCAAAAAATGTCGATGAGTTCAGATCAAAGACATTGAATTGAATGACTTCCCTTTTCAAATGAAGATTTCCATTGAAAATGGCCGCCGGGTCATTCTTTCTTTGCATATCATCTGTATTTCTCTTCCATTTTGCGTGCTGTTGTTTCATTTGATATGTTTTGTGATATTCATGAAATTAGGGGAATGTTAAAAGGAGATTTTTCTTTTTTTTTTTTACAGCATTCTTGTGTCAATCTCTCTCTCTCTCGCCCCCATTTAGAGAGAGAGAGAGAGGTAGAACGGTGGGCCACTGGTTAGCATGTCCGCCCCACAGGGCAGAGGTGCGAGGTTCGATTCCGGCTGCGGCCTCCCCCGTGTGAAGTTGGCATGTTCTCTGTGTGGGTTTTCTCCGGGTACTCCGGTTTCCTCCCACATTCCAAAAAAAAACATGCACGGCAGGCTGATTGGAACACTCCAAATGATTGTGAGCGCGGATGGTGGTTGTCGGTCTCTGCGTGCGCTGCGATGGGCCGGCAACCGGTTCAGGGTGTCCCCCCCCGCCTATTGCCCGAAGGCACCTGGGATAGGCCCCAGCACGCCCCCATGACCTTGAATGGATGGATGGATGGATGCATAGTGTGTGTGTGTGTGTGTGTGTGTGTGAAATCAATCAAAAGAGCTGGATTGGTGCAATGTTCTTTGAAGGTGACAGTCTTGCTCCAGGGGCGCCCGGGCAGGATGCCATTCCCCCCCCCCCCTCCACCCCCTCCGCTTTTTTCAGTCTCGTCAGCTGGATGCAGTTTTCGGCTTCCCGCTATCGTTGCCAACCTTTGCACTGTATCGCTGACTTGGACGCGGTCAACCTTGCACAAGTGCCCCCCCCCCTTTCCCTCCCAACCCCCCACCCCCAACCCCCTTCGGCGGCGGACTTTTGAATGGTGCTATGCGTCCTCCTTCCCCTCAACAAAACATGCACTCGGAACAGCAATACGTTGTGTCTCCGATGTTTTACTTGACTCTGTGTGTGTGTGTGTGTGTGTGTGTGTGTGTGTGTGTGTGTGTGTGTGTGTGTGTGTGTGTGTGTGTAAAAATAGGTTGTTTCGCAAAATCTATTTTTGAAGGCTGCAGACAAGAGAGCCGCTAAAATGCGCAGCGCTGAAACGCGGCTGCAAAATCACCGCTAGCTACGGACGGACGCCTTTTGCCACCCGAGAGCCAAAGTGGGCTCGCTTCAGATTTCAACTTTCATGGCTGCAAACGAATCTCGGGGGGGGGTTGAAGTTGGAGTGACCACTGCTTTCTTTTTTTTCTTTTTTCCTCAGTTTGACATTTAGTTTTTGATGAGTTGTCACGACACTTTGGCCCACAAGCGGCACACGCAAAGGATCATTGGAAGCAGCTGAAAGACGAGAAACGCACGGAGCCTTTGAACCTCGCCTATTTCGTGGGCGCCGCCATTTCGGAAAACAGAGTGGGCCGCCCCCCCCCCCCCCCTGTGGCGCTGACGAACAAGGACAAACGCCAAAGGCAGGAAATGGACAATCACGTCCGACGTGAAAGCGAAACCCCGGATTCGTCCCCCCCCCCCCTGACCTTCATGTGTGCACTTCAGGGAGGAGTTTGCCGTTTCCAAAGTCTCGAGCAAGAGTCGAATGTAGCCTCATTTCGCCGACGTGCGACGGTGAACCGGCGAGAAACGCACACGGGGCTCCAACAAAACGTCGCAGCACTACGCTAGCTCTTATTAGCACTGTTAGCGAGGCGCCGGCAGCCACCGTTGCGACTTTGCTATCGGGACTTTATCGGGAACAGAAGGCGACCACGATAGCGCTAAGATGAAGTTTCCTTTTTTTTTTTTGGGGAATGTACTATCCATTCAAAATCCAAAACCAGGCAATAAATGTATCCATCAAGCAGAAACCTTGCAAAGTCTGTGTGGTCTCAGCTGCGTTTGCTTTGCTTTTGGCGGGTGGGAAGGGGGGCTCATTTTCGGAAATTGTATGACTGAAAGTAGGACGAAAGTACATCACTGGTAGGTGGTCAGGAGGTGGAAGAGAGTCTCGTCCCGGCTTGTCCGCCAAATTCAACTTTCGACACGAGTGTAATGACTCACAGACGCCAGCAGGTGGGGGTCATTGAATCGTTTGGGATTCTATTCTCACCACAAAGGCACTCTTCTGCTTAACATGTTTTGGGGTTGTTGTTTGTTTTTTGTTTTTTTTAAATCAAAAATGATCCGTTTTCTCCGCTTTGTCGTCAGAAACCGGTATTTTGGGCAACACCGACCCGGGTTCTATAATCAGGTGAGTTCACATCTCCCCTCAGAGGGCCGTTCCAACAGTAAAAACCGAACAAGTGTTTCATCATCACATCCTATTATTGTACCCCAAAAAAATGGACGAATAACAGTCAACTATTTGTTTGTTGTTTGTCCCAAGTGAGTGCAAAGAAGCTAACAAAAGGATTGCAGTATCTCGTTTCTTTCACGCGACAATTGGATATTTCAGTCCGGACTTTAGTAAGGGTCACGGAAGTTGTCACGCACACAATTTGCTTTCGCCAGCCAGGATCAAATGACCCAGAGGGCCTGATCTGACCCCTGGGCCTTGAGTTTGATACCAGTGTTTGTGTGGAACTTTGGGGGGGGGACTTTTGAACGCATATTTTCACCATCCACAGGTGGCTCGAATGGGCAATCTGATTGAAATGTCCCTTCAAATGGCATCGCTATCAACCTCAGCTAATAGCTGCCCTTAGAAATGATGACGATTCCCCTTCCAAAAGCAACAAAACCTCGTACAAAAGGTTTATCGCGCATGCGCACATCTACCAGCAGGTGAGACGATCTGGATTGGAGCCAAAAGGGTCTTTGCGAGATCGGTTCACAATTGGGGGGGTTCGTATAAAAGTTGCAATATGCCGTACATGATTTGAAATGATAAAAAAAAAACGTATGGGGAAATATGGGGAAAACGTAAGTTGACAATTATGAAATGGGGACGTCTCCCCCCCCCCCGAAAAAAAATGTCCTCACAATAATGGCCCACGAGTCTGAAGATGGCATTCCGATATTTCGAGGTCGTGCTGTGACTAAAACTGCGAGTATTTCAAAATTACGGGCGCGACTGACGTGTCCCTATTCTCGCCTTTGATTTTGGAGTCTAGAACTACAACTCCCGTGAGCCTCTCCGCGAACCCGGAAGCGCGGAGCACCGAACGTGTCGGAGAGTTGGCGTCGAAGCGGCGAGCGGCCTCTCCTCCAGGGAACTCCAATTGCGGCTTGATCGGCCGGGATGCTTTCCTTCACGCTTTCCTTTTAAAAACGTGCGTTTCGGCGAGCCGCCATGGGCACCGTTTCTGCCATTCTTTTGGTTTTTGTAGGATGTTGTAGCAATGTGGTATCCCTCGAGCTGCTCGTGAGGTGAGTAGTGCCACGCACCCGCGCGCTCTTGCATGTGCAACTTGCTGCACTTGAGACCACGCACTGCACCCCTAAAAGCCAATCGTTCGAACTGTGTTGTCGACCGTGCACGGTACCTCCATTTTCGCGTTGAAACGTCACACGGCTTGCAACTCGAATTCTGTCACACGTTTTTTACGTCCAGAAACAGACAACCGCAAGGGATCAAAACAGACGCTGTCTGAAGACGTGAACCGCTTCGTAGAAGCGGAGTCGATCTGTTGGACTTTTGCGGATCCGATCAATGACGTCATTGAGCAATGGGCAATTTGTGACATTGCATAAAAAGCCAAATAGAGCAATCCCTCGTTTATCGCGGCTAATGGGGACCAAAAGCACCCGCGATAAACGGAAATCCGCGAAGTTGCAATCCCCCCCCCCCCAATATTTATAAGGCCAAATTTAATGGTATACATGCATGTAGAAGTCAATTCTGACATTTAATGCTGCCTACTAATAGATTTAAACATGTATACGTTTGTTTAGGTTCCTATATGAATAACAAAATACAGTCAACATATACAGTAAATATTCTCTGGTCCGGACTCGTGTTTGCGCTGTCCAATTTGTCCTGATAACAGATATTCCTCATTTGGGAAATGAGCATGCCTGCTACATGTCCTTTATGAACCTGCAAGTATGTTGACAAAATGCACGTGTAACAACACAATCAATAAAATGCAAAAAGATATTGTCCAAAAACGGTTTAGATAACAAAAACTGCAATACAGGTGTATCCCCAAAAAATCATAACAGTACAATACGGACAGTATTTTTTTTCTGCTTCTCGCGGACCGTTTGCGGACTTCATTTCTATTTTTTTAATGAATGTTTGAAAAAATTTGCGATGCACCGAAGCCGCGATAAACGAACCGCGAAAAATAGCGAGGGTTCGCTGTATCTGGCGACCCGAGTCCTCCAATCGGATCGTTCCCTCAAAGTTGGAACAGGGTCACGTTTACCACCGGGTTATACATCAGCCCAGCTTTTTTTTTTGTTTTTTTCTTTTGAAATCAATGCCACTTGACTCCCCAGAGAGTTCCCGGGATGCGGCAACATCGTCACATTCGCGCAGTTTGTGTTCATCGCGTTGGAGGGATTCGTCTTCGAGACGCGTTTGGGCACCAAGAAGCCCTCCATCCCCATCCGGTGAGCCTTTCGAAACCGTCGTCGCCCGGCGTACGTCGGAGTTGGCGTGACGTCGTCTTTCTGCCCCCCCCCCTCCGGCAGCAACTATGTGATCATGGTGACCATGTTCTTCACGGTCAGCGTGATCAACAACTACGCTCTCAACTTCAACATCGCCATGCCGCTCCACATGATCTTCAGATCGGTAAGCAATGCGCAAGACCTTCCAGCTCCGATTTCAGCAGTCGTGACCTTTTGACACGGCGAATTGTCATCACGGTGGAGACGTTTCGGACCAGTCATGATTAGGATCAATCCGATATGACTTCACCGGGGAACAATTTAAAAATCAATTCTGTTGAGTTTTGATTTTTATGCTGCTTAAAATGCGTCAACTCCAAAATTGCAGTTGTTTTTTTTTTCCTTTTTTTTTTTTCTCCGCAAACCGATCGGCCAATCCTCCATTCGGCATCCCCAGTTGCTCCAGAACGCCGCCGCTCACCTCTTGACCGGCACTCGTAAAAGAGAGAGCACATCACTCCTCCTCTGGCAGCCCCTTCACTGGTTCCCCATTTTGGAGTTCTTTTGAAGACTCACTTAGTCGTTTTCAAATCTTGAAATGGCCCCGGCCCCGCCTTCTCTCGATGGGAATAATTGATTGCCTGACTCAATTGATTTCTGGACCAGACCACAAGCTATTTTTTTTTTTTTTTAATACAGTGAAACTCCTCTACAACGAAATCATGTTTGCAGCAAGACATTTTTCACAACAGGGTTTTTTTCACTGTAGCAAATTTGAAACAGGAAAGTGGGCATGGTGTTAATGCATGAAGATTTTTTTCACACTAGGGGGTATTTTCACCCATGTAGATTTCATTGTAGAGGGGTTTCACTGTATAACGAAATCATGTTTGCAGCAAGAAATCTTTCACAACAGGGGGTTTTTCACTGTAGCAAATTTGATCTCAGATGTCATGGTGTTAATGCATGAAAAGAAAATTCACACTAGGGGGTATTTTCACCCATGTAGATTTTTTTTTAATACAGTGAAACTCCTCTACAACGAAATCATGTTTGCAACAATACATTTTTCACAATAGGGGGTTTTTCACTGTAGCAAATTTGATCTCAGATGTTGTCATGGTGTTAATGCATGAAGATTTTTTCACACTAGGGGGTATTTTCACCCATGTAGGTTTCGTTGTCGAGGAGTTTCACTGTAGTTTTTGCCACATGTTTTGCTTCCATTCAATAGACTTTTAGTCGCTCCTTCTTGTGCGCTTGCTTTGGCCCTTTGGGGGGGGCCGGGGGGCGCATAACATAGCATCAGAGACAAAGACATTTTTCACAACAGGGTTTTTTTTTCACTGAAGCAAATTTGAAACAGGAAAGTGGGAACGGTGTGAATGCATGAAGATTTTTTTCACACTAGGGGGTATTTTCACCCATGTCGATTTCATTGTAGAGGAGTTTCACTGTAGTCAGCAGTAGCGCGATGAAAGTCAAGTTGAGGTTTTTGACCGGTTCTAGTCAAGACGTATTCCGATGGAGCGGCATTGAAGCACCGCTTTCCCAATTCTGATGTGATGTTGGGGGGTCGGCGGGGGGCTTGTTGCAGGGCTCTCTCATCGCCAACATGGTCCTGGGCATCGTCCTCCTGAAGAAAAGGTGGGCGCCCCTCACGCTTTCCTCCCCCGCAGCCGCCACCTCGCAGCCAGCTTTGGGGGATTTTTTTCTTTGCTTTGCTCTCCCCGCAGGTATTCGCCCAGCAAATATTTGTCCATCGCGTTTGTCTCCGCCGGCATCTTCATCTGCACCATCATGTCAGCCAAGCAAGTGGTGAGTCGGCCGCCGCCGCCGCCGCAGGAACGCGGTCTCGGGAGAAGTCGGCGTTTGGAGTGCCCACTTTTGTTTTTTTGCGTTTCGTGCAGAATGTGGCCAGCGAGGGCCAGGAGGAGCCAAGCCTTTACGCCTTCATGCGTTGGCTTGTAGGTGAGGTTTGCCCTCGGAAAAAAAAAACAAAAAAAAACCTTGACTTCACTTTGCACTTTTTGTTCGGCGACCGAGCTCAAGTTCACCGTTGTTTGTGTCGAGTCGAAAGTATCGCCGGCGATATCGGGGGGGTTCTGGCGTTTGTCCCGCCCGACCAACGGATCGCTCCTTTTGTCCATTCAGGAATCGGCATGTTGACCTTTGCTCTGATCATGTCGGCGCGCATGGGGATTTTCCAGGAGACCTTGTACAAGAAGTACGGCAAGCACTCCAGAGAGGCGCTTTTTTATAACGTGAGTACTCTGGACCCGGTTTGTCTCCTGCCTCCTTGTTGTGCGGGTTTTGTTCTGACCAATGACATCATCCTTGAGTTCTTCCTGTGTGTGTGTGTGTGTGTGTGTGCGTGTGTGCGCGTCCTCCTTGCAGCACTTCCTGCCTCTGCCGGGCTTCCTGCTCCTCTCCACGGACATCTACAACCACTGCGTCCTCTTCAGTCAGAGCAGTGAGTCGCGCACACCCCCCCCCCCCCCGCAGTCAGCATCACTTTCGAGGGCGTCCGCATTTCATTCGACGTTTGCCCTGCTTCCCAAAATGCAATCGATGACGATTCAAGTCGCTCACGTTGAAAAAAACAACAACAACAAAAAGCTCACGACTCATCTTCCCTCGGCAGCGCCGGTGCTCGTTCCGCTCATCCAACTGAACGTTCCGGTCATGTGGCTCTACCTCCTCGTCAACGTGGTCACGCAGTATCCTTTTTTTCCTCGCCGTCCCGCCCGTTTCCCCCCCCCCCCATTGTGGCCTTTAACCCGCCGGCGCTCAGGTACGTGTGCATCCGCGGCGTGTTCGTCCTGACCACCGAGTGCGCCTCGCTCACCGTCACCCTGGTGGTGACTCTGAGAAAGTTCCTCAGCCTCATCTTCTCCATCGCGTACTTCCAAAACCCCTTCACGCCGTGGCACTGGGCGGGCACGGCCGTGGTCTTCGTGGGCACGCTGCTCTACACCGAGGTGTGGAGCGCCGTCACGGCGGCCGGGAAGAAGGCCGAGTGACGGCGTGGAGGAGGGACGCTTTTTACACTTTATGCCGGGCACTCTTCAAACCAGTGGTGTGGAAGTGACCTGCCGGGGACGAGTCGGATTGTTGCCGTACTTGGGCAGAGTTGTTTGTTTTTTTTTTTTTTTTCTCTACTTGGCTTGAGTATTTATTTTTAGGACCACTTTTTACTTTTACTCCCTCCATTTGAAAATAGATGCGTGTACGTTCCGTTGTTTCTCAGTCAAAGTAGGATTGTTACTTTTTAACTGTTTTGTTTCGATAGCATAGAAATCACGCAAACATGAGCTACATTGCAACCTCGTTTGTTTTCCTCGTCTCAAAGCAAGCACTAAAGTCGTAAAAGAGGGGAGCTTTTTTTTTTATTTCTAAACCCTCTACCAACTTCTAAAAATGGTATTGTGTCATCAAATTTGAATGTTGCTTTTGTACCTTGAGAGTACTTTAAAACCATGATTTTTGTTGTTGTTAGTGGATCTCAACAAAGTAAACTACACTATGTTTAAAAAAAAATAAAATAAAAAAGCTGTTTTTGTTCTGTGCTATGAATCATTGACCGCAACATGAGGAATACTTAAAGTTCAACAGTCCTATTGTTGATCTAGAATTTTCTAGATTCTAGCAAAGAAGAGAATTGACTTTGGGGACTAAATTAAAACTTTCCCCACGCAGAAAATATTCAAATTTAGGTAGTAAATGTCGCTCGGTGCTTCTTGGCCTGAGATCACCACCGATAGGAGGTGAGGTTCAAATTGTGGTGTGACTAGAAATGCTTGTGGAGCCCACCAAACACGCCAGATAGCTCAGGTTGGCCAAGATGTAGCTTTTCGCATTTTTTTAAATGAATCTAGCCACTTGTGATTTGTGGTTGTTATTTAAGCACATCCAATTCGGGATTTTCCTTCAATTCATTGGGGGCGGAAAGGCAAAGACACCAATGGACCAATCGGGAGCCGCGAGATCGAGTGACTTGACCTCCAAACCAATAGCAGCCGCTAATTTAAGTGACTTCCTTGTCACTATGGGCGGGAAGGCAAAAGCACCAATGAGAAAGTGCGATGTTGGGTCGTCCGCAGGAGTCTCGACCAATGGGAGCCAACGTTACTCTTCTTCGGCATTGTGAGGGGAGGGGCAGCTGGGCTGGGTTGTTTTGGATTGTTTTGCTTTTTTCTTTCTTTCGCCGTGACAGTTGTTCTGATTCAAATCGCCGTTGTGGATTCCATCACTCACGGAACTCCCCACGGCGACGAGGAAGGCGGAAGCGTCACTTTGGCGAGCCATTTTTGTCATTGTACAAGTTTCCCCTCGCGCTATTCGCAGGTTGTTTTTGTAGTTGACCACGGAAGATGAAATTCACTTAAAAATTGATGTTTAAAGTGAATACTTGGAGTAAGGACTCCACTACTGCTTCACGGCAAACATTTTCATATCCGGGAAGGTACCTGTGGTGATCCCTTGACTCACGACGGCCCAAAGTTCTGCTGATGGAAATGATCACAGATATTGCGGTCATCGTGACCCTTTGAAACAACCGAGGACAAATACTGAGCGACTCCAGAATTCTTCTGATGCTTTGTGACTTACTCCTCTCCGTTCCTACACGCCAACTGGGAAAAGGAACGCGGGAGTCGGATGTGGTCGGGGTGGGGGTGGGGGGGGGGGGGGGCGGCAGGTGCCAAGCGGCGACTCACGGCGGAGGCATCTCAGCCGGCAGTCTTTGGCATTCCTCGGCCGTGACTGTGAACCGGGGCTCGCATCCCGCACGACCCGCTCGCATCCCGCTCGTTCGTTCCCCGAGGCTGAGTCAGACGACCGCAACGTGACTCGCTCCTCTCTTCTCCGTTTTTGATTCGAGCACCGGGCACGCGGCAGGAAGGAAGCGGCTGCGGCCAGTGAGTCACTCGCGGCGCTCCTCGTCCTCATCCTGGAACGCCAGTGGCCAAAGTACACTCGCCCTTCTCCACTTCAGGGAGATCGGATCGGATCGGTCCCGAGTCGGGTGGCGAGGGTCAACGGGGAAAACCAAAACATTTGCGTGTTAAAAAAAAAAAAAAAGGAAATGCGGTGCTTACATTTTTAATTGATCACTTTGACAGCAGTCCCTAGTAAATCACAATGTCTCATCCCCGGTAACTGCCGAGCTATTAAGAACGGTCCGCTGGGCGAGTCGATGTGGTCGTGGCGGGCCGGTGACCCCTTGGTCCAAATGATGAAACCAACTCAAATGCAAGCGTTTCTTGTGAACGGCCGGCCGGCGTGCTGCTTTTTCTGGTGTGCCTGCCTTGGCCACATGGGGGCAGCAGAAGATAGAGAGACGGCTACTGTTCACGGAGATGACTCGACTCGTCTCTCTTCCCTCATCAATACGGTGCTCATTGTAGTTATTCTTCACAGAGGATCAAGAATGTATGACTTGAGTACTCAAGCGTCTGTATTTTTAATTTGCGCTCAAGAAGACACTGCTCAAAAATTTCGAGTGCCGCAACAGGGACGCCATTTAGCATTAAGAGAGTGGACTGAAAGACGAAGCTGTTTTAAATGCCCAATCGTGTCGTTCTAGTCATGTTTAGATTCGAAAGTACAGTCAAACCTCAATTTTCGTCCATAATCTGTTCCAGAAGGCTGTTCGAAAACCGAAATTATTTGAAAAACGAAACCACGCTCTTTTTCAAATAAAAATGTCTGCTCACATTGGAAAGCAACACGAGGAAGCGTCACTTCCTCGTGTAAGGAAGGCGAGAGGAGTCAAATGGTGCATTCAGATGCGCTCAGTTTGTTCGAGAATTGACATTTGTTCGTCATCCGAGGCATTAAAAACTCGACATTTTTGGTTGAAAACCGAATTGGCCGAGAACCGTAGACGTTCGAAAACCCAGGTTTGACTGTACCTGTTTTCAAATGTTGGGCGTCAAAATAAATTCCTATCAGAAAATGAAATGAAAGTACAGATTCTTCCCAAAACACTCACAAGCATTTGTACTTGTTTACTTCCTGCTATGCTGTGTGGTGGCTAAATATGCTTTGTCACGCTCAGCGCGCGTGTGTGTGTGTGTGTATGCGTTGTCTTCTGTTTGCTCGTTTTCTGGCTCTCTCTCACCCTACCCGTGAGTAAAGAGAGAGAGAGAGAGAGAGAGAAGCAGCATGTTGACTCACGACCTCACTTAAAGTGGTGAAGCAGAGGATGAACAGCTTCCTGACGGTAAAGCTCGAGGAACGTGGACGGTCGCAGGAGGCCGTCGCGTCCATTCATGTGCGCGCGCACATGCTTTGCGTTCATCCGCCGAGCAGCCGAGGGCGGCCGGCGTCTTCCGAGGAGGGAATCATTTCTTTGAACGGTACGTGTTTCTATTTCTTCTGAACGCAGCTGCTGTATCATGACTTTGTCTCGTCAGACGGCGGCGTACCACAGGGCATAGAGGTCGGGCCCTCTGGGAACTTGGACTCACTTGATTCCTGTGCAGAAAATGTTTTACAGGGTTCCCACTCTTCCACTTGCTTTTTATTTATGGAACTTTTTAAGGACTTCTGAGGGCTAATGTGGCCATTTTTAAGGACCGTTTGAAGGCTAATTTACAACTTTTTAAGGACCTTTAAAGGACTTTTCGGGGCTAATTTAGCCGTTTTTAAAGACCTTGGAAGGCCTTTTCAGGGCTAATGTAGCCATTTTTACGGACTTTTGAGGGCCAATTTCGCCATTTTTAAGGACTTTTTCTCTGAACAGAAATGTTATCACTAAGCTGGTGTTAAAAATCATTGCTGCCAAAGGAAGGGCACTAAGAAAAATTGTAATTTAGAAAATATAAAAATTCCATTTATTTTTGAATAAAAATACATTTTTAAGAATTGTTATTGATTTTAGAAGCGTTCCGTGAAAATTAAGGACAATTAAGAACATCATTTTTACAACTTCTATTCTTATGGATTTTTATGAACTTTAAGGACCCGTGGGAAGCCGAACCGAAGGACTGCACTCGGAAAACTGATTTCATTTGGTGACGTAGATGTTTGTACGGAGACTCTAGCACCATATGAAATCGGAGTTCCGGGTGGCGGACTCTCAACTCCTCACATGAAACACGAAAAGTAGCTCACCTTTTAGGGACGCATCCGACTGAAGTGGGCCCAGCTGCTGTCCTGTCGTCTTTCTTTCATCGCTCCCTCCACGGGTGCCCGACAGACGCCTTCAAGTCGCGCGGGACGTGTAGAAGACTCACCATTGTTCCATTTGCGGAGAGCTAAGAAGACAAAACTGGAAGGCTTGCTTTTCGGAAGAGTGCGGCGCTGATTCGGTGCCCCAACAGATCCAGCAGAAGATGCTGTTTTAGAGGCACGTTCGATTAAATACAGAAGAAGGGATCACATGCAAAAAAAGATTGAATGAATAAAGTTGTCTTGTAATCTTTATACTGCTTTTTTTGGGGGAGGGGGGTGGTGGTGGTGGTGGGGGGGGTATTTACGTATCTGTGCCTAACTTTCGGTTGCCTCCATTGGCCTATGGCCCTATTTTTGGTGTGGCCGACACTACAATTCCTTATACTTCATCCATTTTTTAATCCACGAGAAGCAGAGAAATGTATTTAAAAAGCAACATTTTATTATAAGCATACTTCATACTTTTTACAAACCTTTTGTGGGCCAAATTGCTTTTATTGAACCAGTACTTCTACTTTTACATGTCTTCTTTGTTGTTGCTTTTACAATTATTGAGCTAGATAGATAGATAGATAGATAGATAGATAGATAGATAGATAGATAGAGAGATAGATAAATTCTACTTCAACTACTAATAATAATGATGGTGGTAGTAGTAGTAGTAGTAGTAATAAGAATAAGAATAAAACAAAGTCTGCTTAAATACAGTATCTATTAGAGCAGTTACTTCCCACTTGTATTGTTCGCCTGGCAGCAGGGCTGGTAGCCGTTCTCTGATTGGTTCAAAGCGACACTGCCGGGAGCTCTTCTCTGATTGGTTCGTTTTCAACAATCCGCCATATTCAAACTTCCGCCGTGCTGAGTGTGCACTCATCTCCGCTCGTTTGTTGTCGTTTTGTCTTCTACACTCGAGCGTTGTTATCCGACCCGTTTCCCTCATTCCGTCCACGCCGAGGTTTTATTTTTAAACCCTAACGAAGCCTGCAGCGGAATGGACGAGAGTGAAGAAGCGAAGGCAGTAGCGGCGTTGGGGAAAACGCAGAAGCTTCACCGGACGTCATCGAGATCGTCCACCGCCAGTGTTAGCAGCTTCGCCGAGCCCTCGCCGAGAACGCTCCGCAGAAACAACTCCAAAAAGTACGCGTTTAAACCCAACCGCCACGCACTTTACAACATTCTCCCAACACTCCAGATACTTTTAGCAGATTACAAAAACGAATTCCTTTTGTGCCCGTTTGCGAGCTGATAAAAGAGGCGTTCAAGTGCGTCCCGGAAACTACAGTTTGACGATCACGTGCCTCGGCCTCGTCATCAAACCGATGTGAAGCTGATTTTCCCCGTGGTCGTTCATCAAATGGCGGTAAATTCGCCAAGTTTGGGTTGTTGCATTCCATTGGCTCGCCGCTAGATGGTACTAAATTCCACAGGCTCGACCATTATTGCCCAGCTGACTCTGAAAGAAAACAAGCTGTGCTGTTCAACCCCCCCCCAGCTCCACTTGTGTGTTGAGTTCCCGAACAACAAAATGTTGGCAGATTTATGGCATTCAGTAGAATGAAAAAGCAGAACATGTTTTCCTTCCTGAAGCGCACCCCCGTGGCTGTCACATTGGAACTCACAAAAACAAGACTCTTCGCGCAGGGTGGCATGCATGCAACTCTATTTGTGTGTGCTGTCATGTGATGTTTTTGTCGTTGCTCATTAGACCTTTGCTGCAGAGAGGGAGCTCCTTCACCTTTCTCACTCCAGGGACACCTTGGGACTTCAGTCTAGTGAGTGCACCACGACCACCACGTTATCGATGTATCGCTTAAGCCAGATCAGGGCTAAAAAAAAAATAAAAAAAATCTGTCTGTTATTCATGCATGTATATGATACCTCATAATCTAATCCGAACTTTCAATTGTATCAAATTTGATCTCAGATGTTGTCATGGTGTTAATGCATGAAGATTTTTTTCACACTAAGGGGTATTTTCACCCATGTAGATTTTGTTGTAGAGGAGTTTCACTGTACTGACAAGGAAGACTGAATCCAAGTTTTTTTTGGGGGGGGGGGTTTGCCTTAAATATCAGCGGCTAAGTATCGGCGTCCCTCACGAGAACCTGATACAGTGAAACTCCTCTACAACGAAATCATGTTTGCAGCAAGACATTTTTCACAACAGGGGGTTTTTCACTGTAAGCAAATTTGAAACAGGAAAGTGGGAATGGTGTTAATGCATGAAGATTTTTTCACACTAG
The DNA here is from genome assembly GCA_018466805.1 of Hippocampus abdominalis. Taxonomy (NCBI): domain Eukaryota; kingdom Metazoa; phylum Chordata; class Actinopteri; order Syngnathiformes; family Syngnathidae; genus Hippocampus; species Hippocampus abdominalis. Next base: position 447,141 of record CM031697.1, on the reverse strand, counting down.
GGGGTATTTTCACCCATGTAGATTTCGTTGTAGAGGAGTTTCACTGTATAACGAAATCATGTTTGCAACAATATATTTTTCACAACAGGGGTTTTTTCACTGTAGCAAATTTGATCTCAGATGTCATGGTGTTAATGCATGAAGATTTTTTCACACTAGGGGGTATTTTCACCCATGTAGATTTCGTTGTAGAGGAGTTTCACTGTACTTCTTTTCAACGTGTCATGTAAATGTGCGTGGAAATTGTCGTTGTCACCACAGAAGCGAAAACGCAAAGAAAAGGAAGACGACACGGTCAGCCTGTCCAGTTTCGACATCAAGGTGAGAGAGAGACCGCAGACGACTTTTGTTGTCTTTGTGCATTTCGCAATTTGGAAGCGTCTTCAGGAGTCGCCGCCGCCGGTTTCTCATCGGAACGCTCGCGCGTGCTCCCCCAGTGCACTTTTTCTGCCGCGTTAGCGTACGCATGCACTCTTTGTGAACGCTCACCGATGTCTTCGTTGTGTCAAGCGCAGTTGTGTTTCGTGCTTTTGTTGCGTTGTCACAGGAGCCAACGCACAAGAAAGGACGACCACTGGCCAGAGTGTCGTCTCTCGTCAATTTCATATCGCCTTCCAAGAATGCAGCGGTGCGACGTTTCGGTCAGACCATCCAGGTAAAGGAAGCCCCGCCCCCCAAAAAAAAGAAAATACAGTCAAACCTCAGTTTTCGAACGTCTCGGTTCTCAACCAATTCGGTTTTTGACCAAAAATTTCAAGTTTTTAATGCCTCGGATGACCAACAAATTTCGGTTCTCGAACAAACTGAGCACACTTGAATGCACCATTGGACTCCTCTCGCCTTCCTTACACCAGGAAGTGACGCTTCCTCGGGTAGACGAGGAAGTGATGCTTCCTTGGGTTGCTTTCCATTGTGAGCAGACGTGTTCAGTCAACATTTTTAGTTTAAAAAGAGCGCGGTTTCGGTTTTTGAAGAATTTCGGTTTTCGAGCAGCCTTCTGGAACGGATTATGGACCAAAACCCAGGTTTGACTGTAATCACTCTGGACAAACCTGACACCGCATCGTGACTGAGACATCCGATAATCGCCCGCCCGCTTCAAAGGACCTGACCGAATCCTTGTGTTCCCACCCAGTCCATGTCGCTGCGAGGGGACGGCAAGTCTCCGGGCACGTCGCTGCGCGGCGGCAAGGCGGCGGCGGTGGCTCCCACGCCCACGAAACGCCGCAGCAGCATGCTGTGGTCCGAGACGCTGGACGTTCACCAGAAGAGCGCCTTCTCCTCCAAGGAGATCAAGAGACAGGAGGTTGTGCCCCCCCCCCCCCCCCCGCGCACGCTTTGACATGAGCCCCCACGGGTGCCCGAGTCACAGAGTTGGACCTTTTAGCGCTTAGCCTCGGCCCGTCCCAAAGCGCGTCTTGGCAAGTCGTCCGCAACCGGCGGTCGGTCGCACGGTGAACCGCCGCTTATCTGGGGGGGGTACGTTTAAGAGCCCCCCCGCCGTGGGGGAAAATCGGCGCCAAAGAGCGGGCGACCTTTTTTTCAATGGCTTTACCCCAGCCACGCGCTCGAGAATCAATGAGTACGGACTCTGAAATTGAATTCAATGCAAAAGTAAAACTCTTACTTTCACCGTCAATCACATACAGTACAGTGAAACTCCTCTACAACGAAATCTGCATGGGTGAAAATACCCCCTAGTGTGAAAAAATCTTCATGCATTCACACCATTCCCACTTTCCTGTTTCAAATTTGCTACAGTGAAAAAACCCTGTTGTGAAAAATTTCTTGCTGCAAACATGATTTCGTTGTAGAGGAGTTTCACTGTAGCTTTAAAAAAAAAAAAAAACCTCTGTCATGCTCGGACCAAGAAAGAAGAAAAAAAAAAACATTTTCCAACTCTCGTTTCGACTTGATTTTTCCTCTTTGGTTCATGTTTGGGCCGTTGCTCATCATGGCGTCCGTGCAAGCGCGCAGGCGCAGTAACGGGGCTGTTGTGGGGAAAAAGGGGCCTCTTGGGTGGGGCACCCCAGCTCGACGGTGAGCGTGGCAAGCCTGCAATCGACTCGAGTGCAGTACACGATGTCGAGATCCTTCCGTAAGGAGCAGTCGCTCACCGCCAGGCGGCGATTTCGAGTGGGCGTGTCGGGGCCGGGCGAGGCTCGCCCCGGAAGTCACCCGAGTGCTCCTCTTTCCGCAGGCTATTTATGAGCTCTTCAGGGGCGAGCAGGATCTCATCGAGGATCTTCAGCTGGCGCGAAAGGTTTGAAGAAGCGTCGCCCTCCCCCTCACTAAAAAAAAAATCTCTGGTCTTGTTCATAACGTGACGCTGCCGCTGTGCTCAGGCGTACCACGACCCCATGCTCAAGCTGTCCATCATGACGGAGGAGGAACTGGCGCACATCTTCGGGGATCTGGATGCCTACATCCCGCTGCATGAGGGTCGGTAAAAGGCCGGTTCCTCTTCACCCCCCCCCCCCCAAGAAAACAAACAAACAAACAAACAAACAAAAACAAACGGATCTTGGAATGTCCAGAATGCAATACAGTGAAACTCCTCTACAGTGAAACTCCTCTACAACGAAATCATGTTTGCAGCAAGAAATATTTCACAACAGGGGTTTTTTCACTGTAGCAAATTTGAAACAGGAAAGTGGGAATGGTGTTAATGCATGATAATTTTTTCACACTAGGGGGATTTTCACCCATGTAGATTTCGTTGTAGAGGGGTTTCACTGTATAACGAAATCATGTTTGCAGCAAGAATTTTTCACAACAGGGTTTTTTTCACTGTACCAAATTTGATCTCAGATGTCATGGTGTTGATGCATGAAGATTTTTTCACACTAGGGGGTATTTTCGCCCATGTAGGTTTCGTTGTAGAGGAGTTTCACTGTAGTTTTTGCCACATGTTTTGCTTCCATTCAAAGACTTTTAGTCGCTCCTTCTTGTGCGCTTGCTTTGGCCCTTTGGGGGGGGGGGGGGCGCATAACATAGCATCAGAGCCAAAGTTTTGCACAACTGACTTGCTAAGCAGCCGTCATTTTGGGCAAATGACAACGAAAAGAAGTCTGTGAAGATCGTTATGTCTTATACAGTGAAACTCCTCTACAACGAAATCTACATGGGTGAAAATACCCCCTAGTGTGAAAAAAATCTTAATGCATTCACACCATTCCCACTTTCCTGTTTCAAATTTGCGACAGTGAAAACCCCCCTGTTGTGAAAAATGTCTTGCTGCAAACATGATTTCGTTGTAGAGGAGTTTCACTGTATTTGGATCTAAAATTTTTGCCGGCGATTTCAAAGGCGCCTCCTCCCCAAAGAAAACGGGCCGCTCGGCAGCTCGTGCCGTATCTTTGAAATCCAATTGTGCCTTTGTCAGGTCTTGACATCTTGATGGAGTTGCAAACAGCTTTCATTTGAGGCTTTTTTTTTTTTTTCCCCCCCTTTCAGATCTTTTGACAAAGGTGACTGACGGAACGAGCCCCGACGGAACGGTGGCTCAGATCGGACAAATTGTCATCGACTGGGTGAGCGAGACGCAAAGCGACCGGCCATTTGTTTGTGCGTGAGCAGCATGTGACGTGGGTGCCCCCCCCCCCCCCCCCCCCAAACGCCGCAGCTTCCGGGCCTGAACGCGTACCGAAACTACTGCAGCAACCAGCTGGCGGCCAAGGCGCTTCTGGACCAGAAAAAGCAGGACCGGCGGGTGCAGGACTTCCTGCAGCGCTGCCTGGAGTCGCCCTTCAGCCGCAAACTGGACCTGTGGAGTTTCCTGGACATCCCGCGCTCGCGCCTCGTCAAGTACCCGCTGCTGCTGCGCGAGATCATGAGGCACACGCCCGCCGAGCACCCGGACGTCGCCCACCTGGAGCGGGCGGTACGAGAGCGCGGCGATTGGCAAAGCCCCGCCCCCGGCCCGCGAGAGCATCACGTTGTCATGCGGTCTGCCCGAGCAGGTGGCGATCATCCAAGAGATCCTGTCGGACATCAACGCGAGGAAAGGCGAGCGCGAGTGTCAGTACTACGCCGACAAGTTGGAGTATCTGGATGACAAGCAGCGCCACCCTTTGATTGACAGCTGCACCGGCCTCTTGTGTCACGGCGAGCTCAGGAACAAGAGCGGCTCGGTGAGCACGCACGCATGCGCGCGGCCCGCGTTTTCATTCAACAAGGTGTCCAAATGATGGCGCCACAGACGGAGAAAACATTTTTACATTTCACCATTGATTGGGGAGACATTGGCTGCTACTGAACACTTTCCACCATTTTGGGGACATTTGCAAGCACCCACTTTTTACATGGGGGGGGGGGGGGCAGATTAAAGGGCCGAGTCAGATCATAACCGCTTGCATGGCAAATAACCGGGAAGGTAACCAGACCCCCTGCGGATGCTCGCTGTCCCGGCAGAGGCTGCACGTGTTCCTGTTCTCGGAGCTGCTGGTCCTGACCCGGCCGGTGACGCGCAACGAGCGCAGCTGCTTCCAGGTGTACCGGCAGCCCATCCCGGTGCGCGACCTGGCGCTGGAAGACCTGCAGGACGGAGAAGTGCGCCTGGGGGGCTCCTTCAGGGGGGCCTTCGCCAACGCCGACAAAGGTGCCCTTTGCAACACTTTTTAAAAAAAAAAAAAAATTAGTCTTGCTGAGAAATGAGTGGGGTGTGGTGGCGGCAGGAAAATTGCACATTTTGCTTAACCTGAGACAAAAAAAAGAGCAGCGACGCCCTGGCATGTGAGCAAGGACAGCGACCGATGTCACTTTTTGTCCAAAGACGGTCGAGGATTTTTCATTTCTCTCCCCCCAAAAAGTTTTGTGTGTCTGTCAGTTTTTTTCAGATTTGTCTTTTTTGGCAGATCTAAAAAAAAATTAAAAAAAACCCATCTTTTTTATTGTTTTAGTTGTTGCGGGGGAGGGGGGGGTCACATTTTGTCTTTTTTCTTCTTTTTTTTTGAGGGCAGGGGCAAGGTTTGCACTAACTTGTGCTGGGTTTTTCCTCTCAAATTTTGTAGATTCCTCTGTTTTATGTTTTGGTCAATTTGGGGGGGTCATGGTTTTGGCCAAGGGCTGTCAAGAACTTTAGTCAGAATTGTCTTTTTTGTTGTTGTTTTTTTTTGCTTTTGATCATATAGGTGCTGTTGCTTTTCAGTGTTTCATTTGTTTTTCCCCCTTCATGAATTATTTTCTCTTTTTGGTCTTTTTGACTTTTGTCAAGTGGGGATTTTTTTTTTTTTTTTTTTAAAATGTCTTTCTCAGTTTTTCAGACTTAAGCTCACGAGTCACGGCATCTCCGTATTTTTATTTTGTTTACTTTCTTCTTTGTTCCTCACAGCGTGTTTTCTCAAAGGCCATGTCCCCCCCCCCCCCCCCGCCCTCTCTGCCCCTCCAGCTAAGAACGTTTTCCGCGTGAGCTCGTCAGACCCGTCCCACGGCCAATCGCACACCCTGCACGTCAACGACGTCTACCACAAGCAGCAGTGGCTCAACTGCCTGCGCGGCGCCATGGCGCCGCACGGCCCTCCGGGCGGCGGCGGGCGGCGCCGCCACCACGCGGGCCAAGCGCCGCTCGTCGGCCGTCCGCGACGGAGACGAGAACTGTCCGCCGGCGGGACCTCGCCTCAGGCCGCAAAGGTCGCGGACCTCCATTAACAGGAAAGAGACGGGAGTGTAGAGGTGAATGAATGGCTGAACCACTTCTTTCATGTTTTTAAACGTGTGTTGCAGACTGAACATAAAACGAAAACACCCCCCCCCCCAAAAAAATGCTGTCGTTTCCATCCTTGATTTTCAGAAGTGTCTTCAAATGATGTACTGTACTGTCGTCTGGATTTGCGATTCGCAACATGTGTGATATGCCGCAAGGAATCATTCAAGATCACTTCATGGGTCTGAAAATGATGGGGGGGGGCGGGGGGTCATCTGTAGTTGTTCATCAAGCTATTGTATGCCAGTGGTGTAGTGACAAGCAGGACACTAGATGGCAGAATCTACGTTACCTTATGCAGCCATTTTTTCTGACATTTTGGTTTGGTAGTGTGCCACAAGATCCCCCCCCCCCAAAAAAAATAAAAATATATATATATAAAATTGAGATCACCAATAGTGTTAGCCCACTCCAGTTTTTAGTGGCAGAATTTATTTTTCCGGTCGATAAAATGCGTGCCTCAAAAATCAACAGAATACTCGAGTGGGCTAACTTTTCTTTAAGGTTCACTCTTTGAGCCGCCTCCTAAAAAAATGTCACCAAAATATGAAAAACCTTCCTGAAAAAAATGATTCGTCTCAATCAATTTATTTGGGAGTTGAACCTTTGATCAGTTTGTGTGACATTTTTATGTGATAGTGTGCTGCGAGCATTTTTCCTCGCGTCGTACATATATACCGTACATATAAGACTCCGGAGAAATTCCCAATTTACGGACCGCGGCGGATTTGAAAGGGAGAAGCTCCGGGTGACTTTTCAAACCAGGTGCAGTGGAAGTCGCGCCGGAAGTGACGCCGCGCGACCGTCGGAGGGCGCCGTGTGCAAAGTTGGCCGCAGCCGCAGACCGCGAATGGCGAAACGCGTAAACGGATCGCTCTGGATCATCGCGTTCGTTCATTGAGTTCTTCTTAAATACTTTCGTGTCACATAAGGCGCGGGTGAAGAGGTGGCGTTCTCTCCCCGCACGAAGTTATTTGGTGAAAAGCTTTCAATGTTTGCTATTCTAAACGTGAGAATAGCAAACGTGTTCTCGAAATCAGCCATCTTTGTTGTTGGGACAATCCGAGTGAGGTCCGACGTCCCACCATACTCGATTGCAACATTGAACCTACTTTGCCCTGGCCCCTTCTCCACATTAGAGAGGCACGAGGTAGTTTTGGCAGACCTTCGATAGCTCAGTTGGTAGAGCGGAGGACTGTAGAGGCGCTCAGCTGAAATCCTTAGGTCGCTGGTTCAAATCCGGCTCGAAGGAATTTTTTTTTGCTCTAAATTAAATCAACACAAAGCACATACATTTGTGATCTGACGTGTTGTCTACACCTGTCCAGGTTTTGGTCTTCCAAATGGTGGCGTTTGTATCGGTTCTGTCACATTTTTGTCACTTGTTTTTTTTTTTTTTTCTCGTTATTTCCATGGCTTTTTTTCCCCCAATGTCAACCCAAATATAAAGATGATCTCCGCAACAATCGGGCAGCAAACTTTATTTAGCCGCAAATCACAAAGTTGAAACAAATGGACATATTTACAGTCTATATATTTGCGTGCGTACACACATACACACAAATCCCCCTCCATAGCAGTTTCCCAGGTTCGTCACCCCACAGATGTTTTATTTTTGTGGACAGTTTGTCACCGTTTTTGTTTGTCTCGTTTATGTTTTGGTCCCATTCCACTGATGGCCACGAGATGGCGGCACACACACACACTATAAATTTAAAAGAAGAAGCGTGACAACATGAAGCGGACGTTTGCCAGTCAATCGAAAAGAAATGATGATGACTCGTGCGTCACGACTGATCACGCAGAGGCTTGTGTGGATGGAGCCGACGTGAGCCATCAAAAACCACGTCTGACAAGCTTGTCAGACGTGGAAGACGGGAGGCGGCGGCGCGAACGACAGAAACGCAACCATGCGACTGGGCAAATCCAGCTGGGAGAAAGCGTGGAGCGCATTCGCGCCCAGGATCCTCCTAAGGGCCACCCGCGCCATCTGCTGGAGGCTCAGCGGCGTGTCTGCGGAACCAAACACAAAACGGTTACACACACACACACACACACACACACACACACTCCAACAGAGGAAATGCTCATCGTTAGCATGAGCATCTGCAGCGCTACCTTGACTGGAGAGTTTCTTCCGTGACCAAGCTCGTAAACTCACGCGTATCGCATTAGTTTTTATATACGTGTGGATACATGTAAGACGTCCAAGCCGTTTCTTCGTGCGAACCTTCGTAGAAGCGAAAGCAGAGATGCGCCGGCGAGCCAAGCGGCGCGTACTGGATGGCCTTCTTGTCGGCGTTGTCGCGGGCGTGCAGGTCAGCGCCGAACTCCACCAGGAGCTCGATCAGGTCCACCTGTCGCGTCTTGGCGGCGCGGTGGAGCGCCGTCTCGTGGAGCGTGGCCGCGTTGACGTTCGCGCCTCCGAGAGATGGAAAGCAAAGAAAAGTCAGCCGGGTTGGGGAAATTTACACAACAAGATACGGGGCAAAAAAAAATAATAAACTGACAACAGTTGGGAAAAATACATGGAAAAAGACTGGGCAAACATAGACCATACCCAAACTAAAATAGACACCCCCCCCCAAAAAAATACATGAAAAAAAAAAACATAGACCATACCCAAACTAAAATCGACACCCCCCCAAAAAAAAAGAAAAGAAAAACAACAAAAATATGACAAATTGACTAAATTTGAGTGGGCCAAAATTTACAAAAATCTGACCCACACTCACCTACAAAAAAAAAATCTACAACTATCTGGCCATAATTTTAAAAAAAGACACTCCAAAATGATCACAAAAAGTATGACCAAAGTCCTTGATAAATCTTTTTACAAACATTCACAGAAATGACAAGAACTAAAAAGATGAAAAGAAATGGCAAAATTCTGATGAAAAGCAGAATTAATCTGACAAAATTACTCATTGACAAAAGTTGAGAAACAAAAAGAACAAAAGTCAGACCACCAAAAATGGGCAAAAATTACACAACATCTAAGAAATGACCACCCCAAAAAAAAAAAAAATCCTCAATAAAACCTGAACATCAAAAAAACCAAAACACTAATCTGACCAAAGTGATGGATGAAAGTGCATCCGCGACTGTGGCTCACGTCGCGTACTTCACGTGAAGCGAGCTGGCAAATTCTCACATTTTGGTTCTCAACACCCGGAAAGAAAAGTCAAGCGGGGGTGACGGCTTGCAACTGGACAACTGCATACATTTGTTTTTTGTTTTTTAATCCCTGGAGATGGATGACTGACCGGCATTGAGGAGCAGTTTAGCGCAGTGGTAGTGTTTGCTGGCGCAGGCGACGTGCAGCGGTGTTCCGTAGTGGCAGTCGTGCGCCTCTGTGGAGGCGCCGTGCTGCATCAGAAGCTTCGCACAATCCAAATTGCCTGTCGAACGGGGACGAAATAAATAAAAAAATTTGAATATGACTACAGTGAAACTCCTCTACAATGAAACCTACATGGGCAAAAATACCCCCTAGTGTGAAAAAATGTTCATGCATGAACACCATTCCCATTTTCCTGCCCCCCATACGACCAAAAGTCCCAATGTTCCATTATACAAAATCTTTTTTCTCCGAGATCAAATTTGCTACAGTGAAAAGTCCCCTGTTGTGAAAAATGTCTTGCTGCAAACGTGATTTCATGTTGTAAAGGAGTTTCACTGTACATATATCGTTTGATTGATTTAGCGCAGCGCACCTCGCAGGCAGGCCTCGTGGAGCGGCGAGAAGGTGAAGAGCGGCGGGTTGACGGCGGCGCCGTACTCCAGCAGCAGCCGGACGCAGTCGGGGCTGCCGGCCGCGCAGGCGTCGCACAGCGGCGTGCTGCCGTCGATGTTGCGGGCGTCCACCTGCGGAGTCGGACATCAATCGGCGTTGCAACAAGGCTCCCGGCGCTAACTTTCTGCAAGGCTTGCGATCGGTTGGGATTTTGACGTTCAAATTCGGTTTGTTTGGATTTGTTTTGGGATTTCCGATTAGTCTGACAGCCTGACCGTCGCGAATGACAAAAGAGTCGCGTGGCTTGACAAGGCCAATCAACGTGAGCGTTCCTATTCCACGGTGTTTTCTGCATGTCACAACTACAGCTACAGTGAAACTCCTCTCCGACGAAATCATGTTTGCAGCAAGAAATTTTTCACAACAGGGGGTTTTTCACTGTCGCAAATTTGAAACAGGAAAGTGGGAATGGTGTTAATGCATGAAGATTTTTTCACACTAGGGGGTATTTTCACCCATGTAGATTTCCTTGTAGAGGAGTTTCACTGTATTCTCGACCACATTCTTTTTGTTGTTCCTATTTGGGAGCGTCTGGAACAGATCAATGGTTGATTTGCCAAAAAGAGATTTTTTGGGGTCGTTTTACAGTGAAACTCCTCTACAACGAAATCAGATCAATGGGAAAGTGGGAATGGTGTGAATGCATCCATGATTTTCACCCATGCCACAGCCACATTCTTTTTGTTGTTGTTCATATTTGGGATCGTCTGGAACTGGTTTCTTGATGGTGCTTTGGTTTTCACACTTTCACACCGAGGTTCCAGCGTCTTCAATTTTTTTGGCTCCCCCGCTGGGCTACAAACATTTTTGGTGGGCCGTCGACTCTAGCCGTCCGATCGCTCTCCTTGCATTCAAGGGGCGTGGCTTCGCAGAAGGCCGCGAACGATCCCGTTCATGGGAATCGGGTGCGCCGGAGGAGGGAGACGTCGAAAGCGGGGGCCTTCTGACCTGCGCGCCGGCGGCCAGCAGCAGCGCGACGCAGCGCGCCTGTCCCCGGATGCAGGCCTCGTGCAAAGGCGCCATGGAGTCGGCGGCCGCGGCGTTGACGGCCGCCCCGTCGCCGATCAGCTGCCGCAGGCGCGCCGCCCGGCCTTGCGCCGCCGCCTGGTGCACCTCTGAGCGCTCCGTCCAGAATCCCAGACCGTGAGCTGCGAATGCCAACATGTCATCGGATCCCGACCCGCGCACTTGTTCTATGCGCCCGCTTTGGGGTTTCATTGGACAAGATGTTTTGATTCAGTGTCAAACGACGTCACCCGCAGAAAAAAAAAAAAAAGTCAACTTTCACAAGAACATCGTTGTCACTTAAGACAAGTCAGACTGTTGTGTTGACGTCACCTGATGTTTTTTTTAACGCTTTGAAACAGTGAATTGCGTTCTGCATCCTGATTGGCCAAGGCACTGACTGACGTGAACAGTCCAACCTTGTACTGACTATTAAAAATGTTATTTTACAGTACAGTATTTCCAAAAACTATTATAGTTATTTGTCGAAAACGTTTGGATTTTTTTTTTGGTGCTTGGGCCTGAAAACAGGTTTTGGTCTTTGGTTTCATAGTTCAGTATTGTACTGTATAAGAACTGTAAAAAAAAATACAAATAAGCTCACTACTTCACGGATTTCACGTATCAGTGGTTCTTTTTGGAACGTACTCCCCGCGATAAACGAGGGATTACTGTATATCAAAACACGTTCACACCAGCCAGCCATCATGTTGATTGAAACCGGCAAACGAGTGTGTGGCGAGCAAACGTCACACGAGCTTGGGAGTTTTGATTTGACGTGTGGTATATTGCGGCGCGGACAGAAGCCGTCGTCGAGTCCACATTTTGCTTTCTACTCGGCGAGAAGAGCGCTAAGCCGCTTACCGATGTCCCCGTACAGGGACGGCCTGTTCCGCGTTATCTCCATGTCGTCATCTTCACCTTGCGCCAGAACACTTTTTACCGGGGGACGGACGTCATCGCGACCCCGAAAAACTCGTCGAGTGGCCGGACGACGCCGTCGCCGCGCGTGTGCTCACGTCCCTCTCCACCAACAGTACTTTCGGTCAATGGAATGCTAGCGAGCGAACGCAAGGAACTCTGGGAAATGTAGTCAGCTTGCTTACCACGTGACGTTCGGCGCCATGCTTTACGACAGTCACGAGCGGAAAACGTGCCGTCTTCTTTTGCCCCAATTTCCGCCACTTTGGGTCATATTTGGTCTTTTCTGTTGTTCATCGTTGATCAGATTTCGTTAAATTTATGTCTTTTTGTTGTGAAATTATAAATAGATTAATAAATCAATACTCTGCCACCCATTTATAATATCTGGGGGGGGGGGATTTTTTGTCGGCTTTCTGTCAGCTTTTTGTAATGTTTTTGTTTGTCCAACTCTCACTGGAAACGAAAACTCCGCTTTACCTCCGGCAATGCTTCAGCATGATGGCGTCCCTTAAAATGGGAACTTGACACAAAACACAAGGTAGAAGAAATGATGTTCCATGATCTTTATTCACTGTTTTGAAGAGAAATCATTCTTGTCCTGACTAATTGTACAAATGCATTTGTATCTTTGCAAATCTGGAAAAGCTCCAAAGTAAACCCAATTTCACCTACTTTTTGACATCCTCCCTTGTTACTCTGACCATCGCCAACCTTTTTTTTTTTTTTTTTTCAAAGAACGTTGAGGGTCGTGTCAAATGTCATTTTCAGGATATGCCGCGGCCCACTGAAAATGGGTGTTGGGTCGCAAACAGCCCCCATGGCCAAAGATTGGTGACCAAGTCAGCCTCAAGGGGCAAACATTGAAAAAAGACTTGGGATAGAGTTGTCGGGACGGTTCGCCAGAAATGAATGTGTAAGCTTATGTTATATTATTAATGATGATCATTTTATGTTTGAGCATCATATTATGTCATGTTAAGAATAGCCTAAATTATATTCTGTTGTTTAATAATTGCTTCGACATGTTTTTCTGTTGATAGGTTCTGATTGGCTGTTGAAGTCAGCGAAGCAGGAAGTGATTTTAGTTACGAGGAGAGTTGATAGGTTGTGATTGGCTGTTGAAGTCAGCGAAGCAGGAAGTGATTTTAGTTACGAGGAGAGTTGATAGGTTGTGATTGGCTGTTGAAGTCAGCGAAGCAGGAAGTGATTTTAGTTACGAGGAGACTTGTGGTACTGCGGTACAGACGTCTTTTTTCTCTCTCTTTTAATAAAACTGCATTGAAAGGATTCCATCTCTCCTTTTGTCGTTCGTCAAGTAGAGCTATCCACTCAAAACAACGAACCCCTCCATTTACAAATGAATAGAAACGATGAATTCCAACATGATAAAACCACCATGTCAGTTATCCGAGCATACAGTCGATACCTTTTGCCCGCAACTCTCTCTCTCTCTTGCCCGGTGTGTTCTATTAGTAATTTTACAAAGCGAATTTAAATGTCACGGACTCCTGATTTCACGGAGCTCCACTTGATCCAAACATCGAAGTTGGATTTGTTTTTGTTTTTTTTAAAGGGTTCCACCGGTGTTTAAGGCAGGCAGTGACGTGAAGTTCCATTTCTGTTACGCGTCGAAATCGTCCACAAGTCGGCGGTTGATAAATTCCGATCGTGTTGGGAAGGTCGGAGAGTAGCGACGAGCAAAAGGCCGAGGAGGACTTGGCGTGGCACCGCTCGCGTGAGTTCTTGAGCAACAGCGCGATCGCTTCGACGCTGCGGCTCGAGTTTGCCTTTGACAAGTTTCAAAATGGACGCGGCTGCTGGCGACGCGTTTGCTTTCGTTTCTTGCCGCCGGTCCTCGTCCTCGCGTCGCTCTCCGTCGGAACACGATTTGCTTTCAAACACGTCGGATTGACGAGCACAAGTGGGATTCGGAGTTTGTCTGGTGTTGTGGCGGCTTCTTTCTTTCTTTTTTTTTGGGGGGGGGGGGGGGATGTGATACGTGGCCCGGGTTCCCACTTCCTGCTTGGGAAATTGCCGAGCAACAATGTTGTGTGTGTGTGAGTTAGTTTGTTTGTTTTGTCTCCCCCCTCACAGGCGGGAGCGAAGTGAAAGTGGATTTGCGCGGTTGGGACTCGATTGAATGTGGCTTGTTTTTTTGGGAGGGGAGGGGGGCATGTTTCCAACAAGAAGGATTCGTCTTCGCGAAAGGACACGAGGACGACGCGAGGCTTGACAAGTTCCGAAATGGAAAGTGGAAGCGATTCCGCTTCAAGTTGAGTACATGTTCAAGTTTCACTTTCGCCTTGGCGGTTTAAACGCCAATCCGTCGGCGTGCGGCTTCCCTCACACCGGGAGCGCCCCCCCCCCCCCCCCTTTGATTTTATACGACTCGTGAGAGACCAAACGGCCACGCGACTTACTACTCGTTGTGCATTTTCGCAGCTCTCCAGCCTCGCCTTTTCTTCCCCATTTCATGTTTTCTCTCCCCTCCCTTCGCACTCAGATGTTTTAATACCAGTGACGGAACATTGTGAGGCTTTCAAACGGAAAATCTTGGCTCCACTCCGAAGCGCCTACTTGTACGAAGAGTCCAAGCTGTCTTTCCGATACAAATGGGCTTCGTTTGTTAAAAACCCGACCTTGAACCAAAAGGTGACCGCTATTTTTTTTTGGGGGGGGGGGGGGGGGCGCTCTTTCAAGTTCCGCGGAACTGCGCAAATTCACTTTTGGATCCCACTTCAGTACGCTGCCTTTCGAGCCAAGAGAAAACGGGCGGGATATTCTGAAGATGACCTGGAGGAGACTTATGGCTTTTTGCTGTTTGATGACGTCAACGAGGTAAGCTACACACATTGACGCTCAATCTGCCACCACGCATTTCCTCGCATTTACTTTCATTTTGTTTTCGTCTTTTTTTTCCCCCAGGCCAATGCGCTTGGGAAAACCGGAGTTCTCACTGGGACCAGCTCCTGTTCCAGCTTGGGAGACCCCCTCAAGGGTAAAACAAACAAAACAAAGACGACTTACACCGCACCTCGCAAGTAACAAATGCAGCAGTCAGCTCATCAGCACTACAACAATTAGGAAGTCTTGGGTTCAAATCCCGTGTGACTAATCCGAGGGCAGGGGTGGCGACGGCTTTGCGCGGGTCCCCTCGACTCCACTCAACTGTATTTCTCGAGCACTTTCAAACAGCTATCGCTGCATACGCAGTGCTCTACATGGAGCAACTAACATATACAAGAGTAACTCAACAAATCGGTAACAAAGACGGTAGAAAGCACCAAACGGCAAAACCTGTTGAGAAGAGGCCCGGCATGCTTGCTTCAAGCTGTTTGTCACTCCAAGTTGATGTTGACTGTAAAAAACGACCAAACCAACGAGAATTTAAAATGGGCTTGGTAGGGTTCTGGAATAATTCAATCTCAATCGGCACCCACGAGAGGCACCTGATTGATTTTGGTCGAAAATGCGTTTTTTTATAGAAAGAAAAGAAAAACGGCAGCGCTTCGCCACCTCCGAAATTCAATTCTTAATCTTGTGATTTACTTTTCAGCCATATTGCATATTAAGCACATTGTGTTTAAAAAAAGGAGTTTTCGGAGTCTTTATATTGATTGTTTTATTTGCCAGATGCATATGGGGAGGGGGGGGGGGGGATCATAAAAATTGCAGTGTGAACGCAGGCTTCGACTCTTGAGTGCCGCCAGGCATGTGTCGTGACGTGGCGCTACAATGAAAGTGTGCAACGCAAATTTTTTGGCTTGCATACCCCAAAACGACCACGCCCACATTTGCGCCCCAGCCAGCGTGTGACCTATGAAGCGTGACGATATTGCCGAGGGTCGGTCGCTCCCAAGTCACATGGGATGAGCGGCCCGAGTGTAGCAGTCTCAAAGTCCGGCGTTGTGCAAAAGTGCCCCACTTCACCGCCACAATCAACATTGCGAAATATCTGGCGGCAGAAATGCATAAAAATTGTCGACGTTCCGACAAATTTCTTCAATATTTAACAGGCTTACCCCCCCCAAATTTTTTTTAAAAATTACAAAATAGAGAGAGAGAGCCGCTTGCTGACACACGAGTCCCTTTCATGACATTGCATGAGGAAAGAAAGTCGCCCAACCGGTTTGCGGGTGTTGCCTCAACGTTTGCTTTACCTCATGTGCACTCTGGCATTGCATCATTTCTTCCTCGTAGAAATCTTGCGTCGACCTCGCTCACGGATTGGCAACTTCAATGCCGGAAAAGGGAGGGCCACACACACACACACACTTCCTAACCAGCTGGAGCACCAAAATTCCATTTTAGATCTGGACAAAATGGGCGAAATATGTTCTCTTCATAGATTTCCTTTTTCATAAATCATGTTTCAATGCATGTCAAAAAGATCCACTATCCGCACCCAACAACAAAGGCTCACCTGACTCCCCCCCCCCACCCAGTGCGAGGGGCTGTTCCAAATGCACCCCAAAAATATTTGGCCGACTCTTAAAAGTACTCTGGACCCCTTCAGATTCGCAGTTGGATTTGCATCATCACAGATTTCGTTTTTCTTGAATATGTTGTTCAAATTTTGTATTTTGTTCCCCACATCACCCCCATTTTTGTGGAAAATGTCGAGTGAATGTTTAAAAGTTTGTTGAGCAAAATATTTCCCTGTTGTCGTCCCAAGTGTTGAGATGGTACAACCCCAAATTTGAAGTCCCATCGGGTTAACCGCCCAGGACGAGGGGCTAAAAGCAGTGATGGACAACTGAAGCTTCATGAAGCACTTGTGCTAGTGTTTCACTCCTGGAGGTGGTGCTCTTGGTTTAAAGATGCAGTGAAATTCTAATACATTTACATCGCAACTATTCTATTTAAACCGAGAGCACCATCGAGAACAGTCAAGAGATGGCACAAGTGCTTCATGAAGCTTCGTTTTCCCCATCAGTAGGTAAAAGTATGACCCGTGTAAATGGACAAAAACTTTGAAATACTCATCACTTGCTCGCCGTACATGTTAGGGTGAGGCTTCTGACGTCTTTTTTTTTCTTTTGTTTTTTTGTAACACTGCGGATGCTACACATGGTACCCAGTTTTCATAGGTTCAAATTTACCGGGATAATCTAATCTCGGGGGCTCTCCGGACTTTTCAGAGAAAAATTGATGACGGAAACCTGATGCGTTGGAGGGAAAAAAAATAAAACCAACAGATTTTCGGAATCAGTGCATTTGTAAGAGGTTTGTGTTGATCTACTCGGTGGACTTTTGGTGACTTGTTTCTCTCATGTGTCGTTCAGGTGTTTACATCTCGATGTTCTCTGACTGTTTGGGCCCGGAGCGCTGGCGGGACGGCCAATCGGGATACATCGCCATAATCAGGCTGACGACGGTACCGGCAAATGGAAACTGGGTGGCGGCGACGGGGCGTCAGTTTGACAGGCTCTCCTTTCCGCAGGGGAGGATCAAGCGAGTTTCGGGGAACCAGGCGACGGCTCCGGGCGCCCCCACCGCGGACTTCGACTGCCACGTGTCACAGCACCTGGCCTCCGTGACGACCCGAACCAGCTTCTCTCTGGCATTTGAGAGAACCCAAGTAAAGACGATGGCACTTTGAGACCGTGGAGGCGCGTGGTCCCAACTTGAGCCCCCTGCCTTTGCCTTCCGCAGATTTACATCTACGAGCTGCTTGATGACGGACGCGACGAAACGGCGCCCTCGCCCAGCCTCACTTGCCCGTTTGCCGTCGTCGCTTTTTCTTACAAAAAGCAAAGGTGATTGAGCGGCAGCGATGCGTTCGGTTCCTTTTGGCCGCTGTACAGTGGAACCTCCGCCTCGCGGTCTCCACGTGCGACCCGTGGAAATTCAAAACCAGCCGTGCAACGAATCGCGCTTGAGTCAAATCTTTGAGGGATTTGGCGTCCGGCGGCAAACGGTCGGCACTTGCAACACACGGGTTCCACTGTACGGTCCTGCTGGATGGAAGAAAGGTAGCTCAACATTTGTTCTCCTCTTTCAGAGCCTTGGCGATCAAGGGTAAGGCAACGCGGATCACGGCAACCCGTCACTGTTTGCCCCTGAATGCCCTTTTCTTGGATTACCGCAGAGCCCAAACCTCGCGGCTTCATCTCATGCGAAATTCTCAGAATTCTGCCGGTTCTCCGCTTAGCGGAAGGCGAGGTCAAGAAAGCGGACGCCGATCCAAACCGAGGACCGTGTGAAATTGGGGCTAACCGCGCGCGGACTGGCGGCGTGATGCTAAATCCCGGACCGGCGCCAAGTCCGTCTCCGCTACCCGCCGTCCGTGACGCGGACGACTTGCTGTCATCTCCCGAGGTGCTCCGAGCCGCCGGTTCTCCGCAAACGGCATCAGAAGATCAGCCGATTGGCGGAAAGACTCCCCCGCAATGGCAGAACACTACCGAAGAACTAAAAACCGAAGCGACGGCCGCACCGCGCAATTTGCACGCGCGGAGCAAAAGCCACGACCCCCGAGTGAAAAGCTTTGGGACTCCCGACGCGGCAGCGCAACTAATGACGACCTTCGCCTCCGAGCAAAGTGTCACGGAGAAAAGTCCGGTCGGGCCCGCAAAGTCGGAGACGACGAGTACCGGAGTCACGCTCGCGACAAATGATTTGCAAGTTCTGAACAAAAGCGACGACCCACAGGTGAAAACCCTCCAGACCCGGGACGTTCCGGCGGAGCCGATTGGGAGCCTCGCCTGCAAACTGAGTACGGCCCGTCCCCCGAAGTCAGAGACGGGTCCCGGCGAAGCGGATGCCGAGGCGACTCTCGTAGCAAATGCGAAAACCCGCATCCGGGCCCCCGGCGTTCCGGCAGAGCTGATTGTGAGCTTCACCTCCGAGCAAAGTGTAACCGGGAAGCGTCCCGTCCCCACACAGAAGTCTCCGTCTGCCAAACGCAGGAGGGCTTCGCATTGTCCGGCGACTGCTCCTCTCACGAAAAAGAAACGGAGGAAATGGTTGCGCAAACACTCAAACGGCAGGGAAGAGGCAAAAGAAGCCTCGTTTGAGACTCCCGGATCACAAAAATGCAGAAAACCTCGGGAAGAGGATCGGCTCGGGCGCAAAAAGGCAGCCTCGACGAGAGACCGGCGGAGGCTCCGAAAGTGGGCCGTGAAAGGGCGTCAAGTCCGAAGGCTCGCCGCGGAAGCGCTCAAAGCGAGGGAGGCGCAGCCGGGAAATCGGACGAGGCATCGGGCCGTCGGGACTGAGCGGCAAGCTCCCCCGAGGGAGAAATCCGAGCGCTGGAACTTAAAGCCGGTCAAAAGTGAATGCGGAAGAGTCTTAGTTCCTCACGGCTCCGGGCGGTCCGCTCATCCGGCCGAGGAGACGACAAATGTCCCAAGCCCTCCGGTGGCTCCCGACGAGGCCGCCGCGGCTCCTGAGCCGGCGGCCCGCGGGACCGTCATCGACTCCCGGACGGCCAGTCCACACCAAGGTGTGGTTCGAGACTCGCGGGATCCCGTTGGGTCAGAAGCCGTCGATCCCGGCGCTCCCGATCGGCCCGCCGCAAAGCGTGCGCCGACCCGCGTCCTCTCCGGGACGAAGGCGACGACGCATCAGCTCGGCTTGGATGAAAAGCCCCCAAATCTCATTGCTGAGACGTGTTTGAAGAAAACAAGAGTTGACCTGACGAGCGTGCCCGACGCCGCTGCGGAACCCGGGGGGGACTCAACCGGGCCGTGCGTCGAGCCCCAAGGAATGCCGGATTGGTTCCAGCAAAGCGGGCCCAAAGGCACTCGCAGCGGGGAAGCCCAGTCGGAGGCGCAAGGCCAGAAAGCTGAAATCCTATGCAGGCCTCCCTCCATTTACCCAAAGTGGAAGAGAGTGAAAACGCTCCGGAAACATCTGGACATCTCGCGGGAACACTTTAAGAAGACATGTAAGTCCCATTTTTCTTGTTCTCGTTGCTGTTTTTCTTTCCTTCATTCCCGGTGATTTTCACTTCCGCGCGTCGTCCGTCCCGCTTTGTCTCGACAGGGTGGATGCACTTTCAACGGCCGTCCGGCGCCGCCGACGCCGTCAAAGAGCGCCTTCGGGATGATTCTCTCCGGAAGAAAACCCCAAGCTCAAACGCATCGACCGATGCTTTGAATTTACTCGCAGATCTGGCCCTCGGGGCCGACCGCCAACAGGTTCCGTCGCAATCGGACCGAGACGTTGCGAGGCCTCTTCGGTCCGATTCGAGAGAGAACGGCCATCCCCAAAATGTGGCCGGTGCCGGTGAAGCGTCGGTTCTTCGGACTCCGCGAGGACAGCCTGGACCCGCGCGATCGGCGAGCCCTCCCGTGGAAGGCACCGAGTGGGCTCGGTTGTTGTGTCAGGAGCACGCGTACTCGTTACCCCTGCGGGCCTCTCTGCCTCCCGGTTTACCGGGCACGCCGTTCCAGGTCTCCCCTCTAAGCGGCTCGACCGGATTGCTTCAGAAGCCGCGCGCGGCGCCTGGTGTCGAAACGCCAAATGATTTGGAGGAGTTGGCGGAAAACGAGGATCGTCAGCCTTCGGACCGCGGGAGGACGCGGACCACCGCGTTGAACCGCTACCGCAGCTTTGTATGCAGAGACGGCTCGGTCCGAGTGACGCGCCAGTGGAAAGAAAAGTACGACTTTGGTCGAGACAGCAGGTTTTCCAGCGATCCGAAGGACCGGACCGTCATCCGGGCCTTGCACGGGTAGGCGCCAAAGCGGTCGAGTGCCCAGTGACGCCTCGACGGGTTGATTTCACTCTTGCCTCTGTCTCATTTGTCTTGTTTGACAGCCCCTGGGATTTCTCTCTTCGAGACACCAGGGAAGACATGCAGCTCATCGTCCACATGTGGATTGGTTTTTTCTATAGCCGTTCGACAGCGAGGTTCATCGACTTGGGCTCGGACCGGGATACAAACCCGCGCTCGGCCGACGGTATTCATCCAGAGGCGGCCGTGGCAACCGAGGCTCGGGCGTGGCTCCAGGCGGATCGCTTTGAATGGCAAAGCCAGCGTTCCCTTTCCAACACCTCAGACCTGAACGGGACCTCCTCTTTGGATCGAGACCCTGACGTCCTAAACTCCTCTCCCGGGGCCTCGAATAGATTTGAGGTTCTCCCTTCAGATCCTCAAGTCCACAGTGCAAAAGCGTCTGACCGGGCCAGCTCACCGACGGAACTCAAAGAGCAACAAACCTTTCAGGTTGGTCCCCCGTGTCACCTTCATATCACAAAGTATGACCGGAAAACTCAAGAGAGTCTTGAGTTTTCCGGTCAAGGATTTGCCTTACCCTCGGCAAAATGTTTTCCTCCTTCCAGGGAAACCGAGCGACGATTCTCTCTGCGGAGATAGCAGATCGAGCGCACTGCGCGCCGCGCGCCGTTGCACCTTCTCCAAAAGAAAATGAAACTCTCATCCAAGGAGAGATGGCGACGGTCTCAGGTGAGCCGCAGAATCACGGTGGGGGCGGTGGTGGTGTTGCGACGGACCACGCGCAACCTAAATCAGACGTGGGCAAGACGGATTTAAAAGGCGGCTCTCAAACCGCCGCGGCCGCCCAGCCGACGGGGCTGCGGAAACATGAAAGAGGCTCGCCTTGGACAGAAAAAGAGCCTGACAAAGAAGCGGGTGGCAGGTCTCTCCGAACCGATCGCAAAGAATCCCCCGCGTGCCGCGACACAAGCGTCTCGGCGAGGGAAGACCCTGAAGCGGAGCAGATTGGGAACCTTCGAGTGGCGCGGACTGGCTGTCAGAGAAGCAACGGTCTCTTTGTGAAAGGCTCTGACGAGAAGGCCGTCCGCATTTCACCTGCAGAAGCCGGGCGGGATTTGCGCCATCAGTCTCTCGACTGTGAACATTCAGAGCGAGGTCACGCCACGGCACCTCGTCGAGAATGCTTCGAGAATCGGCTAGCCCCGACTCGCGTTGCACTACAGCCGGCGGCGGCGTGCCGAAGCGACGCGACTTCGGGATACGCTCGAGACTCTGTGACAAAAGTGGCTTTTATCGGTCGGGGCTCAGCGTCTGAAAACATCTCTCTGGTAAACTTGGAGATGGCAGCGTTTAGCCCGCATGGGAAAGAAAGCCCGCGCGCGGCGATAGGTACGCTACCTCTTAGCGGAGAAGAGAAGGCGGCTCCCGTAGCTCCAACGCATCGACGACCTAGCTTCGTTCAGCAGCAAACTGTAAAAGCTTTGGGATCCGACTCAGAGTTGGCCCAAGAGGGACAAAAGAAGGTTCGAGAGAGCCACTGTGGGGCGATCGCTCCATTTTCCTTTTTTTCTGGAGAGAGTACGAAAGCCACAAGTGGTCTGGAAGAGGTTCTTCGTGACCATGCCAGAAACGGTTCTCCCAAAAGCATCCGAGAACTGTCAATGTCCAGAAGATCGGTGCTGAAGGCCGGCGAAAGCGGCCGGCCCCATATTGTCGGCGCCGCCGCAGGGTCCGGATCCGTCAAAGCGCATGAAAAGCCTTCTGCCAGCGTCCAAAGCCATCAGAGGAAGCATTTAATTCGCCGTGAAACTGTCCAACTTGCAAATGAGGTGGGGTTGCTTGAGGAAGGACAAGATGAGGAGGTGGAAGGAATCCACTGTGGGGTGACCATTCACCTGAGGGGCGTTTCCCCCACAGGCCCCCGGAGTCCGATTGAAAAGACCGTTGGGAACCAGAGCCCAACGGAGCTTGTCCTTTCCGCAACTTCTTCTCCCGACAGCCCACGCAGACCATCGGTGTTTCCAGTTGAAGGTGAAACTAGCCGGCCCGACGCGGCAGGAGATACTCGCGGCGCCGGCTCAGTAGAAGGCCGCGACAAGAACCAGCAACGGAGCCGCAGAAGTCACTTTGAAACTTTCAATCGTTTGGAATCTGACGTGGAATCGGTCGAGCCGAAGGACATGCCCTGTGCGGCCAACTTTCCCGTGGGGGGCTTTTTGGGAGAAAACGCTCCACCCGGCGGCCCCTGGAGTGCGGTCGAACTCGAGAACCGGACAGAAGCGGGGTGTCGCCTCGGAGCCGGTTCTCCCGAAAGCATCCCGGAACGCTCGCCGCGCAGAGTTTGCGTGCTCGAGGTGGGCCAAACCAGCCGGCCGGTCCTTGCAGAAGGCCGGTCCGACTCGGGGTCCTCCCCCATCCCCTTGGACGATCGACTCGAGGCATTAGCGTGTTCTGGCCACCAGAATGACATCTCTTCAGAGGGTTCTGACCCGACTGTTCGACGGACACGCAGTCCGATCGAGACGACCGACGCGACTCTCGGTCAGCCCTCAAACCCGAGCGAGGCGAAGGACAAGCGTGCAAAGCCGACCCCACACAGGCCACCGGCCGATCCTCCGGATCGCTCTGTCGTGACAATGCCGATACAACGAAGAGCGGATGAGGATCGCTGGGACGCACCGACTTCCGGGACGAAATCACGGGAAAGGAAATACAGGTTCTACATATTGGTGACATCAGAAGATGATGCCTTCTTTGCGGAAACAAAGGTAGGAAACAATCGCAAAGAATTTCCTTTGAAAAATGAACCCCCGAAAGCAGCTCTGCAAGTTTCTTTTCAACTCTCCAAAGGCTTGTTTAGAAGCAGCGGGTCACACAGCGGTACAGCCAAGCCAGTTCTTCCTCGGCGGAGAGTCTTTGTCTTTGCTCATCGTCATCAGGAATGAAGACATCTCAGCGCACCTCTCTGAGGTACGCCAGTCGATGACAGATCCGCCCGCCGACGGAACCGCAGTCGAAACCCGGTCGCGACGTACCTCCAGGGACGGAACGATTCTGTACGTTAGAACGGGCAGTTCCTTGTGGCCATTCCCCATCGAATGGCCGCCGACTACCGCGCATAATGCAGTAGGAACTTTGTGAGATTCTCAAAACAGGAACGTGTAATACAGTAGAAACATGTCCATCGCACTTTGTCTCTAGAAACATTGGCTCGGCGAATGAAAAGTGGCCTCTCTGGTTCAGGATGGGCCCCGCCCCTTGACGCTCCTCTTCCAGTCTGTTGGCCTTGAACTCCGCCGTGATTTTGTCGCCGTTGCGGACGAGCGTGCCAGTCGGTAGTCTCTGCTGAGCTCGCTCTGGGAAGACTCCCTTTTGGAAAGCGGGAGACGATTGCGGCCTTGACGGACGGCGACATTTGTTTGCGTTTACCGGATGTGTTTTCAGACCGCGCGCCCCCGAAAGTACGGCAGTGTACCGAGTCGATCGCTGGCAACGGAAGGGAATCCCTCGCCGTACGTTTTCCTCATAAGCGAGGTTGGGGTGGTGGTTCGCTTCCCGCGCTGTCGTCACGAAGGCCTTTACACTATTTTGTGGGAGCCATCCGGTCGTTTTCACCAAGTTGACGTTCGTTGTAAGCCAAATCGGCAAATGGGAAAACCAAAATGACGTGAAATCGGGACTTTGAAACGCAAGCGTTCTCGAGGTGGAAACGCTGGAAACGGGGCTGGGCTGAAACGAGGTTCGACTGTACCTGTTCTTCAAAGAGCAGAGTCTTGACTACTTGTGTTCCCCTGCGGATCTTGGTCTCTTGCGGTCTCAGGTTCCGCATCTACTGGAGCTGAAAAAATCGCCGGAGGTGCGCTTTGCTGGCATTGACGAACCGCACGATGTCATGAATCTCACCCATCAAGAATTGTTCCTCAGCGGTGGCTTTGTGATGTTTGACGGGCCGTCCCTCGAAGCCCTCAGCCTGGGTACGTCAGTCCCCCCCCCCCCCCCCCCATTGCAATGGAATGCGCCCCGTCTAATTGATGCCGTCTGTTTAGACAAGGTGAAAAGATTGTTGGAAGTCCTGCAAGAGCTGAACAAAACAGGAAAGTGGAAGTGGTTGCTACACTACAGAGACAGTCGGCGATTCAAAGAGAACGCAAGGTGGTTGTGGGTGGGGGGGTCCTCGACGATGGTCCAAATAAGAACTTGACTCATTGATGGGGTGAAACCTCAAACCTTTCCCCCCGGCATTCAGGTTCACTGCCAAAGCGGAAGAGAAGAAGGACTTGCTGAGCCGGTCTCAAGAGATGGGCCTATGCGCAGTTTTGCCCTACCACGAATGCGACGCCAAGTCCAGGAATCATCCCGACTATCTCGCTTGTCTGGTGCACTCGCAGGTCCAGAACATTGCGGCCCGTTTTCCCGTGTTTGTAACCGGTAAGTTATCGATCTCTCGTCGGATGTGTTCAACGATTGGCGACGTGATGCTTGTGGGCGCTGAACTGAAGCCAAGTGGGAAAAAAAACATGAACCCTTTTGGGAGGAATAAGTGGCGCACCCCCACACAAGGTATCATCCGTGGCTTCAATTCAGATCAGCGGCACAAAATTGGGAAGAGTCAAGATCCATTTGATCTGTACTTTTGACCTTGGCTCCCAAATGACTATCGTCGACATGGCGTTACCGTTCAAAGTTCTCGCCGCACTTTCAACATCCCGGACCGGAGAACGCGACCTCCGTAGATGGTCGTCGGGTCCGGCGGGCGCCGTATGTTCAATAAATGCGTCGACTAGTGACCCCTAAACGCGTCTCCACATGCAAATGACCACGGACACGTTTGGGGGCGCGGTCTCGCTACAATGACAGAATTTGAAAAGAAAGAAAAGTCCAAGCGAGGGAACGCCCCAGTGCAAAAAGTTGGTCCGGAGCCGCGGATCGATGACCAAAAGTGATGACATTTTCTAGTTTGGAAGGCGTCTGGAAAAACGGTTTTCTTCTTCTTCTTCTTCCAGATACAAGGAGCCCTGAGCAATTTGAGAAGAAT
The DNA here is from genome assembly GCA_018466805.1 of Hippocampus abdominalis. NCBI lineage: Eukaryota > Metazoa > Chordata > Actinopteri > Syngnathiformes > Syngnathidae > Hippocampus > Hippocampus abdominalis. The sequence goes on along the minus strand of CM031697.1, from coordinate 421,991 downwards.
GGAATTCTGACCGCGACCGTCGACTCTTTCCTCACGCGCTTTTCGACGTGACCGCGCAACTGCCTGACCTCAACTCTTCCGTGCCGACTTGCACTCGGCGACTCAATGCAAACAATAAACCTCATGACTTGATTCACTGAGACCACACTACCTTTAGCCAAAGAAAATGGTTTGATGCAGTATCAAATGTTGCAGTTTTGTTGGGCCTTTTCTTTGGGTTTTTTTTTTAGTATTTACCTCTTTCTAAGAGGATGAGCTGTGTGATGAATGGTCCCAAGGTGCCATTTGTGTATGATTTAAATCGGGCTGTCATATTTAATGGTTTATGAAAGAGCAAATCTTTTTTTTCTGACTTTTTATGTGTAGGTCCGATTTCAAAATGCAGTGATCCATCAATGTATTGCCTAACGTGAATGAAATGATGAAATAAAATAAATTAGTATCCATGCTAGTCTGGCGCCACAAAGTTGATTCACATTGTTGTTAGATTTGAAGTAAGGCGCAACCCTCACCCAATGTCCGATCTGAATAACGAATAGATGTAAATAACATTTGCGCAGTGCCGATCCAGGTATTGGACGCTTGACGAGAGTTCAAACAATAGGCTGTTTGACGGCGAGGATTTGCTAACTTTTCCCCACTGGCTCTTGGGGCTCATTCCAGAATTGGCGGAGATTTTGCCTGCAAAATTCTTGGGGGGGGGGAAACCGTCACTTTCCAGATTTCCGGCTACATGTTCATCGACGCCCCTTTGCACATGTTTGCGTACAGACTGTGGGACAAATCTTCCACAAAGAAGCTTTCTTTTTTTAAATTAAATAACAGATGTTCCCGCGGCTACAAGAGACAGCAATGCAACAATATTAAAAAAAATGCCACTTCAATTTCATTTGAACGTATTTATTTGAGATCCAAATTGGTCAGAGACAAATGGCATTTCGGGGGCTACTCCAGACTGATTTTCAAAACTATTTTCAAGCATGCTTTTCTCCGAGTAGTTTTTGTGTGTGTGTGTGTGTTAGATTTGGTCTGAGGACACACAAATGTGCTCAGAAACAGCATGTTTTTGTATTTTGTATGTGGATTATTTACAATTAGATGGGTGGGACCGAAAATGTCATCCAGTTCTGGAATGACCCTTGGGATGTTTCGATCAAATGCTTGTTGTAATAGATTGTTCACACACACACACACAAAAAGTTTGCGCTATTGGGGTTTGAAGAGAAATGAAAAGATGAATCTCAAATGTACTTTTACCTTCACAGGTGAACTTATTTGACGTTTCCCTAAACCTTTGAACGTCTGCTGTTCAATGTTTCAATTCTTTTTGCACAACTTGCCGTTTACGAGTACGGAGCCGAACGGCGAAAATCAAGAGTCACAGAAGGGCGTCCTTGAAAGTGCAGCGCTGCGTTCATTGATGAAAGTTAAACCTCATTTCATATATTGGTCAGTTCACACGTTTGGGTCTTATTTGTACGAATGATTCGCAGTCGGATTTGTCGCGTATTTGATCATATTTGACTTGAACTTCATTCCACTTGAAAGAATACAGCGTCCAGTGGACATTCTGACACGGAGACGACCGAATTGTGACGCGGATCGATGTCGTGATATCATCTTTAATCGCCGTCGCCAACAATTGGCGTCATCGAGGTAGGGGAGTCTCATTTCTCCACACATTTGTCCCTCCGTCCCCTCGCTCCCCCGTCGCCACCTTCGCTGGGTCTGTGCCGTGAGACGCAACCGTGTAAGCGGGGGAGCGAGAATCGAAGACCGAGGAGGGCGCAAGTCAAGAAATCTTAGCGATCTCCCGGATTCCCAGTTTAGGGGAACGCATCATGAGCTCAGCCCACTCGGCGCGCCTTAATTGTCGCGCATGCGTACTGCACATTTCGGGGATGGGTCTCGCGAGCGAATCAAGATGGCGACTCTGGCAAAAGCGCCACCACAGCTAGCAAAGTAGATGCGCCAAATCGGCCCCTTGAGCGGCTTCGCTCGCGCCCCAGCGAGCCTTTGCTGAACCATGACTATCGGGCGCGTGCTTTGGAAACGCGATTGAGCGGGATCGAAGGAGCGCGGACGACGACGATGTGCGAGAGCTATGGCCGCTCGCTGCTGCGTGTGTCGGTGGCGCAGATCTGCCAGGCTCTGGGCTGGGACGCCGTTCAGCTAACCGCCTGCGACCTGCTGGCCGATGTGCTGCAGCGATACATCCAGCAGATGGGCCGAGTCTGCCATCGGCACTCGGAGCTGTGTAAGTGCATCTCGGGTTGACCCCCGTTACCACTTCGCATACAGCGTTTTTTTTTTTTTTTTTTTCTTTCTCTCTTTCCCCCCCCCCCCACCACCTCTCTCGCTGGCTTCAGTACGCGATAACGTCGTTGTTCTCAGACTAGCGCCCCCCGGGGACAGTTGTCCAAAACTGCAGGAGGTGGTTCACACAACTGCTTGTAACATGCAAATCATTTCATTTTGTGTCCTAAATGTGAACTCCAAATACTTTGTTACTGTTCCCAAGTACAGGCCATTTTTCGAAGATCTCTCTTTCATGATTAGTTTTTTTTCCCCGATTGCATTTGTACTCTTTGCGCCTTCTGGTTGATCAACACTATCTGCACGTTCTGCTCTTAAATTAAACAACAAAAAAATGGGTACGATTCATCTCAAATGTTAAATTCACATGAAAAAAAAAACCAGCTCTAAAAGATTGAAGACAAATTGTCGGCACGGAGCCTCTGATCCTGTGTGGTGAATTGAATTTTTTTTTCTCACAAATCTGTATCCCTTGATCAATAATTTTCGCAAATTTTTGCTTTTTTTGATGATGGAATAAACATCATTTTTTGGGGGGGGGGCTCCTGAAATGTGACGATTGGAGGTGTAAAAAAATTCCGCCCGACGACAGCGACACGATGGTTAAAGCCGGCGGCGTCCTGCCTGTGTCGCGTCGTGACGCTTCTTTTTTTGCATTTGCCGCGGCAGGCGGGAGGACGGATCCTGTCCTGGACGATGTGAGTCAGGCTTTCCGGCTGCTGGGGGTGAGCCTGAGCGAACTGGACGACTATGTCAACAACCTGGAGCCCGTGGCCTTCCCCCAACAGTTGCCCACCTTCCCCGTCGGCAAGAACAACGTGCTGCAGTTCCCTCCGCCCGGCGCGCTGCTCGCCGAAGAGCGCAAGGAGGAAATTCCCGATTACATGCCGCCGCTGGTCTCCTTGCATGGTGAGTTCTGTCGTTCGCCGTCGTTCCACAGGGGGGGCCCGGTTTTGGTTCACGCCTGTTGTCCCCCTTTCTTGTCCAGAAGAGGAAGAGGAGGAGGAGGAGGAGGAGGAGGAGGGCCTTCCCGCCATGGGCACCTCGGCCGAAGCCATGCAGGTGGCCGTAGAGGAGGACGAGGAGGACTTTGACGAGGACGAGACGGTCAACGACGAGAACCACCCGCTCAAGAGGCCCCTGGACAGTCCCGACGAGGCGCTGGGCATGATGCCCACGGCCAAGCGGCCGCGCACGCTGCCGCCGGGCCTCAGCCCGGAGTGGGCCGCCGAGCCCCGGGAGCCTTTGAGCTCCCTCAACCCTCAGCGCGTGCCCGCGCCGGCCGCGCCGCCCTCCCGCGACGGCCTGGAGCCGCCGCCGTCCCCCGAGAGCCCGCCGGGGGCCCCGCCCTTATTCCGAGCGCAGCCAGCCCTTCCCAAATACCCCGACCAAAAGGGCCTCGCCGCCCCCGGAAAGAAGCTCAAAGTGCCCTCGCCTGCGAGGCCAAGAACTAAGTCGCCCAAGGGGCTGCTGCTGGTTCACGCCTCCGGGGCCGGCAGTCCCGTCCACTCCCCGCCCAAAACCCCCAAGGAGAGGAAAAAATCGCCCGGGCGGACAAAGAGTCCGAAAAGTCCCAAGAGCCCCAAGGTGGCGGTGCCGCCGGCGGCGGCGGCGGCGGCGGCGGCAACAACCAAGCCCCCCCCGCAGGCCCAGAGCAAGACGGACGGCGTTCACAAGCTGCCCTTGTCCGTGCTGAGCGAGCGCATGGGCAAAGAGAACATCCACGTGCGGCACAACGTGGACGGCAAGGAGCCCGACGGGGGCCCCTTCCTCAAAGCCGCGCCGGACAACGGCGCCATCGAGGACTCCATCAGCACCGTCATCGCCAAGGCGTGTTTGGAGCGCCGGCCCGACCCCTTCGCCTTCTCCTCGGGCTCCGACTCGGACAGCAACGACTTGTCGGGCCCCCGCAGGCTGACCATCATGGAGCCGGCGGCCGCAGCGGCGGCGGCGGCGGCGGCGGCGGCCAGAGCCCCGCCGGGCGCCGCCCCCGCGCCGCTCCAGCTGCAGCTGCAGCTGGGCCCGGGCAAGTGGACCCTGGACGACTCCATCGACGAGGTGATCCGCAAGGTGCACCAAGGCGGGCCCTCGCCACGGCCGCCCAACCGCCAGCGGAACTACGTCTCGTCCGGGTCGGCCTCCCCGCCGACGCCCGAGCCCCTGCTCAAGGTGTTCCAGGAGAAAGCCAAGTTGTCGGCGGCGCTGGACGTGAAGAAGAAGCTGAAGAGCAAGCTGAGGAAGAAGGAGAAGCCCCGAGACAAGGAGCGGGACAAGGACAAGGGCAAGCTCAAGGAGAAGAACAAGGAGAAGAACAAGAGCAAGGACTTGTGCAAGGACGGCAAGCTTCTCTGGAAGGACTTTGGACTGAAGGAGGACCAACTCTTGGCCCAGCGGGACATTTTTGCGCCGCCCGAGGGCGCTGTCAAGCTCAAAAGCAGGGACGGGAGGGCGGCGGCGGCGGCGGCGGCTCCAAAAAAGACAAGGACAAGCACAAAGACAAAAAGAAGGACAGGGAAAAAGGCAAGAAGGACAAGGAGAAGAAAGACAAAGGCAAAGACCGGAGCAGGGACGAGCGGCACAAGCAAGGCCCCCTGGCCCCCGCCGTGGCCCTGGGGGAGCTCTTCGCTCCCTCCTCCTGCCAGCGCCTGCCCCCCGTCATGCCCGCCTTGATGCCCGCGCTCCAGGACGGCAAGAGCAAGGAGAAGGACAAGAAGAAGGACAAGAAGGAGAAGAAGAAAAAGAAGGAGCGAGAGAGGGCCAAGGAGAAGGAGCGCGACAAGGAGGAGAAGAGGAAAGAGAAGGAGCGCGACAAGGACAAACGGGAGAAGGAGAAGGAGAGACTCAGATTGGAGAAGGTCTTTTTTTTTTTCTTTCATTCTTCTTATTTGGAAAAATGGATCATGTGCTATGTACGGGGTCAGTCCCCCCCTCCCCCCTTTTTTTTTTTTAAATCGCCCCAAAAAAAAAAAAAAAACGTTGGCTCTTTGGCCATTCCAATTGCGACCGAGGTTAGCATCAAGTTGTAGCAAAGATTGACATGGTCATTTGAGTCCCGGACTCAAATGTGGAGATGCCACGTTAAACCAATTACCACCGTTTCCGTTTTTCTTATCATTGTAAGTTGAGGAATTCGTAGCTTTTGGGATGGATTTGCTCTACGTTCGGAGTGGGCAAAAAAAAAAAAAGGGAAGATGGACTTCGTTTGAACGCAGCTCTGCCTGTAACTCTCAAACGAACACCCCCTCTTTCCGGTAACGACCACACTTCCTGCTTTTCTTCGCCAATCAGATGCGAGCAACATCAGAATAGTTCAGAAAGTATTAAACAGAATATAATTGACGTAAATGTAACCTAAAAGAATAGAATGCTCAAATATAAAATGATAATAATTAACAATTTAACAAAAGCTGGCTTTTTTTTTTTGGGTGGGGTTACGGCGCAAATTCGGCCATGACTTCGACCGCTATATCCGAACCCGAGCCCCTTCTATCACAACCGAAACTTGCGCATCGCATCGAGTGATCGAAATATGACGAGCTCCGATTTCCCGCTACATTGTGCCGTTAGCTAGCTAGCTAGCTAGCTAGGCACAATGTTAGCACTAGCTAGCTAGCTAGCATAGCTATGCCTACGCCGCGAAAACGCATCCGATGCCCCACTTGACAGCAGTGCGCCGTCCTCATTCAAATCAAGGAGGCGACGCCACGTACGATAGCCGGGGGGGTCTCTAATCCTCTTGGTGGCAAACTCATCGCGGCGATAACTCTGTGGGATGTTTTAGCCACCGTAGCATCGGAGTCAATGTACTTTAGTGTTGGGGCGTGTCGGCATAAGAAAACTGGTAAGATGAAGTAGCATTCATTTTTCTGCAGAGTGTCATTTCCTTTTCACTTTTTCTTTCTGGGAGGGGGGGTCGGGATTTAAGGCCTCAACTGTCTCTGTTGAAAACTAAAATGTCCAAGACGCTATCACGTTGAGGTTCATTGAATTCAATGACTCTTGAGCACCCCACCAGAGGGAGCCTGCGTACCGCACTCCAAATTCCTCCTGTCGCTCGGTAGTTTTTGTTGTTGTTGTGAGTTTGTTCAGTTTTTAAATGCTGTTGGAATGTGAAGTGAGTCCCTTGCGGGTCCCTCATTGTTTCCCACCATGGACTATAAAATCCCGAAAATAACCCCCGCCGCCCCTCCCTCCTCAATCAAGGGTGGTGGTATGAGGGCAGGGGGGATTATAAAAGTGGCTTAATAATAATACGAATTTTCAAATTGTTTTGACATTTAGCAGTACCTCGGGCTTGCAAACAAAGTCGTAGAATCCCAGCAGTTCATCCAAAATGCAGGTCAATCTTTTTTGAAAAATGACACATCAAAGTGGTTCCTAACGGCGGTTAAGACATTTCAAAGCAAAGTCAAAATGGTCAAAATAGGCGAGTAAAACGACGCCAGGCAGCGCCAGATTCTCACCTCCGCAAAGGGCTTTTCAGCGGACCCCAGATAAAGTACCGCTGTTGGAACAACAGTTTTTTTCCCTCTCTCTTCTCATGGCAATGTGTTGCGTTGGCACAGGTGAAGGCGGCGGACGCTCCGGTGGTGGCGCCCTCTCCCGTCATTCCCAGATTGACGCTGCGCGTGGGAGGCCAGGACAAAATGTAAGAGCAGCTCAAGTCTTGATGTCATTTTTTGTTTTTTGTAAAAAAAAAAAAAAAGACCTTTGTCGCCTTGCCGTCACCGATGCACTTGGTTGTTTTCTGTCGCCTGACGGGGGGTCGCAAAAGGGCCGCACGATGACCGCTGGCTCAGCTTTCACGTATGAACCACGTCATAAGACGATGGAACACGATAACACGCCTTGTCGCAAATGGACTTGCATCGTGCAGTTTTAAAAAAAAAAGTCAAATATGAATTCACTTTTGAAAGTTGGATATTTTGTTGAAAACTTCACGGAATAGTATTGATTGATTTCTTGGGTAATCCCTCGGGGGGGGTGGTGGAAATTCAACTGTCCCGCGTCTCCCCACAGCGTGATCAGCAAGGTGCTTCCGAACTCCGACGCGAAGGTTCCCGTCGCCAAAACGGCCGGCGTCAAGTCGGCCCCCGCCGCTCGGCCCCGGTCGCCCCCGCCGGCCCCCGTCCCCTTGCCGGCCCTACCGTGCGCGGCCGCGCCTCCGTCGCCGCTGGCCCCGGCCCCCGCCGCCGCGCCCTCGCCGTCGTCCTCGCTGCTGTCGGCGGCCCCGCTTCCGCCGCCCCCCGCCGCCTCCTTCAAGATGCCCGTTCGCAGCGTGGTCACCGAGACGGTCAGCACCTATGTGGTGAGTGGAGCCCGACGCGCGGCGTCCGGCGTCCGGCGTCCGGCGGCGGTCGTACCTTGACGTTTGCTTCGTCTTCCGTTTTAAGATTCGAGACGAAAGCGGAAATCAGATCTGGATCTGTCCTGGATGCGACAAGCCCGACGACGGCAGCCCCATGATCGGATGCGACGACTGCGACGACTGGTATCACTGGTACGCGCACGCGCGCAGCTTCGATTCGCACGCGCAAACTCCCGATGACGCCGGTCAGCGGGCAAATTGGAATCCCGGGTGGCGCCAAGTGGCACGAAACATCTCTTTGCCATCGGTTTCCAAAAATCTCCTGACTTTTCCTCCAGCGCGTCACCACCGAACCAAAGGCAGCTCTTTCTAATATAGTCCAACCTCGGTTTTCGTACTTAATCCGTTCCAGAAGACTGTTCGAAAACCGAAACCATGTTTCCCATTGGAATCAATGTAAAAAAAAAAATCCGTTCCAACTCAAGAAAACAACTTTTTTAAACCACAAATTTTCTTTTTACAATTTCACACCATAAACTGTACACATGTAATAGGAGAGCAGGTAATATGTAAAATACTGTACAAACAAACTGTATTATGTTTTATTTTCATCAATTTTAACATGAACATAGTAACATAAAAATTGAAGGAACATCTACACGAGGTAGCGTCGCTACATGAGGTAGCGAAGCCGAGAGGAGTGAAGCGACGCATTCAAGTGTGCTCAGTTAGTTCGAGAACCGAAATTTGTTCGTCATCCGAGGCATAAAAAACTCAAAATTTTAGTTCGAAAACCGAATTGTACGAGAACCGAGACGTTCGAAAACCGAGGTTTGACTGTACGTTGCCCAATTGATTCTGTTGGCCAGAATTTTGAAAAGGGCCTCTCGGTATCGTGCAGCGCAGTTCTGCAATGATGAAACGTGTGTTCCGACATATTTTTAGTCATGCCGATGTGACCCCCCACCTCCCCCAAAAAAAAAAAACAAAAAAAATTAAATGGCCTCCTGAGTGAAGCTACCAAAACATTCAGCGTTTGCGAAAGAAAGATGATGATGATGATGATGACGACGTGTTCTGGTGTGTGTTTGTGTGTGTTCAGGGTTTGCGTGGGAATTGTGGCGGCGCCTCCTGCTGACCAGCAGTGGTTTTGTGTCAAATGTTCCAGCAAGAAGAAGGACAAAAAACACAAGAAGAAGAAACACAAACCGCATTAAGCGCAACGAGACACATTTTTGTTGCGTGCGTCGGGCATATTTTTCTGGGGACGGAACTCGAAAGCTGTTGGGCACTGCGAAAAATTTCAAAACAACAACAAGAAAATTGAGGATTTTTCATGACGTGAGCTGGCATGACGTGGGAGGTTGGGGTGGGCTGAAGGAAAAAAAAAAAAAAAAAAAGCCATTTGAGCCAGCGCATCAGGAGCCTGGCAGGCGTCTCAACCAAAAATTCTCACCGAGAAGATTTCTCTTTTGCTATCTTTGCTTTCGGTGTACAAAATGATGCCCCGCCCCCTTTCCCCCCCACTGCTCTCAGTGTATAAATGTAAATACAGATTCTCAAGGCAAGTGGTTTTTTTTTTTTCCTTCTATTCTCTCCTCTTTGCCCTCGACTTGACTGCATTTTCAGGTATGAGTTTTTATTTTATTTCCCCCCCCCCGCCCCCCACCCCATCCCGCCCGTATCGTTTGCGCAAAGGGTTGAGCCAAAAATGCTGCAGCCCTCTCCCAACATCCTATTTGGAGCGAAAAGCAGGAAGTTGTGCGAGGGCCGTGGCCCCTGAGCTCTGCTGTCTCCAATTGTTTTATTTTTTTTGGGGGGGGGGGGGGGGGCGTTGTACGTTTTTGTCCGCGGCTCTGACCCTCGCTGTGTTTTGTCATTGTAATTCATTTGGATATGCGACCATTAAAGAGCAACAGTCTGCGCCCTGGCAAACGTCCCTGACCGCCCCAAGTAGGACTTTGCGCGCGGTCTGTCTGTCAGTCCTCATTCGCCCCCTCCAGTAACTTTTCGCATTTGCTTCCCCCACCCAAAATATATGATCATCATAATAATAATTTTGACAAGCCAGGTTTCCCAGATTGACTTTATTTCACTCCCTTGCTTCTTTTCGTGACTTTTGACAGCAGGTTCACAGGCGACCAGTCCGGGGTGAGAGGTGGGTGGGGGGGTTCACCCCGGACCGGTCGCCGGGCCAATTGCGGGGCCTGTACGGACAAACGACTCGCAGCCACATTTTGCACCTCTGGAAAGCTCCGCAAAGCCAACATCTCGGTGGAATGTGGGAAGAAGGCCCAGGAAGCAAGCGCCAGAGAACGCGACGACAACGTACAGAAGAGCCAGATTTCAACCCACAACCGCAGGACCCGCACCGGAGGAACAATAGACTGCAAAGAAGTGAATACAAAACCGGGGGAGGATTTGCTCATCTTGTTTTTCGTATTCTTCCCTCCTCAATTTGGCTTTTTCGGTACAATTACAAGATTCTAACTCCTTGTTGTTGTTTTGTCATCTGAGTCCAATTTTTGTCCCAGCATTTTTCATCTTTTGTCTTTCACATTTGTGCTTTTTTTGTGGGTCATTGTGGGATTTTTGCCCCAGATTTATTCTTTCTTTTTTTTTCCCCAATCGCATGACTTCCTCTTTTGTCAACTCTTTAATTATTTTTGGGGGGTGTCCAAATCCTTTGTCGAGTTAGTCCATGTTTTAGCACGGATCTCTTTTTAAAATTTTTTTTTTTTCTCAAATGTCAGATTCTCAGAGAAGACGGCGCACAGCCCGTCAAATGTGGAAGCCCCCCGCGGCCAACAGGACCTTCTTTTGAATCAATCTGTGTCGCGTCCAGACGTTCACCCTGGATTTGGGGATTCGAACCCAGTGTCAGGAATATTGTGGGCCAAACCAAATGCCGGGACTCTTTGAAGCGGGTTCTGTGTTAAACGTGCTCACTTGTCACTTTGTCTCCCGCCTCAAGTCGTCCAGTGTGGTGGACAAAGAAGCGTCTGTCGTCTCTGCCCATGGAAATGTCATTCGTGTTCCAACACCACGGAAAGCAGCAACACTTGTTTTGCAAAGTCTTTTTAGTAAGGAGAAAAATAGCACTCTACAATATTATACTCTATTAAAAAAAAAAAAGCAGTAATCAATTAATTCAATGTGAACAATGCAGAAAATTCACCTTTTTTCCCATCATGATTTTCGTCTGAAATGGCACTTGACATTGTGCCCCTTTGTGGTGTGGCCACTAGGGGGCAGTACAGCGCAACTACAGTAATCCCTCGTTAATCGCGGTCAACGGGGACCAAAACCACCCGCGATAAACGAAAATCCGCGACGTAGAGACCAAGAAACTTTTTTTTTTTTAAATTGGCCCACGTGGGCCTTTGCGCTTGAGCAGAGCTCACTAACACACACACACACACACACACATACATGCATCATAAACAACACTTAGACACTGATTAAAGATCAAAGAGTAATCACGTGATAAGACAGAAGATGCACAGCCAACCAACATGGCTTTGCATCTTCTCAGCCCCCCCCCGCCCCCCCCCTCACATGTACTGTATATGTTGCTCTATGTGATTCACTGTCGTTTTGCTGACTTTCGCTGCTTCTCGCTGACCGTTTGTGGACTTTTTGCGGACTTCAAAAAAATAACACATATTTTTTTTTCTTTTTTATGAATATGTTTGAAAAAAAAATCCGCGTTGCACTGAAGCCACGATCAACGAACCGAGAAATAGCGAGGGATCACTGTACTGCAAAAAGAAGATTTTCACCGCGAATTGACTTGGTAAACTGCTGTAGTCTTATTTTTTTTCCCCCGCAGAGGATAAAGAATATGTACGCGTGTGACTCGTGTTCCATTGTCCGTCTGTCATATGTTGGTGGCCATGAGCGCAACGTTTGTTCACTTTTCCTAATCCGATGCCGAGGGCAGTGTGACAAAAGCGGTCTTACCGCAAGCGGCGGCGACTGACTGCATTCGAGCACCGCAAACTGTCCAAGGGGGCTTCTTTTGGGCCTGGCACGGGAGAGGAAGGAGGCGCGCATGGGCGGGGCGGCTCCACGCTCGGATGCACCCCAGCAGGAGAGAGGGAAAAACTGGGCTGGGAGCGAGCGAGGCAGGCAGGCAGGCAGGCAGGCGGACTGAGAGAGAGAGAAAAGCCGACAAGGAGCGCGCTTCCCTCCCGCGACCATTTCCTTCCGCAGCGCCCCCCCCCCCCCATGTTGGAGCACTCCTCCGAGCTGGCCCTGGTGCAGGGTCTGTACGCCAACAGCATGCGCTGCCCCCCTGCCGTCAGGACCGAGGACCTGCCCCTCAGGTACGTTCTGCTCTGACAACACACACACACACACACACTCCTCCCCACCCCCACCCCCACCCCCACCCCCACCCGCTCAGTGAAATGTCCCAACTGGCTTTGTGTGAACCTCGTCTTTGTCTCGCCTGGATGTCATCCTGACTGAAGGCTGTTCGGTTGCCGCGATGCTGTGCCTTTCTTGAGCCAGAGCCGGTGTGTGTGTGTGTGTGTGTGTGTGTGTGAGTGTGCGCTTGAATTTCAACCGCTTTCCGGATTATTTCCTCTTAAAGGCGACGAATCAAGTGGGAATTCACTTTGTTTTCTTCCACAAAAAAAAAAAAAAGCCACATGGATGTGATCTGTCAAAGCATGTCTGCGGGCCATTTTTTTATTTTTTATTTTTTTTACAGCACATGCTATATATGCTGTTCAGATACACACAATATATATTCGATATGATGTATGGCATCATCACTGGTGACCGAAGTTGGGAGTTGCCTGAGGCTCGCGTGTCTTTTTCCCCCCCAAATCACAACGGACGTTTCCCTCGCTCGCTTCTCCATTTTGAGAGCCTTCGAGGCTCGGTCGCCATTCGGCAAACTGCTGCTGTCCAAAAGTCAACAAAGAGAGAGAAAAAAAAAAGTGCCCATTTCCAAGTTCAAGGCGATTCGCGCATAGGTCGCCACGTGACCTGTTTCCCTTTTTCATGTGTTTGAACGCAGTACTGATTAAACAAAATAAAACAACAAAAGCGCAGTACATTGGTGGGATTATGATGGGATTACTGTACACCGGGAATCATTTGAGATTAAGGAAAAGGGGAAGGGTGCCTCATCCGGAACCCACGACGACAAACATTCACAATTGTACACTTGGTGTCCTCAGATACCAGTGAGCAGAGTTTTGGAGATACAAGCCGTCACGTGTTGTTTTCTGGATTCTACTGCCCTCTGGTGGCCAAGGTTCGCACACTTGAAGGAGCAGCACCATGTCCGCAAACTGTTTTCATAATTCTTTCGATTCTATTGAATGGTGGCGGCCCGGTAGTCCAGTGGTTAGCACGTCGGCTTCACAGTGCAGAGGTCGTGGGTTCGATCCCAGCTCTGGCCTCCCTGTGTGGAGTTTGCATGTTCTCCCCGGGCTTGCGTGGGTTTTCTCCGGGTGCTCCGGTTTCCTCCCACATTCCAAAAACATGCATGGCAGGCTCGTTGGGCACTCTAAATTGTCCCTAGGTATGAGTGTGGGCGTGGATGGTTGTTCGTCTCTGTGTGCCCTGCGATTGGCTGGCAACCAATTCAGGGTGTCCCCCGCCTACTGCCCGAAGACTGCTGGGATAGGCTCCAGCACCCCCCGCGACCCTAGTGAGGATGAAGCGGTTCGGAAAATGGATGGATGGATGAATGGTGTCATGACTGTATTTTTTTATGTCATACAATCAGAGTGTGATGTTCTCAAAATCACATTGCTATTTTTTTTTTTTTGGGGGGGGGGGGCTGTCACTGAGCAAATTAAAATGGCATCTGAAGGCCCCCCCACTGTCTATACTAAGAAAGACATGTTTCCTATATACAGTACAGTCCGGCCCATCCCCCCCCCCCATTGAAAAGAGTCAATGTGTGCATGCTGCAGCTCTTGTTGCACCCCCCCCCCCCACCCCCACCCCAATCCCCCGCCTTGATTTCATAAAAGCACATTCTCCAGAGAGCTTGAGTCTATACCTTTTTATAGCATCCCCTTGAGCGCCTCGCTAATGCATGTCACAAAGTAGGCTGCATGTATCGAGGGGGAAAATAGGTCGCCCGGCGCATTATGCATACAAACCTGGTTTCGGTTTCGGCGCCGTTTAATGGCGCGCATTCCGCACCCATGCCTTGAAATCGCCACAGATAGAAGGATTAAATGCCGTTTTTGTTGCGAGCGCACGTGTGTAAGAAATACATTTGGACTGCGCACCAACCGGAGATTGGACCGTTTGCGGACATTTTGAGGACTTAAAAAAAAAAAGTTTTTTTTTTTTTTTACCTGTATATGTTAATTGGTCGCTACTTTGCGGATTTTCGTTTTATCGCGGGTGGTTTTGGTCCCCATGAACCGCGATGAAACGAGGGATGACTGTACAATACATCCCGATTTCTATAGCGCTTCCACAACAGCAGCAGCTTTAACAAAGCGCTAACAAAAGTCACAGACATGCTAACATAAATTAGCATGGACGTTACAGTAGCTAGAAACCGTCAATCGGCTGCTGCTACTTGGGACACGCGTGGAGCAGCAACACTGAAAAAGCCAACAGTCTCCAACGTGGGTCTGAAACGGGAGCGCGATTTGAAAGCGGAGCGTCAAATTGGTGCCGTTTGTTCAATCGGGCTTCTTTCATGGTCAGCGGCCGCTCCCTTCATTCGTGCCTTTGTCACATGGCGGCTGGATTACTGCGACGCGCTTTCCTTTGGAATCGACCGATCCTCCATGAAGTGTCTCCAGTTGGTCCAGAATGCTGCCGCTCGCCTCTTGACTGCTACACTATTTCATAAAGAGGGAGCACATGACTCCGACGACTCTGGCATCCTTTCATTGGCTCCGCCCCTTTTTTGTTTTGTTTTTTTGAAGTAGATCCTCGGACTTGTTTTTCCAATCTTGAAATTGGCCTGGCCCCACCTTCCCTCTCAGAGCTGCCTCGGGTCTCCATGGGACCAGACACAATTGGAAGTAGCGAGGACTAAGCGGAGGCTCCAAGGGGATGGGCAGCCTTTTCCGTCGCCCCCTCCCTCTCTTTGGAATGAACGTCGGGCGAGCCCCCTTGCGACCTATCGTTCAAACTCGTCATTTTTTTTCGTCTCCGCATAAGACCTGATTTTGAGCGTGACCATTTTTGCGCTTTCTCCTGTCTTTGTTATGAATGGATTGTTTTATCGTTTGCTGTAAAGACGACACGATGTGTCGATGTGCTCTAGAAATACACTGGAGTTGAGTTGCACCCAAAAAAAAGTTCAATAAAAGGATGGTACCGAAATGAATGTTTTGAAACAGTTCTTCAAGGTGCACGGTTCATATTCATCCGTCTAGCCACCATCTGAGCCGCTTCTCCTCGGGGAGGCTCGCCGGAGCCCATTTCGGGCAGTAGGCGGGGGACACCCTGAACCGGTCGCCAGCCCATCGCAGGGCGCTTACAATCACCCCTCGGGACAATTTAGAGCACGGGGTGTCAAACATACGGCCGGCGGGCCGGAACCGGCCCCCCAAGGAGGTTCAATCCGGCCCGCGGGATCATTTAAAAGTGAAAAAAAAAATGCATTAAAGACACAGACTGAATATTTTCAATAAAATGCAATTCGTGGATTAGCCGCTAGGGGGCACACTGTTTCGATCACAGTAGAAGACGACGTTGTTTTGATCAGGGAAGAAAACAAACAGCAGTCTCGGTCTGTCACCGAGATCGACCCAACGCAGCAAATGTTAGCTCATGCGCCTCGCGGCGCAGAGATGCAGGGTTTGATTCCAGGCTGCGGCCTTCTTGCGCAGAGTTTGCACCTTGTCCCCCGTGACTGCCCGGCTTTTCTCCGGGTACTCCGGTTTCCTCCCGCATTCCCAAAAACATACACGGGACACTCCAAACTGTCCCTCGGAGTGATTGTGAGCGCGGATGACGGTTCGTCCCCTGCGATGGGCTGGCGACCGGTTGAGGGTGTTTACCCCGCCTACCGTCCGAAGACGGCATATAGGCACCGGCGCGCCCGATCGGGCCCTTCGGAGAGCAGAAGCGGATTGGAAAACGGACGGGTGGCGAATTGATCCGGATCGACCCACAATGAAATGCAACAATGACGCCGTCAGCGCTTTTGCATTCGTCTCCGTGTGCCGAGTGTCCCAAGGGCCCAGATGTACCTCGCAGAATCTTGGGAGAGCGGAGAACTGGAGAGGGACAAAGCGGAAGTCCTTCGGTCTCTGGCTCCAAGGACATTTTGGAGCGCCAATAGGGAATTGAAAGGAGGGCAGCGGGTTCATCTGAAAGACGTTCCGATGGACACGCGCGTCGTCCGTGGCGACAGCCCAGCCCAACTCTGCGCAGAACCGACACGAGTCGAGTCACTCGTGCATTTGTGCTTCGGTTCCATCCCGGCGTCGACCACGCCCCTGCTTGCCTGCAAGCCTCTCTCGCCTTTCTCACTTGTTCTTGTCTCCGCGCGGCTGGGGCTGCCCCGTGCGTGCTCTCTCGTTGCTTGCGTTGCAAGGGGGGAGCAAGCCTGCTCGCCTTCACATGCGATCGGACGACCAGCAAGAAGAAGAAGAAGAAGAAGAAGAAGACGAAGCAGCAGCAGAAGAAGAACGCGACGCCCCCCACCACCACCACCACAACCCCCACAACCCTCACCACCACCCCCTCTTCTTCCTCCTCCTCCTCCTCCCCGTCGTCGTGTGTCTCTCGGCAGTCAGTCGGCACCTGTTCTCGCTCGTCGCCTGCTTTGCCTTCATGCGAGTGAGCGCGGACGTGCTCCCTTTGCCCCCATTGTTAGATTAGACGGCCGTTTTGTATATAGATATTTTTTAAAGAAAAGCACCGAGAGTATGACTTCGACGTCGTATAGCCTGGATTACCTCCCGCTGACTGATAGTCGGTTAATGGCTGCGGGGGACACGATGTAAGTACCTCCGATACTTGCTCATTGTCGACGTTTTTTTTTCTTTTTCTTTCCCTTTTTGTTTTTGGAAGTTGCGCTTTGGAGGGGCAAGATGATGAAACGTTTCACTTTTGTAGGTCGTAGCCTCTTAGCCCAACCGCAGGAGCTAACGGCTAACGTGTCGAAAAACGGCCGGCTAACCTCCCCGTCGAGAGGAGCGCAAGCTCGGTCGCTATTGTTGAAATAACCGCCGGCCGCTTCGAGTTTTTCAAACGGACTCGGCGGCGGTCTTCATTTTGCAGTGAAGAGAGACGGAAAATGGAGCGGTGTCGTTGGTCCGTGTGTGCGTGTTTGTTAGCTTAGCGACATTAGCCAGCGCGCGGCGACTCGAGTATCATGTGCTTCTCGCGCTGTTGTACAACCATGAAATGTTTGCCTCGAGAAGCGAGACGAATCTAGCTTATCGCTGGTAAAAAAAACCAAAAAAAGAAGAATGGCGCAAGTTGGCGCCGTCGTCTGCGAGGCGACGGCCCGCTGCTCGATCCGCTCGTCAACAGTTGAAAGGGGGAAGCGGACGGTCGAGAAGGCCGGCGTTTGCTCGCTCGGGGTTCCTCATATTCGGGTTTGCGTGTAACGCGACATGATTGTTGCTCTTCTTGTTCGTTTGCAACCCCCCCAATTTAGCTCCTCCGCCCACCGCTCTTCCGCCCCTGTAAGGGAGGCTTACCTAACCGCGGGAACCCCCCCCCCCCCCCCCCCCCCCGATGATTATTGAGCCTCCGAGGAAGATCTCGTGATCGGGCTCGTGTCAACAACAGACTTGCGAAGACTATCTTTTCCATACACCAAAGAAAGTGACCCCCCCCCCCCCCCCCCTCCCCGGGGTCTCCGCCACAGGCCCTGTCTTTTAACGGCATGGCTTAAAAGCGGTCAGTTGTTGCCAGTAACTAGGTTTGGGTCGAGTTTTCAAACTAAACGGCGACCGAACCGGGTGGGACGGACCAAGACCTGCAGCCGATCTCCCAAGATTGTTCGTACAATCGCTACGCCGCAATGTTCTCATCATTGCCTCGGTACAAAATACGGCAAAGAGGGGTCGCTTTCAAGCCACTCTTGAATTGACATTGAACCCGGACTCTGTGTTGATCCCTGGGAACCCCAAACATCTTGGAGCCTGAACCATAAAAATGAAGGCGGTTCAATTGGCTTTAAGTTTCCAAAATGTTTCAGAATTGCCAGGGTGCTCTAAAACCCACACAAGTACCATTTGGTTCGCCTCATCGCGTAATAGCCCAAGGTCTGCTTTTTGGACCGACGACTATCAACAGAAAATGGTTCATCCTTTTGGGTTTTATAAGTTTATATTCAGGGTTCGTACGGGCCCTTAAATTTCATAAAATTCCATAAAAAAAGTTGTAAAATTATGTTCTTAATTGTCCATAATTTTCAGAGAAAGCTTCTAAAATCCATAAAAAATTAACCTGCGGTGTTCATTTCATTTGTGGATGTCATTTTCCCCACCTTCCAATTCATAGTTTTGTCGGAAAATGGAGGACCCGGTACCCGCTCTGCTTTTCCCGGTTTGTTGGAGCGTGTGATTACAAGAGGGCTTGTTTTGAAGTCACTGGTGGAAGAGAGTCTTTGTCGACGACCAAGATCCAGAAGACAGAAACTCTACGCAGACAGAAGGAAAAAAAGAAACCCACCAAATTTTAAGCAAGCATATTTGTTATTTTTCCATTTTTATTTGATTTTTTTTATTGATATTGACACAGTCAGTTCCAAAGATAGGGACTAGCGACGGAAAAGGCTCGATGCCCTCTGAGTTTAGTTCTCGGTACCTCCTAATAGCGTCCGGTCCGCTGACCCGAGGCCGCGGACAGGGGGCGGAGGAGCTCAGAGAGGTCAGGTGGGGGGGGGGGGGCGGGGCCATTTCAAGATTGGAAAAAGCAATCTGAAAAAAACAAAAAAAGACTCTAAAATGGGGAGCCAGCGAAGGGATGCCAGAGTAGGAGTGTTGCGCTCCCAGACTCTTCATGTGAGTACAGTGAAACTCCTCTACAAGGAAATCTACATGGGTGATAAATACCCCCTAGTGTGAAAAAAATCTTCATGCATTCACACCACGCCCACTTTCCTGTTTCAAATTTGCTACAGTGAAACTCCTCGACAACAAAATCTACATGGGTGAAAATACCCCTTTGTGTGAAAAAAATCTTCATGCATTCACACCACGCCCACTTTCCTGTTTCAAATTTGCTACAGTGAAAAACCCCCCTGTTGTGAAAAATGTCTTGCTGCAAGCATGATTTCGTTGTAGAGGAGTTTCACTGTACCAGTCAAGAGGCGAGCGGCGGCATTCTGGTCCCATCTGGAGACATTTAATGGAGGATTGCTTGACTCCAAATGAAAGTGCATTACAGGAATCGAGCTGAGATGCGACAATGGCGCGCGCCGCTGTTTCAAGAGAAAGGAGAGGATGAAAGAAGCCCGACTGAACAACCAATACACGTGTGGCTTAGTTCTAGAAAGAGCTCCGAAAGATGTGGAGAGCTGCGTTTTTCCAATAGTTGTCATTTTGGGTGGACGGAAGCCCCCGATCGGTTCCCGAGTGCTTGCGGAAACGAGGCTTGAAGTCATTGTTGGAAAAAAAGCCTCAACTGGGCCACTTGGATGCCAGTTGTTGGAGATTGATTTCTCGGTGCGATTGTTGACCGGGAGAGCGACTTTCTTGGCTCAACTTGAGGCAGAGTTGTGAGGATTCCCATCGTATTTGCCACACATCCCCGTCGAGACCAAAAAAAAAAGTTAAAAAAAAAACAGCCCCCGCCCCAAATTTGACTGAAAGGGCGCAAACGTCCCCACGGCTGTCCTGGCCGGCCGGGGCCTCGCCTTTGAAAGTCATCCCCACTCAGTCCCCAAATACGACAAGAGAGGATTGCGCCTCACATTCGGGTTGATTGCGCAATCGATGGCTTTCCGGGCAGATGAATTGACGTCCCGAGGCTTTCGAACGCTCGACTCTCAACACATTTGACGGCGCTCTCATTTTTGGGCCCGAGGAGCAGAAACGCGAATCCGGCTCGCCGCCGCAACGGGCGGGATGGTCGAAATAAGCCGCGCTTGCAAATTCTGTGGCAAGATTCCCCAAACAAAAGATGATGTGGTGTGGAAGTGTTACGTAAGAGCCCAGCGCGCGCGCGCTCGGCCTGCCAGAATTCCGCCGTTGTTCGGAACAACGACGGCATGTCGAAATGTGAAGCGTTGTCCGTTGGAATGAGGGCACCTCTTCCCGGCGAGCCGCTCGGCCTCATAAACGGCCGGCGTCTCTTTGGATTGATGCTTTTGTGGAGCAGCTCAGTGGGGGATGGGGGTGGGGGGGTGGACTATATTTAGCGCCCGCTATTCGTTCGATGTCCTAGTTGTCGTCGGCGCAGCGTTTTGTCTTCCATCCAACATTCCTTCACGACACAAATCAGACAATTTGGGAGTACAGGAAGCGGCCATGTGAAGGTGGAATCGCCCCTCCCCCCCTTTCTGCTCCGTTTACGTTGATTCGTGATGCAACGCGCCTTAAGCGGACCTCCGCGGACCCCCCCGTGGCCATTACGGAGTTAATGGCGCAGGCGGCGGCGTCGTCCTCGAATGCCACCGGCCTGATTTGAACGCGTCTGTCCTCGCACGGAGGGGGGGGGGGGGCGTTTGGGGGCGACAATGCAGATGAGCGTCCGCGGTTTTACTTCATGCCGAGCTCTGAACTCGTGTGCTTCTCGTGAAAAGCGACTCGCATTACGTAATGGAGGATGCGTTTTTTTTCGGAGACTTTTCCCAACCGAGCTTGTTTTTTCCTTTTTGAAATTGAGTTTGGTGCTTTGAAAACAAGTCGTTATGTACTCGAGGTAATTGCTACCGAGCAGCTGCTCTCTGCGTGACTGCCCCCCCCCCCCTCTTTTACCCTCAGCGGTGTCAAATATATAAAGCCAAACAGCAGCGTACCCCTGTCACCACAGCCTCGGGCCAGCGAGCAAAACTTGTTTCTACCGTAATGGTCGGAAGTGCCATTGGTTTGGAACGTTGCCCCCCCCCCCCCACAACAGCTCGAGGATCAATATTTTAATTAGAGCAACATGGCACTCGTCCAACGGATGTTGCGAGCTCCGGCGAACCCTTAAGTACAGCACAGACGCTGTGCGGGGGGGGGGGGGGGCATTTGAAATGATGAGAGCCATACCGAATTTGAACTTTAGACTCTCCACTTTACAGCGGGGTCTTAAATCGTAATTTGAGTCATTTAATTGATCTCTTTTTTTAGCTTTTGTGTTGTAACCAAAATGTAAGGTGCAAGCAAATACAGTCAAACCTCGGTTTTCGAACCTCTCAGTTCTCGTACAATTCGGTTTTCGAACTAAAATTTCGAGTTTTTTATGCCTCGGATGACGAACAAATTTCGGTTCTCGAACTAACTGAGCGCACTTGAACGCGTCGCTTCACTCCTCTCGGCTTCGCTACCTCGTGTAGATGTTCCTTCAATTTTTATGTTACTATGTTCATGTTAAAATTGGTGAAAATTAAACATATTACAGTTTGTTTGGACAGTATTTTACATATGACCTGCTCTCTTATTACATTTGTACAGTTTATGGTGTGAAATTGTAAAAAAAAAAAAAAGGTGGTTTAAAAAAGTTTTTTTCTTGACTTGGAACGGATTAAAATTTTCTACATTGATTCCAATGGGAAACATGGTTTCGGTTTTCAAACAGTCTTCTGGAACGGATTAAGTACGAAAACCACGGTTTGACTGTATAAGGTACTGATTATTAGGGTTAGATTGATAAGCTTTTTTTTCCAAGGCTGATACCGATAACGATGATTGAAATTCAGGGAGGCCGATCGCCGGTCTATCCGTCCACGTTACTCTGCGCGTTATTCCATAGTTTTGCTGTCAGTCTACATCAGGGGTGTCAAACTCATTTTTGTTGTGGGCTACATTTGAGTTCCCATTTCCCTTGGAGGGCCGTTATGACTCAAACCAAATGCAAAAAGTCCAATCAAGGACTCTTGTTTAAGTTCCTGTAATGAGGAGTTTGCTTCCAAGAAAATGCTTCCAATTTATTCCACGTGAGAATGTTAAATTGTGGTCAAGAGTTTAGCAAGCATCGTGGAAGTTGATTTGTTTGATTCGCTTTCGTGGGCCAAATCAAATGACGTGGCGGCCCAAATCTGGCCCCCGGGCCTTGAGTTTCACACCTGCGGTCTACATGAACAAAATGGAAATTTTTTTTGTTCCGAGTCAGCAACTTGCAGTCACGGGTCAACTGACATGTCTTTCTGCGTCGATGAAGAAGCCGACAGTGTTTTCCGGACAAACGCTTGCAATGACGCGACGACGGCGGCGGCGTTGGCGTCCGTTCTGACATTCACGCCAAATTGCGGTCACGTCGCCGCGGTCGGTAGGAACCCGAGAGCGGCTTGCGATGTCCGTGGCAAAGTCCGGGCGTCCCGGGGTGCTATTATGGGCCTCGCGGAGAGACGTCGCCGGCGTGCCTGCCCGGTCAGAGCTCAGCAGCGGGTTGCGATAAATCGTCGGCTTTTACGGCCGCCGCTGCGCGTAGCGCGTCAGCTGCTGGGGGGGGGGGGGGGGGCGTCAGCGAAACATTTGATTGCAGCTGTGGCGGGTTTCCCGAGCACCAAGCTGAGCAAAGGTGACGGAAGAATACCGAGGTGATCGATTGCCTGCGTTTGCCCCTCAGTCGATGGTCTTGGTTTCCGAAAGACGTTTTGGGGCCAGTAAGTGATTTCGAGTGGAAAGAGATGGCGGCCGTTGCCGCTCTTGAATATTTTGTTCCTCGGGGGGAACGAGGTAGTCGTCTGTCACTCACCCGGGAGACATCCCAAGCCGATCCCCAAGCTATCGCATCGGCTTCCTCTCAATGCAGAGGAGCCGCGGCTCGATGCCGAGCCCCTTCCCAGATGAGCGAGCTTCTCGCCTCGTGTCTCATGCCGGGCTCGGACGACGTAACTATTTCGGGGTTGTTTGTCACGCCTCTGGTATGTCGGGATACCAGACCACGGTGTCATCAATTTGTTCCGATATCTTGGAGCGGGCGATTGACACCCAACAGACCCCGTTTTGTATCGTCCTCTGCCGCCGCCGAGAGCGTGGTCCGAGGGCGTAGGCGGTCTGGAGGGGCGGGACAAAAAGAGTTGGGGCGGCGGACCAAATGGTGGCTACGCGGGAGTGTGGGACCCAAGGGCAAGGCCCTACGCCGGAGCCACAGAGGGCCAACTGGCGCAACCCCGATATTTTGAAGTGGAAACCGGAGCTCGAGCGACTTTGTCGAGCGTTTGTTCCGCGACTTGGTGTCACGCTAAATGGTGTCATGCTAAATGGTGTCATGGTAAATGGTGTCTGAGCTCGGCGTATCTGGCCGGTATCTTGTCGTTTCGATCGCCACCCGCAATTGGTGACCATAGGCGGGGGTGGGAAACGAATCCTTCACCGCGACTCAGTGGGAGAAACGGTATCGCACATTCGCCGGCGCCTCCGTGGCCGTCCACGGATTCCGAAGCCTGCCCCTGAGTCGGCCCATTGTGCTTGTAGCCGCGTGGGGAACAATGTGTCATTGTTCCCCCCCCCCCTGAGCTGAAGAATCTGCGGGTTACTCCCTGTACCATCCCCCGGTGTGCCTGAGGAAGAAGAAATTATCGCGCATTCGTCGAGCGTCGCGAGCTCTGCGGTTCCTGCCGAGGCGGTCGGTCGAGTCGGGCAAGGGGGGGTCGAGGCCGGGCGCTTCCCCAAGTCACTCTGCTATGTGGACAACGCCGCGGGAATAAAAGCTTTCGGAGCCGAGCGTGGCTTTGGATTTCAGGGAGGAGCGCTAGCGCAACGGTCACTTGCTAGCATGTCGTTGAAATCCCTCAAGGACTTCGGCGTCTCGGCGGAACGTCTGGGCTCCTTTTGTAAGCGATGGATGGCTCGCGTCCAAAGGTCTGTGTGCAAAAAAAATGGCCCTTTTTGTTCTCACCGCGACCGCGTTTCGACGTTCGCCGTTTATCTCGATGCGCCCCGTCCGTCCGGGGGGGCTTCCGAATCCTCGTTGCGCTTTGAGACGGGCCGCCTCACACCAAACGCAGGATTTTGGGCCCCCCGAAGCTCAAGGGCGAGATTCATTTCTCGTCGTCCCAAGAAGTGCGTTGGGTGCCCCCCAGCCCATCCTTCCCCTTCAAAATAATGCTCATAAAACGTGCGCAATGTACTTCCTCCTCACAATCGCCAGCTTCGGTGCCGAGAGAGAGAAGCCCCGCTATTTCGTGGCCATCTGCTTGGCTCTCGAAATCTAGAAAGCCACCGTGGCTTGCGTGTACCAGTCGAGAGGCGATCGGCGGCGTTGTGGACCAACTGGAGACGCTTGACGGAGGATCCATTGGCCGATTCCAAAGTCAAGTGCGTTAGCGGGCGCTGCAATGTGCTGAGAGATCATGAATCGCATCAAGAGACTTTGAGCACATGCTAGTTAACTAATGAGCACATGCTAGTTAACTAAAAAACGAGTTAACCACTGGCAGAGTCCTCCGAATCCATTCATTCAATTCATTGCGCATGTTTTGGAACCCAAGTCCATGTGGACTTGCGGAGTCATCCCGTGATTCGTTATTGATGTCGCCGGCGCATTCGCAGTAAATGCGAGCGCCGAGGTGCTAGCCGCTAATCGCCCCGATGGCAACTTTCAAGGTGGGTCCTACCGGCTCTCCTTGAAGCTTTTCAAAGCGCCCCCAACAGAAAAACCGACGCCTCTTTTCCCCACTCCGCCGATTCACTCGACGCTTAACGTCAACCATTTAGCCAATAACCAACAGAGATTGAAATGGACCGAACAATCGCCGGGAAAACGGACAAACGTGGTACGCGGCAATTTCACAGCTGAGTAGCTGTATGTCTCAGAGACAATTTCACTCAATGGTCGATTGTGTGGCCCCCCTCCCCTTTTTCCCCCCCCACAGCAACGGCATGAAGATGAACGGGTCGTCGGAACACTTGGATCAGCCAGACCCGGACTCCATCAAGATGTTTGTGGGCCAGATCCCTCGCTCCTGGTCGGAAACGGAACTCAAGGAGCTTTTTGAACCCTTCGGAGCCGTGCACCAGATCAACATCCTGCGCGATCGCACTCAGAACCCCCCCCAGAGCAAAGGTAGGGACCCGCGGGGACGGCGTTCGCGCAAACCGTTTCCGTGTTGAAATCCGCCGCTCGTTGCCATCTCTCGCCCACAGTCACATATCGACATATCCCCCCCTCTCCGCCCCCCCCCCCCTCCCCACGGGGCAATGAGCAACATTGCTTGTCTGCTCTTGCAGCGCAGCTGTGTTTGTGCTTTCGCATGACAGCGTTCCGTCGTCTTAAACGCCATTTCCATAAGCCGCATTAGAGGAAGATTTCCTTTTTCGCTTTGTCGCCGACTGTGCTGGTTTTTCAAAGCGGCGTCGAATAAAACGCAAGGTTATTCATTGCATCCGCATACTCTCCGCTCTGTGCGCGTGTGTGCGCACGCACAGAGCGAAATGACATTTCAAGCAAGTGGCGCATTTGAGTTCACCGCAGGATGCTAACAAATGGCCAAGCCTGTTTCCGCTGCGGCGTTAAATGGGGAACAAAATCCTCCGTTTTCTTTTGGTGCACAACAACTGAGAGGTCCTGAAAAAGGATCCTGGCAAAAAAAAAAAAAAAACAAACAAACATAAAAAAACTGGACTGAGCACTTTGAATCTTTCAGAACAAATCAACTGACAAAAGGTGGACACTTGCTTCCGACAGAACGGGGCGTTTTGGACTGGCCGGCCACGCCGCTCTTCGAAGTCAAGTCGCTTTGAGACGGCGTTTTTCAGCCGGCGGGGGAAACGGTCTCCCTTTTGAATTTTTGGGGGGTTGGGAATTGACTTGTGAGCCCATTGGGGCTCCTCGAGTAGCAGGCCAAACAAAAGGGTCAAGATATGTTGAGGAAAAAATAGTTGTACAGTGAAACTCCTCTACAACGAAATCATGTTTGTTGCAAGACATTTTTCACAACAGGGGGTTTTTCACTGTAGCCAATTTGAAACAGGAAAGTGGGAATGGTGTTAATGCATGAATTTTTTTCACACTAGGGGGTATTTTCACCCATGTAGGTTTCGTTGTAGAGGAGTTTCACTGTATAACGAAATCCTGTTTGCAGCAAGACATTTTTCACAACAGGGGGGTTTTCACTGTAGCCAATTTGAAACAGGAATGGGGGAATGGTGTGAATGCATGAAGATTTTTTCACACTAGGGGGTATTTTCACCCATGTAGATTTTCATTGTAGAGGAGTTTCACTGTATTATCACTTGGGAGTGAAAGACAGTGTCAAAAAACCCGCCGTTTCTCCACATGGTCCAATGGTCCAATTCTTGCAAGTTTTGTCGTTCTGGACCGAGGCAGAAGCGGCTCTTTGTCGTCGAGACCTGCCCGGAGCCGTTTTCACAGAGACGGGTTCGCTGACGGCGTCATGCAATCAATCGGTCTGCAGATTTTCCCCGTCGAGCAGACCTGCCGTATGCTAATTAACTCATTCACTCCCTAAGACGTTTTTAAACGTCTTTTCAGAGTTGGTCCAGAATCGGCTGCTACTGAATGAGTTAAGGAGCCGCTATTTTGGGACACGCTCCGTCCGGCGTTTGACAGAATGCCGCTCTCCCTTTGCCCGCCAGCCTTGTTTCTTTGGGCACGGCCAAGCGCCGCCGGAAGGATCGCGTCTCCTTTACGTAAACCGCAAGCTGGACAAAGTTGAGTCACCGTGTGGGGGGGGGGGTGCCGCGACATCCACCGGACTGCGTGGCTCGGAGCCAATCATCCACCCCCCCCCCCCCAGCGGTCAGACCGTCGCTCCACGCCCCGTTTGCGACCGCCTTTGGCGAGCCCTTCGTTTCCATTCAGGGAAACCGTCCACAAAGCGTTTGTTTGAGCAAAGCGGTTCCCAAGATCAAACGACGACTCCAGACGCCGTGACCGAAGGGCGACCGACTCGATGAGACTGTCGTTGTGGCCCTCCAAACTCCTGCCCGCTTTCCGGCTCTCCCCGGAGCAACGCGGATTGTTCTCATGCCGCTTCAGAGCCCGGCCGATGAGCCGATCGCCTGAATCGGGTGTTGTTGCGGCCGGGAGAGCTGCAAACCACGTGAGGTAGGGTGCCCCCCCCCCCCCCATCCCCCCCCTCCCGGGGCCCAAAGCCGAACATGCTTGCTCTGGAAAATGGCAGCGATCGCACAGACACATCAATGTGAGTCAGTGCGTGCGTGTGTGTAAAGGGCAGTGTTGCGCCCGCACACGTGCGCCCAAACACACACACACACACACACACACACACACACACACATTCCTGTACTTGTGGCACAGTGAGGACCGAGTAAAAAAAAAAAAAGCCTGCACATACACACACACACACACACACACATTCCTGTACTTGTGGCACAGTGAGGACCGAGTAAAAAAAAAAAAAAAAAAAGCCTGCACATACACACACACACACGGTGGTGCCCAGAGAGGGGTGGTTCAAAGGCCGCTTTTTTTAAGCCCAACCCCCCCCCACCGCGGCACCAACCCACCGACTTCCTCCTGTGGCGTTTCAGCTGCGATGGCCCATTGACATGTTAATGTCTTGGAAAAGCCAACGTCGCAGCTGTCTGCGTTAGGTGAATATCCTGCCATATCCGCATATCCCCCCCCCCAGCCCCTGCCCATCCTCGCACCCCGTTGGGAGAAGCACAGGTTCCACATGATGCTCTCAGGCTCATGTTTATTTGCGCAGTGGATAATGCAGCCGCCCCTCGATCTGCCTTTTCGCTTGTTTTTGTCCGCCAGGTAGCCTCCGTCCAATTTTTCTTTTTAAACCCGTGTCAAACGCCAGTCATAAAACAGTCCTCTGGCGAGGCGTCGTCGCCGCAATCGCGTGCGGCCGCGTATCGGGGTTCGGCAGAGCGCCCGCCTCGCCTCGCCGCCCCGCCCCGCCCCGGCGGCCCGAGAGCTCCAGCAAACGGCATAATACGCACTATGTAGGTCAGAGACGCTGCAGTGCTCCACTTCCCTCTCCCGCTGAAACTGACAGGCTGGAACGCCACCGGCGGTCTGCCGGGACGGAAGGATGAGAGGCCCCTCCGTGCCCCCCCCCCCCCCCCACTTCTTTCCTTCCGCCCCCTCCACCACCTCTTTCTTCCTCTCTCCCATTTTATTTTATTTTTTCTCCCTCTTGCCGTCTGAACGCTTAGACGCCTTCAAGTTGGGCGGACGATAGCACTCGGTGTTGGGGCTGTCTTGACCCGTGTTTGAGGCTCCCACAGACAGCCGTCAAAGCCCCGCCCCTCCCCCTACAATCAGTGTTGCACCGTTAAAACTTCGGGGAAATCTCCCAAAGGTTTCTGCAATTTTGAACACGTTCCACATTGGAAACGGTGGCAATAAGAATGGATCAAAGTTACGAGAGCTCGCTCAATTTTAGTTTTTTTTTTTTTCTTAAGGCAGATTTCGAGAAACGATTAATCGGCCGATGAATTGAAAAAAAAGAAAAAAATCTACTCAATCAAATCTTTTGGGGCCCCTTTCACGCTCATCCCAACATAGGAATTGGAAAAGTAGCCGACCGCAAGGCATGAAAATGCTGAATTTCACCACCGAGGGCGCCGTCGAGACTGCCGAGCGTTCGGTGCGGCCGACGTAGCACTTTCTGTGGTCACGTTCATTCAGGTGATGATGATGATGATGATGATGATGATGATGATGCTCCAACGTCTCCCCCCCCCCCCCCCCCTTGCCCTTTCCATTTCGTACATTCCCGCTTTGCAAGTTCCTGTTATTTTCCCAACCCTGCTTAGTTCACGTCCTGCCGGTTGCGCTTCCCCTCTTGAAATTGTCGGTTCTTCTTTCTGCCACAGGATGCTGTTTTGTAACTTTTTATACAAGAAAAGCTGCACTGGATGCCCAGAACGCCCTACACAACATCAAGACCTTAAGTGGGGTGAGTTGAGTGCGCAGCACACACACGATGGGCACGGAAGCCGCTTTGCTAAACGCTGAAATTCTCCGCGATGGGCTGAAATTTGGCTTGAGCAAAAGCCATTTATTTGTTCCCGTTCACCTTCAAGTGGAATCCATTATTCATGCTAGCCCACGCGAATCATTGATGCACTTTTTTTTGTTTTGTTATGAGGGTGGGTGGGGGGTGTCTTCAATAAGTAACCCTTAAATCTGGCCACCATACACCAGACCCACGTCAAGCTCCGCAAATCTCCGACGACTTCCGCACTTGATTCAAATCCTAAAGAGCAGCGATTGGGGGAAAAACGAAGCTTCATAAAGCACTTGTGATATCTTTTGACTCCCCTAAGATGGTGCGCTTGGTTGATGCGTCTTTAAACCAAAGAGTGCCACCTAGAGGAGTCAAAAACGATCACAAGCGCCTCATAACCGGCTGGAGGTGACAGAGTTTGGATGAGGTGGGGGGGGGGGGCTTGTAAGCTCATTCCATATTTCTCTCACTCCTTGGTCAGTGATGCTCACCAGTCGCCATATCGAGTGGGCCATCTGTCTGCTTCTCTTTAGCGCTTCTAAAAAAAGCCCCCGACCGTTTTTGATTTTTTTTTTTTTTTTTTGTTTTAATTCCACGCATACAAGCTGCTAGCGCCTCTCGTCCCGTGTTGTTTATTCTTTGATGCCATATGGCTGTCAACATGTGCACAAAAAAAATAAATATATCGATTGGGACGAAGTCATGCAAGGACACACGCACAAAAAAAAAAAAAAAGAGGCTCCATTTAAGCGGCGAGAAAGAAACGTCAGATCCTTGAGTGCTTGCTCTGCAGACACCCCGCCGCCCACTCGCTTTACGAAGAGCGAAATGTCCCGAGCTTGTTATTGTGCAGCTTGGCCTTCGACGCAGCCCCCCCCCCCCCCGGCCTATTTGGAAGATGCTCCTCCCGGGCTAAATTTGGCCCGACATCTCAGGCCCGCGTGGAGGCGAGAGCGGCTGGCCAACGTGCAGAAGAAGAAGAAGAAGCGCGACGATAAGATCGCAAAGCGGAGAGAACGCGACGCTCATGCCGCGAACCGAAACACTCGGAAAAAGCGGTGGCGAGGGGGAGGGGGAGGGGGAGGGGGGAGCGAGCGTTATGCCGAAGTGCCAACCGAGAGATGCGCCGTTATCCAGCCGGAGCTCCGCCCGACGTGGACGATGATGGCCGCTTGCACTCAATAACTCCCCCCCACCCTTCTTTTCCACTCTGTAGATGCATCATCCTATTCAGATGAAACCAGCTGACAGTGAGAAAACGAGCGGTGAGTCCCAAAAAAAAAAAAAAATTCTTAAATGGTGGCTTCAAGTGAAGGTTCCATTTGAGCTAACGGCACTGCCAGATCATTTCTGTGTAGCGTAGCGGTGAGCGCTAGGAGGATTAAAGGCTTTAAAAAAGGCACCAAGGGGGGGGGAGCGTAGGTACGGGAGGTGAGGGGCAGGGGGTGGGGGGGGGGGGGGGGAAGCACAAGAATGGATGATACATCATCATCATCATCATCATCATCATCTGCCTGGAGGAGCAGGCAAGGAGGAAAACAAAGCTTGTAAGTTGTCCAGATTTGTTCTGGCACAGGGAGTTGGGAATGTGTCAGCGTGACAAGCAGGAACAGGGAGTTAGGTGCAGGCTTTCTTTTGTTGCATCCTAATTGTGAAGAGTGAAGACTTTTTTTTGTGTGTGTGTGTCCGTCCGCAGCAGTCGAAGACCGAAAACTCTTCATCGGAATGGTTTCAAAGAAATATGGCGAGAACGAGGTCAGGATGATGTTCTCGTCCTTCGGCCAGCTGGAGGAGTGCCGAATCCTGCGCGGACCCGACGGGCAGAGCAGAGGTAAGTCTGCCACCCCCCCCCCCCACCCCAATGCCACCCCGCCCCCCCCACCCACCTCTCTGATAAAAGGCCTTTTCTAACGGTACGACACTTGAGGTGCCCCCCCCACCCCCCGCGCGGCACATTGAAGGACGGCCGCAGAGCGCCGCGCCATCCGGGTACAATGGGCCCCGGTCGCCTTGGCAACTGCCGCCCGCCCGCCCGCCTCGGCTGGCAGACGCCGCGGCGGCTCCTCTCGCGTTCTGTTCTGCCTTCCATCGCATGCGTCATTGCCGGAATCGGGGCCGCGGCCGCCGTTCCACGAGCGGAAAAGGCTCGTGCGGAAAACCTGAAAGCGGCCGTCGCACATCTCGAATTTGATAAACCTGCAGACGACATTTGTGTTTTTTTTTGTTGTTGTTGTGTTTTTGGGGGGGGTATATTTAGCTTTTTGTGATACTCGTAGCTGAACAAGTGTGTGCGTGTGTGTGTGTGGATATCAATATATGCATACATATGTATATATATATATATATATATATATATATATATATATGTATATGTATGTATATTTATATACTGTACATGTGTGTGTCTCTAAATGGAGTGTTTTCACCCCGCAGTGGAGGCTCTCTGGGCGTCTGTTTTTGAATCTGCCAACTCACCGTGCTCATGTTGTTCCCGTTCCGTTGTCGTCTTTTCTCTGTGTGCTAACCAGTGCGGGTGGTTCTGTGTGCATTCTCTGTGACTGTAACGTGTTTTTTGGGGGGGGGGGGGGGGGTTCATAACGAGTTGTCCAAACCTTTGTTTTTGTTTTTTTTGTCTTGTTTTTGTTTCTTCTTGTCCCTCCCTCTCTCCGTCCCCTCCCTCTCCTATTGTTCCCTCCTCCTCCCCCCGACCCCCCCCCCCCCCCCCCCCTCCTCCTACAGGCTGTGCGTTTGTCACATTTGCTACCAGGGCAATGGCACAGAATGCAATCAAAACCATGCATCACTCTCAGACTATGGAGGTACTGTATCCCCCTCAACACCTATTTCTACCCCCCCCCACCCTCCCCCCTCCCCTATCGACTCCCCCACATACTCTGCTGCCCCCTTGTGTTGGAAAGGCTTGAAAGTGTCTAGGCCAGACAGTAGCAAAAAAAAAAAAAAAAAACACGCAAACATGCCCCCCCCAAACAACGTTCTTGCATTACGTGACGTAGCAAGATGGGGAACGGTTGATCAAAATGGAATCGTATTGACCTCCCGGAGCCCAGCCCCAGGGGCCCAAAAACGAGGCTCCGGTTCCTTGGCCTGCCTTAAGCCACGCGACTCTCAAAAGTGGGGCGGCAATAATTGGACACTCCGGCATCATCTGCGCGAGTTCAGCAAACGGCGAGACTAAAATTGGTGCCGCAGAGGCCATTTTTTTTTTCCCCCCCCCCTCTCCGGCTCTCTCTTCCCCCTTGACAAAAGAGCTCGCAGCGCATGCCCCCTTTTTTGTCCTCACGCATCTGTCTGAGCCGTCGTGCGCCTGTCTGACTGTCGACGCTGTCTGTCGTCTTCGCACTCTCCCCCCCGTCAACGTCTGCTGCCGTTTGCCTGGTTTGATTTTTTTTTTTGGAAATCGCCGTCTTCATTTGTCATGCGCGGACGGACTCCCGAGAGAGAGAGAGAGAGAGAGAGAGAGAGAGAGAGAGAGAGAGAGAGAGAGTCCAAGCGCCATCGTCTGGCTCAGCTCTGCATGGCACATGTCCTCTGTGTGTTCGCTTCTGTATGAATGCGGCTACGAAAAGAACCCTTCAGGCATCGATACGATGACGCCACTCGCCCTCCCGCCCCCCCCACCGCCCCCGATTTTATTTGTATTTCTCAAAGCCAAGTCCTCCCAATTTCCCCGGCTTGTTTTTCCGAACCTTTTTTTTTTTTTCTTTTTCTTTTTCTTCTGCTTCTTTTTGTTTTTTTTTGTTTTTTTATGTTGCTGTGACGCTTCAGGGTTGCTCGTCGCCTCTGGTGGTGAAGTTTGCCGACACGCAGCGGGATAAAGAGCAGCGCCGTCTGCAGCAGCAACTGGTGCAGCAGATCCAGCAGCTCAACAGCGCCTCCACCTGGGGGAACCTGGCCGGTTTGGGCAGCCTCACGCCGCAGTACCTGGCTGTAAGTGGCGACCACTCCGTCCAACTCATTCTTTCATGGCCACAGCGGTGGAGCAAAACCCGACGTATGAAACACAGACAATTGTGCAATCGTAACCACTTTCCTGCATACACTTTGTTGTTTGAAGCCGTAATCGATGAAAGAGGAGCGAATCAAAGTGTCCTTTTCACCAGTGGATCAAAGACGTCACGCGGCAATGTGCACACGTCTGCTACAAGCTAAGCTTGAAAGCGACAAGAAGCTGTAGCATCCGTTCACGAAAAAAAGAGATTGGCTCTCTTCTCCTGTCCCATGTAAATCCGCTTCAATTCCGAGCCGCGACTCCCCCAGTTCCACATATGCATCGGGATCATAGAATGCAAAGAATCTGAAAGGCCCGGTGCCTCCGGGAGACTTCCGTTGAGCAAAACTAGCAGCAGTTTCTTCAGCAGAGGTGCAAGCAAAACTGTCATCCAAAAGGACTCTCGAGTGACGCAGTCAATGTGTGGCGTTTTAAGATTTGGCATTTTTTGATATCGCACGGCAACAGGAGGGCCCGACGATGGGCGCGCGTGAGACGATAACACGAACGGCCGATCCCCTGCGCCGCCGTCCACTTGCCGAGGCGGTCAATCATCTCAACGTTAAATTGTCTGAGCGTCTCCAATTTCATCCCTTTCCTCAGTTGCTGCAGCAGGCCACTTCCACGAGCAACCAGAGCACTTTCAACAGTATCCAGAGGCTAGGTGAGTCGACTCGCGGCTGCTGGAAATCAGCCCCGGCGCGGGGTTTTTACTGCCTCGCGGAGAACCCGTTGGGCCTCGAGATGACAAATGCTTGCAAAATGTCTCCTCCCGGCTCTCTCCGACCAACGGCGACACTGTTCTTTGTAGGGGTGAATCCGCTTCAGCTGCAGAACTTGGCCACGTTAGCCGCGGCGGCGGCGGCGGCGCAGAGTTCCGGCAGCCCCACCTCTTCCAGCGCCCTGTCGGCCGCCACCAGTGCACTCGGAGCTCTGGCCAGCCCAGGTGATTTGGCCCCCACAGCGTGTTACGCGTGTAGCGTTTAGCAAAATGCTCCGGATTGGCCGTCGGTGAATTGAAACAAACTTGGAATGAGAATCGTAAAAGAAGAAGCTATCCGGCAACCGCACTTCCGGTGATGCGCCACCGGAGGTTCGAGGGTGACCCGCTTTTTGATTTTGAAGACCTCTCGGCTTCCCGCACATTCGACTGTTATGTGTGCCTGGGATTTGGCAGCCTCCCGTGTTGACTCTGTATGTGGTGTGTCCCCCCCCCCTCACCAGCCGGCTCAACGGTGGGTTCCAGCGCCAGTGCCGCCGCCATGAGCACACTGGCGTCTCTGGGCACCCTGCAGGGTCTCACCGGGGCTTCCGTCGGCCTCAACAACCTCAACGCTCTCACCGGCGGCGTCGGCGGTAAGGACCACCCAACATTTTTGCGGAAAGTTACCCCCCCCCCCCCCAAAAAAAAAAAAAACGCCTGAAAATGAATCCATCTATTGAAAGAACATGTTTGTTTTTCCTGCACACTTGACCGCCACGATTTGCAGGAGATCGGGACCAGATTGGTCAAAAATAAAAAAAGAGAGAAAGAGATATACAGTCAAACCTCTGTTTTCGAACGTCTCTGTTCTCAACCAATTCGGTTTTCGACCCAAAATTTCGAGTTTTTTATGCCTCAGAAGACAAACAAATTTTGGTTCTCGGATAAACTGAGCGCACTTGAATGCACCATTTGACTCCTCTCGCTTTCCTTACATGAGGAAGTGACGCTTCCTCATGTTGCTTTCCATTGTGAGCGGACGTGTTCAGTAAACATATTTATTTTAAAAAGAGCGTTTTTTCGAACAATTTCGGTTTTCAAACAGCCTTCTGCAACAGATTATGGACGAAAACCCAGGTTTGACTGTCGATCTATCTATTTTCAAAAATTGGAGTCGATATGCTGCGGAAACTTGGCTTATTATCGATGGCAGCGCAAATCATCTCCAAAGGGGAACAAGTTTGCGTTTGCTGTCTTGTCTGGAACTTTTATGGCTCCCAAATGATGCCATCGCAATCCATCGCCGATTTTGGACACAATGCAGACTCTCTGCTGAGCCCATCAAATGTGTGTCGTGTACTTAAGTACTCCATTCAAAAACACAACAAAACCCGCAAGTAATGATTGAACCCTTTGGCAAAATAAAAAACTTTGACAATGCGCTTCACTGCAAAAGTAAACAATGGACTTGTACACAAACAATGATTATTCTTGTTCCCTGGGTGGAACCTCGAGAGTACGGCGACAAACCTATTTTGTCGCGGGGAAGGAAAATCGGTACGCGCCGAATGTTTTTTCTTCACGTTGGGAGTGCAGCAAGTCATCGGAAGCCCAAATCAATACTCGTTCCTGTAATTGCAAGTATTTTTGGGGGCGCCTGGCCGCCGCTGTAATACAAGTCGTGCGCGTGTGCGGCGCAGGGATGGGGGCTCTGAACGGCGGCCTGGGCTCGTCCATGGCCAACGGCTCTGCTGCCAGCTCCATGGACGCGCTGACCCAGGCCTACTCGGGCATGCAGCAGTACACGGCCTCGGCCCTGCCCTCCCTCTACCCCCAGCCGCTCCTGCAGCAGAGCATCCCCGGGCACCAGAAAGAAGGTGAGCGCCCCCCACCCCCCGGCCCCTCCCCCGCCTTCCGTCGGTCACGCTTCTTTTCGGCGGGGGACTCTGTAACGTGAGATCCTGGCCTTTTTTGTTTTGACGCGAACGGAGTAGGTCCGGAGGGCGCCAACCTGTTCATCTACCACCTGCCGCAGGAGTTTGGGGACCAGGACCTTCTGCAGATGTTCATGCCCTTTGGGAACGTGGTGTCGGCCAAAGTCTTCATCGACAAACAGACCAATCTGAGCAAGTGCTTTGGTGAGTGCTCCGCCGCGCGCCCCCCCCCCCTGCTGGCCGCCGACAGAATTTCCTGACCATGGCCTGGACTCAGTCCTTTGAAACGAGTGCCTGGCGCGCGGCAAAGTGGATGAAATACGATCGATGTCGTGCCAGATTTCGGATCCCCAGTCGTCTTTTTTTGGGGGGTGGGAGGGGCAAATTTTGATGAAGCCGTATTCGTATTTTTGTCAGATATTCCCCCCACCGATGCAATACTTTTTTTTTTTTTTTT
The DNA here is from genome assembly GCA_018466805.1 of Hippocampus abdominalis. Taxonomy (NCBI): domain Eukaryota; kingdom Metazoa; phylum Chordata; class Actinopteri; order Syngnathiformes; family Syngnathidae; genus Hippocampus; species Hippocampus abdominalis. Next base: position 386,266 of record CM031697.1, on the reverse strand, counting down.
TGCCAATATGGAGGACTGAGTTTTTTTTCAGTTTTTATGTACCGTATATTCCGCACTATATGGCGCACCTGGATTATTGGGCTAATTTTAAATATTTTTCATACTGTATATTACACAGACTGGACTATAAGGCGCAATCTAAACTGTATCCACTAGATGGAGCTCCAGCTCTTCGTTTGACTCGGGAGAGGCGTTCATGACCGCCTCCAAAAAAAACCATAAATTAACGATGACTTCAATGAAACTACGAAAATTGAAAAAACACTGAACGCATCAAAACAGAAAATCACAAAATAAAATCTAAAGCCCCCCCCTCCCAACAGAATTTATTTTGGCATTTCCTTGAACGTAGCTGCAACAGCATGAACAGATGCCAGTAAATTGTAGGAGATGGACTGAAAGTGTTTATTTATTCCTATGTTTTGTATTGTGTTCACAAACGAGGAAATGCCCAAAATAAATTCTGTAGGGGGGGGCTAGAGAATTTATTTTGTGATTTCCTCGCTTGATTTTCTGTTTTGATGCATTATTTTCCGTTTTCATAGTTTCAATGAAGGAATCGTTCATTTACGTTTTTCCAAGGCGGTCATGAACGCCTCTCAAGTAGAACGGAAGGAGCGGAGCTCCATCTAGTGGATGCATTGTAGATTGCGCCAGTGCGCCCAATATATGAATAACATTTTTAAATAGGCCATTCATTGAAGATGCACCTCATAATCCGGTGCGCCTTTTAGTGCGGAAAATACGGTACTTTTTTTAAAAATCCAAGGTCATTGAATTCTCACTCTTACTTCTCCTTCCATTCTAATTCTTTGGTCGGTAACAACGAGTGTATGTCAGTCAGAGGACTGCTAAAAAACCTGAAGTGGCCCAAAGAGGAGCGCGGTCGGTTGCCCGCGTAGCCGCCGGCTGCCGGCGAATATTGTCATTCCCTCCCTCCCGCCCGTTGAATGAATCGCCGCGCCGTCGCGAATACGCACGCGTCGGCGATCCCGCCGAACAAACGGCATCCAAAGAAAGCGTCTGACCGCCCCCCCCCCCTCCCCGCTGTGCGTCCTCAGGCTTCGTCAGCTACGACAATCCCGTCTCGGCGCAAGCTGCCATCCAGGCCATGAACGGCTTCCAGATCGGAATGAAACGGCTGAAGGTTCAGCTGAAGCGTTCCAAGAACGACAGCAAGCCCTACTGATCCTCGCCCCCGACCCCCCCCCCCCCCGACCCCCACCCCCACCTCCCCCATCCTCGCCAGCTCTAACGCTAGCGATGCTAGGGTAAGTTCGCCCTCCGGCCAGTCACCACAGCACAGACTCGGTGGGGGCAGGGGGCGGAGAAAGGAGCCCTGTGGCTTTCCTTCAAAAAAAAAAAACGACAACAAAAACAAGTTTGCAATGATCTTTTCACGTCTACTGTATTTCATTCCTGCTGTTTGAATATTTTAATGTATGATTATTTATGACTATCACTTGAGTCGGTGTTGTCACCGGAGGGAGGGAGCCAGAGTAGAGCGGTTTTTTTTTGTTTGTTTGTTTGTTTCTCTCCTCTTCTTTCCATGCCTTTTTTTTTTTTTTTTTTTGAATTGCCTTCAGCTGACGCTTAAGACAGGTTGACTAAGGATCGATCGCGTGGGTTTCTTTCTCAGCGTGCTTCTTTTACCTACATGAGTCCGTCTCATCACTCGTTGTGAACACGTTGTCCTCTTTGTTTCAATGTCTCTCTGTCTGTCTTTTTATTATTATTATTATTATTATTATTATTAACACCCTCCTGCAGTCATTTCCATCCATCTGGGCTTGACTCCAGATGGATCTTTTCGGTGCCAAGTACATTGCATGTTGGGAGTCCCTTTTGACACGTCCTCCAGTCCAGTCCGTGTATATTGTGTTGGGTTTGTTTTGTGGTAGGCGTCGTCATCGTCGTCGTCGTCGTCGTGGTCGTCGTGGTGGTGGTGTGTTGTTTACCTTCCACTGTTTGTCGCCGCCCTCTTGTCAGGGTTCCCCCCCCCGAAAACGTGAAATGTGGCTCCGCCACCGTGTGAGAGCCACTTCTCGGCTGCTGATCGATGCCAAGGGTTACGACTCGATGTCAATTGCGAGCGAGCCACGCTACGGCAAATCGCAACTCCACCGTTGTTGGAATAGATCCGCCGGACTATTCGCTTTTCCATAAATTGAACGACCGAGGATGAGCAAAGTCCCCGCACCAGGCAAGACGGTGCGGTCGTGAGCGTCCCGCCGGACCGCATGCCTCAGGCCAGTGTTTTTCAACCCCTGAGACATTGTCAAGTGTGCCGCGGTAAAACTAATTTGTATGGCCCAGAAAGTAATCATGTAGTACCCTCCCATACCGCTAGGGAGCAGCAACAGCTAGCCAATTGCCTTGCGTTTCGACCACTAGAGACGAGCGAATTTGTGCCGCATGAATGCGGGACGACGGTGAAACAATAAATAGGAAAGATGATAAAATACATTTTTTCTTTGTGCTCATTTGATTCCAATTCAAGCTGTTATCGCGTCATTCTTCAATGTTAAAAACGGTTAGAGTAACAATACAGTCAAACCTCGGCTTTCGTACTTAATCCGTTCCAGAAGACCGTTCGGAAACCCAATTGTTCGGAAACCGAAACCATGTTTCCCATTGGAATCAATGTAAAATGTTTTAATCCGTTCCAAGTCAAGACAACAACTTTTTTAAACCACTTATTTTTACAACTTCACACCATAAACTGTACAAATGTAATGGGAGATGACCAATTTTAACATGAACATAGTAACATAAAAATTGAAGGAACATCTCTCTCTCTCTATCTGTCGTGGGGCGTGGGGCATTTCGGCATCCCGAACTGCTTCGCCAACACAGACACACGCACAGCTGACTCATATTTTGCGATTAAATCTTTGTTAAATTCTATAGTTTTTGCGCCCTATTTTCCTCTTTTCTTCACCAGGTTCACCACTTCCACTTGCTTTCTTTGGTGCCATGATTAGGGGCTGTTACACGATGCAAAAATAACAGTCTGATATATTACGTAGTTCTCACCAAACGCGTCTGCTTTTTAAAAAAAAAAAAAAATCTGAATCGAACAATACAAACTCGTCTGCTCACAAGCTGTTTCTGTACGATTATTGCATAATAATGAGACACCGGACACCAGAGTGTTCCTTATGTGCCGCTGCATTGAAAAATGCCGGCCGTAAAAAAAAATGCACGTGGGCGATGGGGCGGCCATCTTGTTTTTGGGGGAACCCGGCTGTGTGTTGATTGTTGTTTAGGGCGCCTCATGGCTCAACCGATTCATGTGCCGTGGCCCTAACTTTGTGCTCTCGCTCTCTCTCTCTCTCTCTCTCTCTGTCTGTCTCTTGTGTTTTTATCCCTTTGTTTGATTTTTAGAACAAATCTCCATGCCTGTTTGCTCATCATTAGCCTAGCATGTCTTCACGATGTTGAAAGGCAAGGCGCGCTCCCCGCTGGTCTCCTCCTCCTCCTCCTCCTCCTCCTCCTCCTCCTCCTCCTCATCCTCACCACCACCATTGTTTGTGATGTCTCTCTTAAGATCGCCTGATCAATACCTGGCCCCGCCCCACTTAGCTCAACCTGACTCGTTTCTGCATGCGTGTTCATCATTTGTCTTTTGTTTTTGTATTGAAATGTGATGAGATGGGAGAGAGGTCAAGCGAAAGTAATGTGAAAACGTACCTACGTTCATTTTTTTTTTTTTTTTTTCTTTCCCTGAATGTTTTAAAAACCTGTGGGATTTCTTAGTTGAGCTTTTTTTTTTTTTTTTTTTTTAAATACCTCTCGGTAGGGTTAAATACAGGGATTGGCACGCCAGCTGTGCTATTGGTGCCATTAGCAATATGTTCAAGAAAGTAAAGGCGTGGAAACCACTTTTTTTTTTTTTTTTTAAACTTTCCCTGATCAGTTAAAAAAAAAAACAACTGTTGGCGCTCCTCTTGAAATGAGCGCAACATTTGGCGGGCAGTGTAAAGACATTTTTGTTTTTTTTTTTTCCCTCATCATGCGATTGAAAATTCGATTTTGTTTTCATTTCGACATTTTTTTTTATACTACCAATGGCACAATAAAAGGTACATTTGCTCAGTTTGGAGAAATGACTACCGACACGAGTCAACTTTTTTAGAACTGATTCACAAATAGACAATCTGTGGTTGAAATGCACACTTAGATTACCTATATTTTGTACCATTGAATCTATAGAGGTCTAACTAACAGAACCCAGGCAAAAACATTGGGTTTGTTTGGGGTTTTTTTTGGGGGGGGGGTGTAGATTTATGTTGTAATGTCATCTGTGTTGGGAAAGGGGGGGGGGGCGCTGTGGTTTAAAAAAAAAAGTTTGACAGTCACTTCTACTCAATTGAAACCACACTTGAATTGGAAACTTCCTCTGCATCCATTTGAAAAATTGCTTTCAGGATGTCTTTGGTACGTATTGTTGATTTCCTGTGAATGATTATGTACAGATTTTTTTCTTTTCTTCCATTAATACGAATGCTTTCACTGTTGTTGGATGCCTTGTGTGATTTCCAATGTTTGTTAATCATACAGATGATAGCCAATGTCTTTTGCTTTTTATTTTATGTTTTTTTTCAAAGTGCCCATGTGTCAAAAGTTTGGGATGCTCCACAACAAGCGCGAGTTTTGTTTTGTTTTGTTTTTTTTGTTTTTTGACATGCGCACAGGCATGGCGGTTTGTGCGCTCATCAATGCGGGAGCCCCTGAAGACGAGACCACTCACTCAACAACCCCCGCCCCTTTGGAGTTGTGACCCCCCCCAATTTCCCCACCACGCCTGTGTTGGTTTACAAATACATTCCACTGTTTTCTGCACAAAGTTTACACTTGCCCAAAGGGTGATTTTCTGTTTTATTGTACCACACCAAAACAACCACTTCTATAGCCACCCCCACCCCACCCCCCCTCAAGATTTTTGCGCTAATGAGTTGCCAACTCAGGGTATTTCTTTGATGTGTGAGAAACAAAATTTACGACACGTGTACAGCTTTATTGGGTTTGTTTTTGTCACCTTGTCTGCAACCCCCCCCCCCCACCACCACCACCACAAAACGAACAAGACCCCCCCCTCACCCCCCCCCCCCCCAAAAAAAAGTGCACAAAATGCGTGTTGTCTTGCAAAGGAGCACTAAGCACAAAGACGGGAGCTTTTCTGGGGCAAAAGTAGTGTGTGTGTGTGTGTGTGTGTATCCCAAGAGTTTCTTTTGAATGCTTTTTACGGTGTTTTTTCTAACTCTCGATATATATAATGCAATACAATAATTCAAGTGCCATACACGTCTAGAAAACTGCCTACACATCCTTATCGGGCCTTGGTTAGATTGCTGCACTTGGCCTTTTATGTGTCAAATTGCTTAAACGCCAACCCCACCCCCCAAGAATAGTTTGGGTGTCGTTAGTAACTGTATTGTGTCGTGAAGCATTTGTCGATAAAATAAAATAAACACCCCCCATATATATAGAGCGAGAGATCCATTCACACGTCTCTGATACATTGGCGGGCGTGAGCTCATGCACTGAAAACACTTTGCGACCCCCCCCCCCACCTGGACTCGATTGGACGTTTCCAAGAACCACTTTTGTTAGTCAAGCATTGTGTTGTCTTTTTGGGGGCGCGCGGGGTCAAAGTGTTCAGAGGAGAAAGCACAAATTGTACCCGTCCGTCCGTGCGCAGCCAGTCTCACTTCAGGGGCTTCCATCACCAAATGGCAGCTGCCAACAATCAAGTCGCCCTCGCTTTGAATTCCTCGGCGCGGCGGCTTTGCGTCCGTCCTCTTTCGACCTTGTCTTGGGCAGATCGGACGCACGCCGCTATGTTATTTCCTCGGCTGATGGAACAGAAGTGTTCCTTTGTTTTTTTTTGGGGGGGGGGGGGGTCTTGTCGAAAAAGCCAAAGTGGGTCGCGTCTCGCTGTGATCTTGTGTTGGTGAACGAGGGTTAGGAAGAAAAACAAAACAAAACAAAACAAAAATCGGAGGCATATGCAGGCTTTTTCCCAATTTTTACGACTGGTTGTTCATAATGTCTTTTGTACCAGTGACGCTTTTGATATTGGAAATTAAAAAGGAAAGAAATTTAAAATGTTTGGCCTCCTTGACCAGGTCTTTTTTTTTTTTTTTTTGCTTGTTGCTGTCAGGCTATTATTATTATTATTATGATTATTACGATCACCGTTTTATGTCTTTAAAACTAAAAAGGAAAAAAAAAAAAACTTGCCTGGTTTTGTCTTTACTCTCCTCAATTAGTTAATCCATTTCTGAGGGGGCGGGGGGGGGGTGCGATCCTCTAAATGGTGGTAAGTTTCATGTTAGTATTTGTGCTGTCATCTGGATTTTTGACGTGCGGATAAGTGTCTTAGTTTAAGAGTTAACCGTTTAGTTTGAGCCTTGCTTTAAAAAGAAAACATTTTTTGGGGGGTAAAAAAAAAACCATTTGTGTAGATTATTTTGTGTGTGTGTGTGCGTGTGCTTTTTTTTCTCCCCCCACCCCCTACCCCTAATCCCCCCGCCCCTCCCATAGCAGAGTGTGTAGACAAAAAAAAAAACAACAAAACTCTGTTCTTCTTTTGGTCGCTGTTTGTTCATATGTGGTGTGTTTCTTTGCCTCTGTCTCCAAATTAAACCATTTCCCCCTAATATGGACGCCGTCTTCGTGTGTGCTGTTTGTTCAGTGGCGTACAAACGTTAGAAAACGACCCCCCCCCCCCCACCAGAGAGCGAGTGAGAGAATGCGGCACGCTTTTGCAAACCTGTTTGACCTCCAGATTTCTAATTTGCTTTGTTCCTACTTGTCAGTTTTGTCTTGTTGGTGGAAATAACTCAAGGCTGCCACATTTGCAAGAATCGATTATATGTTTGGGGTGCACCTGTTTCCTTTTTGGCAGTAATAGTTAATCCCTGCTTTTTTTTTTTTTTTTTACTGGGGGGGGGGGGGGCATAAATGGTCCAAAATAGAAGCCAAGACAATATCTCGAAGTGCGGTGGATCAACTTTAGGAAGCACCAGAGTCAACAGTTTCTAATTTTGTCTGTCTATGGACCAGATCCAGAGTGCACATTTACACAACTTGAATTAAATTGCATATACATTAAAAAAAAAAAAAAAGCATTTAAAGCCATATGTCACTGAGTGGCAAAGGTTTGCAAGTGTGTGTGTGTGTCAAATGCTTTTAATGTTCCAAATCCCCTTGAGACAAAAAGGTGCAGACGAACGGCTGGCAACTGTTGGAACATTGGTGAACTTGAACGACCTCTGTCAGGAACGCAACATTCGCTCCCTGCCAAAACACTCGCAATAGTTCTCAGCGCGGTAGGATCGGACCTTTTTGAAGTTCCGATTCAAAACCGTGAATGAAGGCTGTGTATTTGAACGCAGCAGTCTGCCACCTGTAAGTGCCGACTGTGATTAGTTTTAAACGTAGGAAATTGAATAATGGGCAAAAAGTTGGTTGCAAAATACAACTCGAAATGACGAGGGACCGCTTGTAAAGAATGAACGGAACATGAAAATATCGCTCTTGATTGTTACGTGTCCAATTTCTACCCACGGAGGCTAAATATAACAAGGGTTGGTTCAATTTCCAACATAAAATTCGAAATTACGAGTCAAGAGGGAAGCCCTTGAACAAATCTCAACCGACGCGGAACGCCTCTACGGAAGCTGGCGTGTTCTCCTCGAACTACGCCCACGACGTCCAAAGGCCGTGAACGCTCACTGCACCCTCCGACGCCAATTTCGAATGAACGACCTCCGAAGGTGTACGTGAACGCATCATATCTCATCCGCCACCTGTTGTTTACTCTCGGCGCCGTCGCTGCCGCCGCGCGCTTCGCGGTCTTTGGCGTGTCGGAAACATTCGATTCCATTCACGCGTGACTTGAGTTGTGACAAGTGACGTCTGACGTGCATCTCCGAGATAACCATTGTTGGTCGGCGAGAGCAGAACTTAAAATTCGCTGCTGGCCAATAAGGTTTGAGTTGGAATCGCCAGCCAACCGCCTTCGATCGAGGCGATTACCTCCCCTCCCCTGCGCTGTTGTTCCGGCTTGGGAGCTCGACTGTTCGTGCCATGTCAGCCGCTCTTTTCCTGAAAAGTTCCACCAAGCGGCTGCCGCTCGACGTGTTTGGCCGGGCGGCCGGCTGCCGTTACCACACCGAGAGAGGCGTCTACGGCTTCCGTCCCAAACGGAGCCCCGGCGGGGACGAATTGCTGAGCGAGCGCATCACCGCGCTCAATCAAGGTCAGCGTCCGACGCGGACTATTTAACGGGCCGCTTTCGTTTTCTCGAGCCGAGACGCGGCTTCAGCCCGCACCGCACCGCACCGGGCCGCTCTCGGCGTGCCTTTGGCCGCCTCGCCGAGTTCGCTCAAAGTCCGCGTCCAGACACGGGCCGTTTCACAGGCTGTGCTCGGCGTGGCTTGGGAGCACGCCGCCACACTCTCGGGCCGCCCTCGTGTCAAACCGGCCCCTTCCCCTTCCTCTTTCCCTGCCCGAGGCCCCGCCCCCTCGCAAGCGTCACCGTCGCAATTCGGGGAGGACGCTTTTTTTTGCCCTCCGGGCGGCGTGCTGACAAAATGGTTGTCCGCGAGGTTGCCCGAGGGCCGTCCCTGCGCTTTCCGCAAGTTGGGGGGGGGGCGATAAGACAACTTTGGTGAGCGACTGCCCGTCTCACGTTTCAACTACTCCAAGACGTAACGGTCGACAACTAAAAGTAAAAACCGTCAAGCGGCGAGGCGAAACGCAACGGCAGCAAAGCATAACTAGTCAGGTTGTCATTGTCAATTTAATTTAACAAATAAATTTAATAACCCGATTTCCGTTCCTCCGATGTGAATACGGGCACTCCACTTTCGTTCGGAACTGATGTTACATTTTCAAAACTAAAGGCCATTGAAATCTGCGATTTTGCCCATTAGGCTTGATTACGCCGAGTTAGTTGAGTCGCGGGTGACGTCATCGAGAGGGGACGAGCCAGGTTGGGGGAAATACAGTAAACATTCTCTAGTACGGACTCATGTTTGCGCTGTCCAATCGGTTCTTATAACAGAAATTCCTCTTTTGGGAAATGAGCAAGAACATAACTTGAATTGAATACAACTTTATTGTCAAATGTGCTGTACATATGGCATGCTACATGTCCTTTATGAACCTGCAAGTATGTTGAAAACTGCATGTGTAACAACACAAGCTATAAAATGCAAAAATATACTGTCCAAAAACGGTTTATATAACAAAAACAGCATTACAGTATACAGTACAGGTGTAGATTTAAAAAAAAAAAAAACACAACACAGTATAGTATGTACAGTATTTTAATGTTGATTTTTTTCAGTCTTGGGAAAAAATTAGTCTATTTTGGGTTGTTTTGTTTTGTTGAGGTCTTCTTCGTTTTCGATGCCATGATATACAGGACGAAAGTAAATAAAGTTAAAATCGTTCACAATGACAGTAAAACACACGCCAATTAAAAACTCACTTACACGTCGTCGTTTCGAATCTGATGATCGAAAAATGCGAAGTGAAAACGTTTCTTCTGTAGTGCGTCTTCAGTCGTTGAGTGGGCGTTGCGTGTATTGAAGTTCCCGCTGCGTGACGTCTCCATCCGGGTTACGGCTCGTGGAATTTCCGCTTACGTAGTTCCGCTAACATGTAATCTCGTAGTCAAAATGTTCATGCCTAGGTTTTTATGACGGGTGAAGGAGATTCCTTTTCATAGAATTCCGGGGGATGGGAACGTTTACTGTACACCGTTGGCCTCCGGCAGTTAGTCTGGGTGTGGAGCGCATGGGCGTGAGTTGTGGCTAACGGCAACTCTTAGGAATGTGCCCCTTTTTATTGATGAAAAACGAACAGATTGCATCAGCGACCGCGTGCCTCCCTTCCGTCCACATTGAAGAGCATGACAACATGATGTTTTGTACCACAACGAAAGGCCTCCGAAATCTGCCATTTTGAACTTGACACCCGAATGGGAAAAAAACAAAAATCATTAAAAATTCCATTTCCGTTTGTCATGCAACCAGACAACTTCAAGGGAACACAAGACTAAACCAGGTATCCGACCGACTGCCTTAGTGTTGTTAAAATCTGATGTTGCATTTCAAAATAAAAGACCTCTGAGATCTGCAATTTGGACCTTTACACCTGATTAATCCAAATAAAGAAATCATTTCAAATTCAATATTCATTATCCCGCAACCAGATCGGCTTCTCGGGCACACAAAGAAGCGACCTGAGGTCTTCAAACAAAGATCCGATGTTGCAGGTCCAAATTGCAGATTTCCGAGGCCTTTTATTTTGAAATGCAACATCAGATCTTTGTGAAAGTTACTACGGTTGGATCCCCGCCATAGGCGAGTTATGCACCTTGCGAACGATGGCTCTGGCGAATGGCTTGACTTGAACTTTGCGCACGCCCGCCCGACCCTCGGGCCGCTTTGCCTTTCAGATCACGGCCTGGCCCGCCTGGTGGAGGCCTACCGAGCACATGGACACAAGCTGGCCAAAATCAACCCCCTGCTCCCCCAAATGCCCGTCCAGGACAGCGTTCCCGAGATCAGCGCGCTCGCGGGCACCCTCGGCGGACCGTTCGACACCTCAGGTGGACCACTCTTGCATTGCGGGCGTGTGCGCGCGCCATGCTGCGCTTCTCTTCACGCGCTTTGACACTTTTTGGGGGTGTTTTTTGTTTTTGGTGGGGGGGGGGGCGGCGGGGTGGACGTGTAGCGTCACACTCGCTCTGGGATGGGCGGGGCAGAAAAAGGTGCGAGTGGACTTGAGTGTCCCGCTTTTATTCCTGTTTTTGCTCAAAGCCCGCTTTTTGCCCCCCCCCCCTCCACCCGGGTGCAGGGCTGCGCCACTTGGGCAAGGCGGAGGCCTCGGCGGACGAGGTCCGGGCCTACCTGGAGCGGGCCTACTGCGGCCGCCTGTCGGTGGAGACCAGTCAGCTGCGCGGCGCCGAGGAGAGGGAATGGATGGCCGACCGCTTCGAGGAGCTCAAGAGCGCCGCCTTCTCCTCGGACGAGAGGCGGAGCCTGGCCAAGCTCATGCTGGAGTCGCAGGTCGGCCGGCGCGAGCGGCCGCCGGTCGACGTTGACAAAAGCTGAGCGCGCCATCTCTGGTTTCCCCCTGCAGGAATTTGACCGCTTCCTGGCCACCAAATTTTCCACGGTGAAACGCTACGGCGGAGAAGGAGCCGAGAGCGTGATGGGCTTCTTCCACGAGCTTTTCCGGCGCTCGGCCGGGGTCGGCGTCACCGACGTGGTCATCGGCATGCCGCACCGGGGGCGGCTCAACCTCCTGACGGGCCTGCTCAAGTTCCCGCCAGAGGTAAGCGGACAAACGCGGCGGCGGCGGCGGCGGCGGCGCGGAAAAAAAAGTGAGCTTCGGTCTTCCCAACGCCGTCTCGCCGAGTTGGTGTATTGATGGCTTCCGTCTGCGGCGCACGTCTCATCTTGTGCAGCTGATGTTCCGTAAGATGCGCGGCCTGAGCGAGTTCCCCGACACGTCGCCCGCCATCGGAGACGTCCTGTCCCACCTGACGTCGTCGGTGGACTTGGATGTGGGGGCGGGGCCCCGGCTTCACGTCACCATGTTGCCCAACCCCTCCCACCTGGAGGCCATCAACCCCGTGGCTCAGGGCAAGACGCGGGCCCTGCAGCAGCTGCGGAAGGAGGGCGACTACTCGCCCGACGAGCATGCCCAGCCGGGGGACCGAGTCGTCTGTCTGCAGGTTGGCGCTCGCCACTTTCAAATATGGCGGGGGGGGCGTAGAGTAGTAATTTTCATCCTTTTTTAAAAAAAATCTTTTTTTATGTACAACTGGTGAGGAAGTACGCAGAAAAAAATGGTCAAAGCCTGGAAAATACAATTTGACGTGTTTTTCTAGCAATTTAGCATTTAATGAATTTCCGAACTGAAATGATCCAAAATAACAAATGAATTGTACATTTTGTTTTTTTTTATTCCATTTTATTCTTCATCAAATCAAAGAATTGCTTCTTTGATTTCTTGTAGATGGTGGAACACGAAAAATAGACGTACTGTGCATTCAACCACTTTGCATGTACTTCTAACACCCCCCCGAAAAAAGAAGCATCACCATGATTGAAATAATTCATAGTCAAATTTCAAAAACGAGAACTATTCCTAGAAATGAAAAATTTTGGTACAAAATGGAAGTATTCCGCATTTCTTGATGGTATTCATGATAGGGACGCGGGTAACTCGAGCGATTGTACTTTGTCAACAATCGGCTGGAAAAACGATGACGGTGAAGCATTCTGCAAATGCCATTGCTGTGCGTCCAGGTCCACGGCGATGGCTCCTTCCCGGGCCAGGGGATCGTCCCCGAAACCTTGACCCTCTCCAACCTCCCGCACTACAGAGTGGGCGGCAGCATCCACCTCATCGTCAACAACCAAGTGGGCTACACCACTCCGTCCGAGAGGGGCAGATCGTCTCTCTACTGCAGCGATGTTGGTCAGTCACCCATTTTTTTTTTTATATATATACAGTGAAACTCCTCTACAACAAAATCATGTTTGCAGCAAGAAATGTTTCACAACAGGGGGTTTTTCACTGTAGCAAATTTGAAACAGGAAAGTGGGAATGGTGTGAATGCAGGTTTTTTTTCACACTAGGGGGTATTTTCACCCATGTAGATTTCGTTGTAGAAGAGTGTCACTGTATTATATATATATATCCATCCATCCATTTTCCGAACCGCTTCATCCTCACTAGGGTCGCGGGGGGTGCTGGAGCCTATCCCAGCAGTCTTCGGGCAGTAGGCGGGGAACACCCTGAATTGGTTGCCAACCAATCGCAGGGCACACAGAGACGAACAATCATCCACGCTCACACTCATACCTAGGGACAATTTAGAGTGCCCAACGAGCCTGCCATGCATGTTTTTGGAATGTGGGAGGAAACCGGAGCACCCGGAGAAAACCCACGCAAGCCCGGGGAGAACATGCAAACTCCACACAGGGAGGCCGGAGCTGGGATCGAACCCGGTACCTCTGCACTGTGAAGCCGACGTGCTAACCACTGGACTACCGGGCCGCCCTTATATATATATATATATATATAATAAAAATAAAATAATATACAGTGAAACTCCTCTACAACAAAATCATGTTTGCAGCAAGACATTTTTCACAACAGGGGGTTTTTCACTGTAGCAAATTTGATCTCTTAGGGGGTATTTTCGCCCATGTAGGTTTCGTTCTAGAGGAGTTTCACTGTACATATATATATGTCCCATTTCTTGTGGGGGCTACGTTCCAGAGACCCACCCACAGTTGGTGAAAATCCGCAAGACTGTGTCAAGACGCCATATCCGAAAAAAACACACAAACCCCCAAAGAACGCTACTTTTAAAGACACGGGGCAGTAAGCCATCCCAAAAGAGCGTACGACGAGGCGGCTTATATGTTGTCAACGATGACTAGCTTAGTTGTGGACCTTCTCTGCCTCTTACAAGCCTGCATGCATCCCAGTCCAGCTCAGTGCTACGGGATGTGTTGGGGCACGAGACTGACGATAGCCAGCGTTAAAATCTGAAACGTCTTCCAACCGCATGAAAAGAAACAGCAATGGTCACCCCCCCCCCCCCCAAAAACCAAAACCTCTGGGCAAGGGGAGCGCCGTCGATGGCACTGATGATCTACCGACTTCAGGGAAGATGGTGAACTGCGCCGTGATCCACGTCAACGGCGACGACGCGGAGGAGGTGGTGCGGGCCACTCGGCTGGCTGTGGACTACCAGCATCGCTTCAGGAGGGACGTCATCGTGGACCTCATCTGCTACCGCCAGTGGGGCCACAACGAAATGGACGAGCCTTTTTTCACCAACCCGGCCATGTACAAGATCATCCGGTCAGTTCAAGTGCTGGGAGGAGCTGGGGTTTGTTGTTGTGAGTTCTTTTGAAAAAGTGACCTCAACTCCCGCCGTGGGCTCTCTCGCCTCCCCGGCAGCTCCCGCCAGAGCGTCCCCGACTCCTACTCGGAGCGGCTCATCTCCGAGGGCTTGATGACGGAGGCCGAGCGCGACCGCATCAAGGCGGACCACTACGGCTGGCTCAACGACAAGTTGGCCAACATGACGGTGTACAGCCCCCCGCCCACCAACCTGCAGGGCCGCTGGGGGGACCTGGTGGAGCCCCAGGCCCGGGTCACCTCCTGGGATACGGGCGTCCCCGTTCCGCTGCTGCGCTACGTCGGAGCCAAGTCGGTGGACGTCCCCGAGCACATCCGCTTGCACGGCCACCTCGTCAAGACCCACGCGCAGGTACGGACTTTCACGTCAAACGGTATCACCGCGGGGCGAATGTCCCGGCGGCGATGGGAAAACGAAGCTTCGCGAAGCACTTGTGGTCTCTTTTGATTCCTCGATGGTGCTCTTGGTTGAAATATCAAGGAGAGTACAATGGAAAGATCCCCCCCCCCCCCATTTCCTCTCCAAGAGGGCCATCTCAAATACGATCACAAGTGCTTCATGAAGCTTCAGCTGTCCATCACTACGTCCCAGACCCGCCTGCACTTGGGGAAAATCTGGGCCCGAGAGAGCCCAGAGATGCCCCAAGAAAGAAAGCCAAAGAAAAAGTCTCATCCCTCGCACGTAAAAGCCATTTCAACTTGTGAAAACAGCCACTGCAAAGATTGAAACCAGGTTTTGTCCGTGTGCTCAGGCCCGACTCCAAAAGCTCGAGGAGGGGACCAAACTGGACTGGTCCACGGCGGAGGCTTTGGCTTTGGCTTCACTCCTTTGCCAAGGTGGGACATCAGCTTGCGGCGGACCGTTCTGTCCCGTCCAGTCGTTTTGATGTATTGACTTTGTTTTTGGGGTGGTTTTGTTCGGTTTTTCACCAAAATGCTTTGGTTTTACTCTTCATTCGTTGAAACAAATTTGTCTGCAGAATGGGGGGGACGTCACGCTAGGTATTGTGTCGTAAAAACTCAACAAAAATGGGACGGTAGTTTTCGGCGGTTCACGACGGTCCAGCCGTCAATCCGGCAGATGGGTCTCGTGGCGCGTCTCTGACCAAGCCGCCGCCAATCGCATCTGACACCATCGTTGCAGGCTTCAACATTCGAATCAGCGGGCAGGACGTGGGCCGCGGCACCTTCAGTCAGCGCCACGCCATGGTGGTGTGCCAGGACACCAACGACACCTTTGTTCCTTTCAACCACATCAGCCCCGAGCAGACGGGCTTCCTCGAAGTACGAAGACGACACGCACGCGAGCGCACGTTTGAAGCGCGGCGTTTTGTTGACGGCCAGGTCTTGGCAGGTGTGCAACAGTCCGCTGTCTGAGGAGGCGGTGCTGGGGTTCGAGTACGGCATGAGCATCGCCCAGCCCAAGCTCTTGCCCATCTGGGAAGCTCAGTTTGGAGATTTCTTCAACGGCGCTCAGATCATCTTTGACACGTTCATCTCAGGAGGTTAGGGCCGCGCCGCGCCGCGCCGCGTGCGCCCGAGTCCGTTGGGCAAATGTGACCCGTTGGCGTTTTTCAGGCGAGGCCAAGTGGCTGCTCCAGTGCGGGATGGTGATCCTGCTGCCTCACGGCTACGACGGAGCCGGACCGGAGCACTCCTCCTGTCGCGTGGAGCGCTTCCTGCAGGTGACGAGGACCACTTTCAAATTTGCCAATTGGCCCCAAACACGCTAAAAGTCAGGCAAATCAGCAACTCGATATCTCAGTGAAACTCCTCTACAACGCAATCATGTTTGCAGCAAGAAATTTTTCACAATGGGGGGTTTTTCACTGTAGCAAATTTGAA
This sequence comes from Hippocampus abdominalis, assembly GCA_018466805.1. Classification (NCBI taxonomy): domain Eukaryota; kingdom Metazoa; phylum Chordata; class Actinopteri; order Syngnathiformes; family Syngnathidae; genus Hippocampus; species Hippocampus abdominalis. The sequence goes on along the minus strand of CM031697.1, from coordinate 370,453 downwards.
ACAGGGAAGTGGGAATGGTGTTAATGCATGAAGATTTTTTTCACACTACGGGGTATTTTCACCCATGTAGATTTCCTTGTAGAGGAGTTGCACTGTATTATATATATATATATATATATATATATATAAATAAAATAATATACAGTGCAACTCCTCTACAACGAAATCATGTTTGCAGCAAGAAATCTATCACAACGGGGGGGTTTTTCACTGTAGCAAATTTGAACACCATCCCCCCCCCCCCCAAAAAAAGAACAAACTGTGGTCTTGGGAGCGTTTTTCCCCCACCGTCCCTTCAGGACCAGTCATGCGATGTTGTTTTGCTTGTCGCCGGCCGCCTCGCCTCGCCTCGCCTCCGCCTCGGCCGACTTGCGATTTCACGCGGCCCTCCCGCCGCCCCCCCTGTGCCCTCCAGATGTGCGACAGCGAGGAGGGGGGCGTGGACGGGGACACGGTCAACATGGCGGTGGTCAACCCCACCACCTCGGCGCAGTATTTCCACCTGCTCAGGCGGCAGATGATCCGCAACTTCCGCAAGCCTCTCATCGTGGTCGGACCCAAGATGTTGCTGCGATTTCCCGTGAGTGCCAAAGGCCACTTTTTTTGGGGGGGGTGGGAGGGGCGGGGGTGGTTGTACACTGAGATGACTTGTTTTTCTGTTTTATTTTATTTTGAAGGGGGCTGCGTCGAGTTTGACGGAAATGGCGCCGGGGACGTCGTTCAAACCCGTGTTGGGGGATACGTCCGTCTCGCCCGACAAGTAGAAAACCCTCCCGTGCACTAATGTGGTGGCACCTTGGCTCACTTTTTTGTTGTTGTTTTTGTTGTTCTTTGGGGCTTTCTTTTTGGAATGAAAATGGGATTCTGATGCATTCAGACGCAGAGGCAGTGAAACTTTGCGAGCCAAGCCGCCACCGTCGGGACATGGCTGATATTTTTGTCTTTGTTGATCTTGGCTCCAAGGCTGTTCTTGTCCCCCCCCCCCTCAGCGTCCAGAGAGTGGTGCTGTGCTCCGGCAAACACTACTACGCCTTGCTGAAGCGAAGGGACGCCGCGGCCAAGCAGGACTCGGCGCTGATCCGCCTGGAGGAGCTGTGTCCCTTCCCGCTGCAGGCGCTCCAGACGGAACTCAACAAGTATCCCAATGCGAAAGGTGCGTGCCTCCGCCGCTCGCAGTGACATCATCGGCCTGGAAGTCGCTCAATGTGGGGGGGGGGGGGGGGGTTTATTGCGACGTCCCAATTTCAAATCGCTCTGCCTCCGCAGAGTTCATCTGGAGTCAGGAGGAGCCTCAGAACATGGGCCCCTGGTCTTTTGTGGCCCCCCGCTTTGACAAGCAGCTGTCCTGCAAGGTGAGCCTGGTTTCCCCATCCCCAAAAGCCCCCCCTGACTCTTAAAAAAAAAAAAAAAAGTGACCTTTTTCTGTCCTCCGCAGCTGCGCTTAGTAAGCCGCCCCGCGCTGCCCGCCCCCGCCGTGGGCATCGGCGCCCTGCACAATCGGCAGCAGGAGGCCCTCCTCGCCGCCACCTTCTCGTAAAAAAAGACAAAGCCGGAAAGACTCGGCGCGAGTCTCGGTCGAGGCCTCGGGAGACGTTTCCAAAACCGATGGCGGCAACGTACCGCCGATCACGAAATGAACGCACACTTCAATCGTTTTTCGGCATCGCAAGTATCAATGACGAGAGAAGAAAAAAACAAAAAACAAAGTGCCGAGGGCATCGTCCTCGCAGTCCTGAACCCGGTTGGCGTATTCTCTCGCCCTCGGACTTGCGTGCCGTTTCCCGAAATCTGAACGCCGGGTTCATTTAACATGCAGCTGTTGCCCCAAAAAAACCATCAAATGGGAAACTGGAATTTCTTATTCAGCGTAATGACATTTGAACACTTTTGAATCACCGAAACTGGACTGGACATTGTTGACATGGGATTCCTATCTGTTAGTTGGATTTGAAAGAAACAAAGAATGTAGAATGTTGTTGGAGGTATTTCCTGCTCACTGTGATTACAATCACCTTTAGTGTCCCTCACCCCCACCACTTTTAGGCCCCCCCCCCCTCCATAGGACTTGTTTAACACCAAAAGAAGAACTGTTGTCTCAAGTATCCGTGTTGCAACTATTAAGGGACTATGCCTTGTGTTGAGGAATTTGGCCTTACCATGAGAACTATTGATACTAATCTCTATAATGAACATCTGCTGAAGCACTTAAAACAAACAGGTCGTGTTTTGCTTGACTCCCCTCTTGTCCTTGGGCAACTTAACAGCCCCAAAGATCTTCCTCCCAGTACTCCCATCCTTTCACGTTTTTCAAGGCTGTCAAGTTGCCTGGGAAAGGAGCTACAATCTCATAATTTGTGCACAGCAGAGGTGGTCTGTACTTCGTCACCATGTCAAGATTGAACTGCATTGACCTTTCTTTGTCTCTGATTTTTACGTAAGGGGAAGGACTGCCTGCCCCTCATTTACATACTATGCCTATATAGACGTGTGACTGTATTTTTTCTGGGCTTCCTGATTCAAATCTGGACCCCTGAGGAGCCCGAATCGATTCGTAAACTGCAGTAAACTAAATTAAAAGCTTCGAAGATGACTGTTCATTGCCTCCAGCCTGTATTTGAAGAACCAACATTCTCCTCGTCCGAAAGACAACGAACACGCGGGGGAGAGTAGGCCGCTCGTCCCCCAACAACATGCGGGATGAGAAGCGACAGACTTGACGATGTGACGTGACTTAATGGTGCCGTCAGCGATAAAAAAAAAACAATAAAAAAAAACTCACATCACACAAGCGCTCGTGTAAATAAAACAAATTGGGATTTGGAAAAAGTGGCATTTTGGGGAAGTCAATATTTGTGTGCTTATGGCTTGTGTCACGTTTTTGGGGGTGTGGGGGCACCGTGGAAAAGAGTGTACCGTAACTTTGATCCATCTTGTCGCTTATAATTGTGTTAATGATGGCGAGAACGGCTAATTTCATGAATGAAAGGTGGCTGGAATTGAACACCTGCAGTACACTCAGCCGCCACGAGGGGCACCGCGATTTGACTTTTTGATGAAATTAAAAGGGCCCAAAGAGGCGAGAAACCTCCGAAATCGGTCCGGAATTGGAGCGCCGCTACAGTTAAGTCGTCTTGAGTTTTCAAAGCTTAGAGGTGAACTTTAAGTACACAATGCAGCTTTATGATGCGAACAATTCTCAAAATCAACATGGCAGGGTTCCCACTCTTCCGCTTGCTTTTTATTTATGGACCTTTTTTAGGACTTTTGAGGGCTAATTTAGCCATTTTTAAGGACCGTTGAGGGCTAATTTAGCCATTTTTAAGGACTTTTTCTCAATTTAGCCAGGGATTCAGCAATATGCTTTATTTGATATACTGTATGACAAATTTTTGTTGTATTAAAGGTAGGAAAATACTTGAAATAATTTTCAAATAACGTGCACTCAGAAAAATTCAAATGTAGAAAATATAAAACTATAAATATATGTTACGGATTTTTATTGATTTTAGAACATTTCCCTGAAAATGAAGGACAATTAAGAACATCATTTTACAACTTATTTTTTGATGGGTTCTTATGAACTTTTAAGGACCCGTGGGAACCCTGCATGGGAATTGTGAGGAATGAGTCTTAAGAAAACTAACTGCAGCGGAGAACCGCAAGAGAATAGCATCGACTAAAAATGGAGACCCTTGGACGCCGAGCTCCTCGACTAACTTCACCCCTTTTAAATGCAATTTTAAGCGCCAATTTGATGTTGTATCCTGGACGTAAGAACAAAAGCAGGTCTCTTCCATCCTTAATTGTCTAAACAACCTTAATTGACTAATTATAAACACTTCTGCTGCACGCTGCGGGATCGCTGGCCTGTGTGTGTGTGTGTGTTAGTGCGCTGTGCTCAAGCGCAAAGGCCCACGTGGGCATTTTTTTAAATATATATGTTGATTGGTCGCTACTTCGCGGATTTTCGTTTATCGCGGGTGGTTTTGGTCCCCCATTAACCGCGATAAAACGAGGGATTACTGTACTGCCGGGAATGGGTTGCAGCGGCGTCCATTTTTATTGGGATTGCGGGGCAGTCACGACTGAGCCCGCCCGCCCGGCGACAGGTGGCCACCTCGCAGCGGACGTCGCTCAAATAGGGAACGAAAGCAAGAGAAAAGGGGGCGTTTGAGGACGGACCTGCCAGCCGGAACGGCTCGATTGAGACCGCGAGGACCCGCGGACCGGCCGCCGGCCGCTGATTTGGTGCAATGCGAACACTTGAGCGACACGCGCAACTCCTCCTCCACTTTGGACGCTCTCTTCCTGCTTCCCCCTCCTCGGCGGCGGCGGCGGCGAGAGGCACAATCGGAGCCAGGGCGTCACCGAGCGTCCTTCCACCACCCCCCCCACGTATCACTACCAGCGGCCTCGGGAGGCGACACAAGAGGAGGAGAGGGAGGATTAGCGGATTAGCCGGCTAAGAAGCTCGGTAACGTTCATCGCTTTGAAGCGCGCGCGCGGAGCTCCAGACGCCGCTTTGGACCCGGCTCGGCTCAGCTCAGCTCAGCTCAGCTCCCCCCACCCGCTCCCCCCCACCCCTCCGTCGTCTTCTGCTCGGACACATGGCGAAAGAGAACGGCGAGTCCGGCGACGGGTCGTGGAAGCAACACGTCGACGACATCAAGAGTGTGTTCGACTTTAAAGAAGTCCTCGGAACGTGAGTGAGCATCGCCGCGTCCATTTTGTCTCTTCGGCGGCAAACTTTGGGGGCTGCCGCCGCCGCCGCCGTTCAATCGGGCACGCGCGTGCGCACAGGCGCGACCAACAAAAAAAAAAAAAACCCGCACGTCTTCGATCGGCAGCTGTTGAATGAACGTCGGATGAAACGGACGGGTCACGTGACGACCTTCAGCGGACGTTCTATCGTAACGGTTAAAAGATCCCGCCGTTGTGACGTCACGACGTTGGTTGTCTCTTCAAAAACTAGTCGTCATTACGAACGATGTGAGCATATTCACTCAGTCCCTTCTCGCTAATCGTTCTCTACCTTCTGGACTACGTAGTTGAGTAAAAATACTCCCCCCCCCCCCAATAGTACCTCACCTGTTTGTGTTTACGTGTGACTGTTCGCGATATCACTCACGGAAGTCGATACTGATATTGCTATGAGCCCGTCACTGGGATTTCCACATGAATTTCTCATCAGTATGTCTCGAATTCAAACATACAAAGTGTGTATTTCTTGCCGTGTCATTAAATATGTTAAATCACGCTCGGGGAGGATGACATTCATGTCGGGGATGTGACATGACCCCCAAATTCGATATCATTTTTCTCAGAAAGAGCTGAAACAAAACAGTGTTCGCGTTTTGTTCATATATCAGGGTTCCCACGGGTCCTTAAAGTTCATAAAAATCCATTAAAAAAAAGAAGTTGTCAAATGATGTTCTTAATTGTCCTTCATTTTCAGAGAAAGCTTCTAAAATCAATCAAAATCCTTAACATTTTATTTTTCAAGTTTTATATTTTCTAAATTTAAATTTTTCTAAGTGCACTTTATTTGTGAATGAATTCAAGTTTCTTTTTCATTTTTCTACCTGTAATACAGGTGAGTGGTGAAAAAGTCCTTAAAAATGGTTAAATTGGCCCTCAAAAGTCCTTAATAGGTCCATCAATAAAAAGCAAGTGGAAGAGTGGGAACCCTGTATATTCAGAATTAAGGTTAAAGTTTAAACGTTTAAATTAAAGTTATGACATTTGAAAGGCTTCAACGAGGGCTCAAAAATGTCGGGAGCTTTGGCCATCGCTCCAATAGAATAATTGGTGACCGAGCGTCAGTGCGGAGCGATGCGCGGCTCGCGAGTCAGAACAAAGAGAGAAACGTTTTGAGTCCGGCTCAGCCATCTCGGCAACGCGACGTCCGTCTGCCCGATTGTCGCTTGCCTCCGGGAGATTCCCGCACCGTCGCCGGCCACTCAAACAAGCGTTTGCAGAGTGTAGTTGTCATGGCAACCCTTCAAAAAAAACGATACCGGCGACGCGCGTTCTTCAGGCAACGCGCAAATTGGGGGTAGCGCTCGGGATCGGGCGATTAAAAATAACAGGGTTCCACGAAGTTGTAAAATGATGTTCTTAATTGTCCTTCATTTTCAGGGAAAGCTTCTAAAAATCCTTAAAAATCCTTAAAAATTTATTTTTATTCGAAAATAAATGGAAGTTTTACATTTTCTAGTGACGCTTCCTCGTGTTGCTTTCCATTGTGAGCAGAAACATTTTGATTTTAAAAAGAGCCTGGTTTCGGTTTTCGAACAGTTTCTCTTTTCGAACAGCCTTCTGGAACGAAAACCGAGGTTTGACTGTTTTTGAAAGAAAAAGCATCTTGAAGTTGACACCATAACTTCTCCTCAGTTGCCAATCTTTGACCCACTTTTCTCCAGATTGCCGCTACGTTTCTACCATTTTCTGTTCTCTCTTCTATTATTTTCTTCTCATTTCTTTCTTACCGCTATTTTTTATTTGTATTCATCGTGACAGGGGTCCGCTTTGGCCTGGGGAGTCAAGTTCAGCGGTCGCTTCATTGGATATCTGGCGCCATCTAGCGTCGTGACTGGGTATAATGTCTAGACCCCGAATATAAGACCACCCCCACTTTTTCAGTCTCATTCCAATGCAAAAAAACTCCGTCTTATATTCGGGCCAAGACGGTAATTGGAAACAAACGCCTGCATTCGGTTTGCAGGATCTTTGCCCAGTCGGCACTTTTTTGTCTTTTTTGAACTTTGTCCAAAACTGAGCATTTGACTCAGCGCTTCTACGCCCTCCGAGGCTTTTATTTATTTTTTCTCTTTTCTTTTATTCCCAAGGCACATCTTGTGTCAGGCCGCCGCATCCTTGGACGGAGCCCGAATGGCGCGCGAGCGGCAGCTAGGCAACAAGGAACCATGGAAGTCCTCGGTTGCTACCTTCCAACGCGTCGCCACCACCTACGCCCTCCGCGCTTTGTCACGCTTCTTGAATCATTTGGCAAAATGCGCGTTGAATGACGGGCCCGCTTTTGCAGTCGTCTCGTGACCAGCCGAGGGGGGCAGGGGGGGGGGGGGAGTCTGCCTCCGCCGACTCTGATTTAGTGACCAAATTTTGTGTCAGAACATGGAAAGTAGCCTCACAAAGCCCAGTTGCGTTTGTTGGTCACGAGGTCTACACTGCAGTGTCTGGAAAGGTGCCTGAGATCTGCCTTGGTTAGGGGGGGGGGGGGGGGCAAGTGACGGCTTGCGTCTCAAACTGGCTCCAAAGTCGGGTCACTCGTATCTCAAGGCACCGCCTCAGTCCAGGTTGGAGGGTTCACAAAAGAAGAAATCAATGTGATGCGCTCGCCGTCAGCACCTGTTTAACTTTTATCAAGCTATCTTTAGATTAAAGGGAAGGGGGGGCGGGGGGCGGTAAAACCTTTATTTTTGGACTCCAGCTTCTTTTGGAACCGCATTCCTCCGCTACCGTCCTCATGACAGCACTTGATCAAAATATAAAGCTGACGCACGCACGCACGGCCACTTTTCACGCAAACGAAGCCGCGGCCAATCTCACACAGACGCCGCGCGTCGGAACCAAAAAGATAACGAAGGTGTCAAGGGTCCTTCAAGTTCATAAAAATCCATCAAAAAAGAAGTTGTTGAAATGATGTTCTTAATTGTCCTTCATTTTCAGGGAAAGCTTCTAAAAATCCGTAAAAAAAAATTTTTATTCGAAAATAAATTCAAGTTTTACATTTTCTACATTAATTTTTTTCTTAGTGTACTTTATTTGAGAATGAATTAAAGTTTTTTGTAGTAGTACATGTCGAAAAATGGAAATTTGACATCCAGTATGATTTGAACACCAGCTCAGTGAAATGTGGCTTTCTGTTCAGCCCGTGAGCGGGCATTAAATCCACTGTGAATCCCCTGCTGAGTGGAGAAAAAGGCCTGAAAATTGGCTAAAATAGTCCCGAAAGTCCTTAAAAGGTCCTTAAAAATTGTTAAATTAGCCCTCAAAAGTCCTTAAAAGGTCCATAAATAAGAAGCAAGAGGAAGAGTGGGAACCCTGTTGACATGATGGCGTGCCGCTCGCAGTGCGTGAGCGGCCTGCCGACTCGCGACCACCAGCATCCCCCCCCCCCCCCCCCTCTCCTGGCAGCCTCCACGAGGACCTGAAAAATAAGGCCCACGTTAACCAGACTCGCTTTCAGTTATCGCCCACTGTCAGAGAGCTTCCAGCCACGTGTTTTTGGACTGGTTCGCCGTAGGGGAGAATTCTGGAAGGTGATAAACGGAGGAGGGGCCGTGTGGCCCAAAAGGTCAACCTTGGTTTTCATGGGACAATGAAGGACCCCCACCCTGCCACCCCCCTCCAAAGGCCTTTATGGTCCAGCAAAAATGTGTTTTCTGTTCATCAACCGTGCAATCGAGTCGTCTTCATTCTGTCACCTGCTGGGGTGGGGGTGGGGAGGCTCAAGGAGCACCCAGCATCAATTCCTCTTGTCACGCGGGGGGCGGGGATGGAAACGACAAGCCCGCCCAGGAAAATGTGGATGCCGTCTCCATAGCAACGCACGGCAATCGCTTGAGAAAATACTGCCTCGGTTCGCAACTGCATTTGCTGTGCCACTACCACACGCACACACACACGTGCACAGTTTTTTTTTTTGGTCAGTGTTTGTTCCTGCCTTAAACCAACACGGCAGACCGGCGGACGTTGCCCAACTGAGTCAACATTCCCAATCTGGTGCACTTTGGCCCGAGTGTCACGTGCACAAGCGCCGCCCGACCTTGCCGAGCAAGTGGCCCGAGAACGGCCGCTGCCGCCGCCGCCGCGTTTCACGGGGTCGCTCGGGAACGCCAACGCTCCAATGGGACTTGCCTTGAGAGCGTGCGTCCGCATCGGCGTTTTCATCCGTTTTGGAAAACGAGCGCTTCGAAAACGTTTCGGGGCGAATCGCAACGTCCTGTCACGGGTGAGAACGGACCCCGGCGGGCTCTCCAGATGCCTCGCCATTGCCCTTCTCCGGTCCTCCGCCCCCAAATGACCCAAAGGTGGCAAAAAAAGGCCAGCGCGAGAGTGACCGCGCCGCTGATATCTTTTAGCGACGCCGACAAAAAGAGATTTGCGCACGTCGCCGCTCATCGCCTTTGACGGCGTTCCAAATGCAGGACAAGAAACTGCGCGAAACTGTCATTTGCAAAAGCCGCTGGCGCGTTTGATTGCTGATTCTTCTCGCTTTTGAATTTGTCCGGCTTGCAGCGGCGCCTTCTCCGAGGTGGTGATGGCGCGGGAGAAGGCCACCGGGAAGATGGTGGCCATCAAGTGCATCCCCAAAAAAGCGCTCAAAGGGAAGGAGATGAGTCTGGAGAACGAAATCGCCGTGCTGAGGAGGTGAGTCGTGCGCCCCCGCGCCGCGTCTCGCCGACGCAATCGCGCTTTTCAATGGTGGACACCATTGATTCGTTGACTCCGTTCAGCCCATTCTATCCATCAACAGCCAACAAATGATGAAAATACTTTTTTGTTTTAGTCCTGTTTTGTTTTTTTTGGGATGGGGGGGGCGAGCTGACCCGGTAGTACTTGGGCACGCGTGGGGGAGGGGCTCTGGAAAGGTGGCGCCGGGCCATGTGGAACCCGCCTTTGGCATGCAATCATACCTCAGTTTTGGACCATAATCCGTTTGTTCAAAAAAAAAACCGAAACCGCGCTCTTTAAAAAAAAAAAAAAATGTTTATTGAACACGTCTGCACACAATGAAAAGCGACATGAGGAAGCGTCACTTCCTGGTGTAAGGAAGGCGAGAGGAGTCCAATGGTGCATTCAAGTGCGCTCAGTTTGTTCGAGAACCGAAATTTGTTCGTCATCCGAGGCATAAAAAACGTGAAATTTTTGGTCAAAAACCGAATTGGTCGAGAACCGAGATGTTCAAAAACTGAGCTTTGACTGTACTTGATATGCTTTATTTTGCTCTCTCTCTCTCTCTGTCACTCGCTTCTTTGAAAACAGGCTGATTGTTATATTATTGTAAAGAGCAAAGTATCACGGCGAGCCCGTTGGGTTCTGTCCCTGCGTAGCGTCACGAGGGCAGCTCACGTCGCCGCCACTGCTCGACCAGCGTTGAGTCTAGTTGCTTGGTTACGGTTGCCATCCTCCTCCTCCTCCTCCTCCTCCTCCCGCGTTGGCTGCTTTTGATTCTTTTCTGCCTTTCCTCCCCTTTTCTGTCTCTTGGTCGTCTGACGGCCTTTGTGTGAAAGCGGGGCCTTGTTTAGTGTTGCACGCGGGGGGGGGGGGGGGACTCCCGCCCAAAGGGCTCGCCGCTGGTTGACTCATTGATAAACTTGACTTTCCCCGTTCACGCTCCTCCCCCCCGCATTCACCCAAAAACAAAATAAAAATACCCCCCCCCCCCCATCGATGAGCAGTGCGTGTTCTTCACAAAGTGCATCTCATCTTGTGCTCCGCAGGATAAAACATGAGAATATTGTGGCTCTGGATGACATTTACGAGAGCTCCAACCACCTGTACCTCATCATGCAGCTGTGAGTACACCGCCCCCTCCCCCGACCCCCCCCCCCCCCCACGCTCCTTTCGACATTCTGTCTGGCTTGGAATTTGTTTTTTTCCATCACATAAGCGCTTACACAAGCACCGCAGCCCACGTTGTCGTGCGTTTCGTCCGTGAAATGCTGTTTGTGTATTTGGAGCAGTCCCTTTCCCTTTGAGTTGGTGGATGGGGAGAGAAGATTCTCTGGGGGGTTTTTTTGTTTTGTTTTTTTTGGGGGGGGGGGGGTGAAGGTGTCCAATTGGATTTCACAGGGTTCCCACGGGTCCTTAAAGTTAATAAAAATCCATCAAAAAAGAAGTTGTAAAAATGATGTTCTTAATTGTCCTTCATTTTCATGGAAAGCTTCTAAAAGTCAATAAAAATCCTTAAAAAATGTATTTTTATTTGAAAATAAATTGGAGTTTTGTATTTTCTAAATTAATTTTTTTCTTTGTGTACTTGATTTGAGAATGAATTCTAGTTTTTTTTTCATTTGAAAATGAAAATTTGACCTCCAGTATGTCAAATCAAGGGTTAGCTGGTTGGCCCTCAAAATCCAGATGTGCTTTTCCTTTGGCAGCAATGATTTGAACACCAGCTGAGTGAGATGTGGCTTTCTGTTCAGCCCGCATATTGCTGAGCGGGCATTAAATCCACCGTGAATCCCCTGCTGAATGGAGAAAAGGTCCTTAAAAACGGCAAAATTAGCCCTCCAAAGTCCTTAAAAGCTCCATAAATAAAAAGCAAGTGGAAGAGTGGGAACCCTGTTTCAGCAGCTCGGGCCGCCTTGACTTTTTTTCAGCAATTCCATTTCAAATGGACTCTTGCTGCTGGCCCTTTGATGACATCATCATTTTAACGTCCTCCAATTGATCGCCCAGAGCACAATTTGTACAGCCGATAAGCGATTGACGATGAATCCGACGAGCCCTCGTCGTTTATGCCACGTGAGAATGCGGTGACTCTTTCCTGGGAAAGAAAAATGACACCGATGATGTAATTTCCTGTTCACCGACGAATCTTTTGGTGTGCGCTCACTGCACCGATAGCGCGCGTCGTACCCCAAACGAGCAACCGTGAGGCGCTGTGGCGTGAAAGTAACTCGGTGGTCAGGGAATCACTTTGGCATCCAACCCGCGCGCAGCAAAATGAAGCAAACGCGGGGCAACTGTGCGGCAGGGTGTCGGGCGGCGAGCTGTTCGACCGCATCGTGGAGAAGGGCTTCTACACCGAGATGGACGCCAGTCGCCTCATCCGCCAAGTGTTGGACGCCGTCAACTACCTGCACTCCATGGGCATCGTGCACAGGGACCTCAAGGTACCGCCGGGCGGCGCCGCCCTGCATCGGAGATGAGGGTGGGGGGTAATGCGTGTCTCTCCTTCTCCCCCCCAGCCGGAGAACCTTCTCTACTTTAGCCCGCACGACGAGTCAAAGATCATGATCAGCGACTTTGGCTTATCCAAGATGGAGGGGGCCGGCGACGTGATGGCCACCGCCTGCGGAACGCCGGGATACGTGGGTGAGCTTCGGCTCGGGGCGGATGCCGTCCGTGATTTCTCTGCAATATCTTCGCAATAAACTTTTGCAATGCTTGTTTTTAACGTTGCCCAATTTCGCAATCGTCTGTTTTTCACGCGGTGAAGGCCAATCTCGCCAATCTCGCCAATCTCGTCAATCTCGTTTTGCGAGAATTGGAAATCTCGTCACGTGAGATGACTGTACTTTGCGCGAGATCAAAACAACAATGGCGGCGATTGTCAAACTGCGAAAAAAAGGATTTACCATCGTTTTTGTTTTGTTTTTTTTGCTTTTATGACCGAGAAATTTCCTTGCGTCCCAAACACGCACATGATTTGGAACTGTGCGTCCAGCGGGAAAATTATGCGTCGAGAACAAGATGTCTGGTTGTTCCGAACTTTAGCTGCTTCCTCTGCAATATCTTCGCAATAAACTTTCGCAATGCTTGTTTTTAACGTTGCCCAATTTAACAATCGTCTGTTTTTTCCGTGGTGAAGGCCAATCTCGCCAATCTCGTTTTGCGAGAATTGGAAATCTCGTCACGTGAGATGACTGTACTTTGCGCGAGATCAAAACAACAATGGCGGCGATTGTCAAACTGCGATCGTTGCTGGGGAAAAAAGGATTTACCATCATTTTTTTTTTTTTTGGTTGCTTTTTTGACTGAGAAATTTCCTTGCGTCCCAAAAACGCACATGATTTGGAACTGTGCGTCTAGAATGAACTCGCGTTGACCGTACGTAAATCGGCATGCGGCGGAAATTGAAGATCGCACCGCAAAGAATGCAGCCAATGGCTCCACTTGACTTTCATGGCGGCTTAACGCTGGACTGCGACATTTCCACAGCGAGGTGGAACTCGCGCACGATGACGCATGGCGTAGCAGGGCGGCGTAGCGGGACTCGCTTCCCTCAGGCGGCGTTGGAAAGAAAAAAAAAACCCCGTTTGGCTTTGTTTGCTTGTTTGCAGCACCCGAAGTGTTGGCGCAGAAGCCCTACAGCAAAGCCGTGGACTGCTGGTCTATCGGCGTCATCGCTTATATTCTGTAAGTGCCCCCGCCGGGAGGGACGGCCCGTGAGCTCACGGTCCCTGAAGCCCCGCCCCCCCCCCCGCGGCTTTCCCAAGCCAATTAAGGAAAGTGGCTCACCGGGCCAAACGTAATCCCAGACGCAATAATCCGGCACCGTTTGCTTCCCGACACCGCAAACCCTTTTTCGTCACCCAAAGCGCTTGAGGCCCCAGTCCAAATACTTTTGGAAGAAAGAACTCATGAGCCCATTTGGAACAAAGTAAGACGTGACCATGTGCCTTTTTCACTCGTCACGTATCGAAACTTCCGATCGTAACGCGGCACCCGGATTTAGCTCGGGGATTTGCCCTTCTTCCCCGCATGATGGTGGCTTTTTGGCGGGTGGGGGTGGTGGGGGCAGCAAAATCCTTTTTCGGCGCCATCCGGGTTGACCTCTGTGGCGTTCTTGCAGGCTCTGCGGCTACCCGCCTTTCTACGACGAAAACGACTCCAAGCTCTTCGAGCAGATCCTCAAGGCCGACTACGAGTTTGACGCGCCGTACTGGGACGACATATCGGACTCCGGTGAGAAAACGCTCCGTTCGCCTCCTTCCGCAAAACGCCCACGACGGAAAAGGAAGCCGAGCGAGCACGGTCTCCGGCTGGCTTTTCGGCCAAAGGTTCTTGAGCGTCTGGTTCCTCGTTTGGTTTGGCTCTCGGCTCGGCTCCGGAGCTTGGCTTTCAAAATTTCGTGACGACCGTTTAGCATTGTGCGAGCGACTCATCGTGAAGCTCCGTTTCGGGCTTTGAGGCTCTGCGTACAGTATACAGTCATACCTCGGTTTTCGACCTTAATACGTTCCAGAAGGCTGTTCAAAAACCGATGTATCCGAAAATCGAAACCACGTTCTTTAAAAAAAAAAAAAAAATCAATCAAATCTTTATTGAACACGTCTACTCACAATGGAAAGCAACACGAGGAAGTGCTCGTGTAAGGAAGGCGGGAGGAGTCAAATGGTGCATTCAAGTGCGCTCAGTTTGTTCGAGAACTGATTTTCGGTTGTCATTCGAGGCATAAAAAACTGGACATTTTTGGTGGGAAACCGATTTGGTCGAGAACCGAGACGTTCGAAAGCCGAGGTTTGACTGTCTTGTCCTTTTTGTCACTTTTCTGGAAAGATTAAAAACAAGGAAGGAGAGGAAATGGAACCTCCGCAAATTGGTTTCTCCTCCGGCCAAAGCCACTCCTCAAAAGAATCCTGTGACTTTGGCGCCATCTTGTGGCGTCTCGGCGCCAAGCGCCGATGCCGAACGTCATTTCGGTGCCTGGTAGAAAAAGGTCCTTTGCCGCCACCTTGTGGCCTCGGCACCATAATAATAAAAAAAAAAAACCCGTTCAGGTTCTGGGTCTAAATTTGGAGGTTTCAGCGGCAATCTGACGACGATGCTGATATTTGAAGAGCATCTGTGTCCACAGCCAAAGACTTCATCAGCGGCCTCATGGAGAAGGATCCCGAGAAGAGGTTCACATGCGACCGGGCTCTGGCGCATCCCTGGTGAGCGATCCCCCCCCTGTGCAGCAGATGAGTCTATGATTCGTCAATTAAGACCATTAAGGATGAGAGAGACGCTCTCAAGCGCAAAGGTCCACGTGGGGCTTTTTATTTTTTTTTAATATAATATGTTGATTGGTCGCTACTTTGCGGCTTTTTGTTTATCGCGGGTGGTTTTGGTCCCCAATTAACCGCGATAAACGAGGGATTACTGTATTCCCATTTTCACACCATTTGTGTGTTGGTCTTCCTCTCTCAGGATCGCAGGAGGCACGGCCCTCTGCAAGAACATTCACGAGTCCGTCAGCCGGCAGATGCGCAAAAACTTTGCCAAGAGCAAATGGAGGGTAAGGGCCCCCCGAAAAGCAAGGAGGTCTTGTCGTTTCTTTCGCAAGCTCTGGCGTCAGTGGCAGAAGCCGATTCCAAGCGACTCGACTCCTCCTCCCGGGTATCATTGGAGACATTTCACCTTGTAATCCAAAAGGCTTGTTTTTGACTTTCGGGGGCGATCGCAGCATTCGCCGCCGTTTGAATGCGTGGAAAATCCGACCGAAATCTCCAGAATTGAATTTTCAGTGAGGAATTTCAATTCCCATTCGCTAGATTCAAATGAAAGTGTGCAACTTTGATTGACGTCGTTCAGATTCAGTGATTTCAGTGATTCGAACTTGGCGATTCAACACGAATGACTCCCATTCGGTTTGCGGTGGGCCATCGAACCGTTGGCGCGTGATCGAGACTCCTGCGGCGACGACCCTCATGTGACACTTGGGGGGGCACGAATCGGGTGACTCCGCGGCGCCATTTTGGGACCCGAGGAAGACTTTTTGGATTGAAGGTGAAACCAAAAGTTCATCCTTCTCAGGCTTGTTTTGAAAGCTTGGAGAGAAAAAAAAGTCTGCGTCCGTCCTCTGTCTGTTTGTCAGCAAGCATTTAACGCCACGGCGGTGATCCGCCACATGCGGCGCCTGCAGCTGGGCACCAGCTTCGGCGGCAGCAGCATCCACGCCGCCTCCGACCCGACTGCCAGGGCGCCGCCGGCCAAGAGTCAGTCGGTGGACTGCGCCCCGCTCGCCGGCTGCGACTGTGAGTAAATGGGCCGGCCGGCGCTCGTCTCCGCCGATGATACTTGGAAGCCTTTTGCGCCGCTTCCTCGGTTGACCTCCTGACCCCGGGAATAATGCTCGGGGGCGCTTGGTAGCGACAGCTGGGGGATTTAAAGTGTCTGGTGACTGTTTAGGGAGTTAATGGCTAGAGGGAAGAAGCTGTGTAAGTGTCTGCTGGATTTGGTGCGCATGGATCGGTAGCGCCTGCCTGAGGGGAGTAGCTGGAAAAGGTGGTGGGCAGGGTGCAGGTGGATCCGGTAGGATTTTCCGTGCCCTTGTTTTGATTCTTGAAGTGTGCAAGTCCTCAAGTGTGGGTAGGGCGGTGCCAATGATTTTTGAGATTCGACTTGATCTCAGACTATTTTGAGGGTCTTGATAGACGAGTCAAAATGAGGTCAACCGGCAGACATGATGGGAAATGTTGTCCATTTCCAAGTTTGAAAAGCGTCTTGCTTTTTTGACGTCCTTGTCGCGCAGGTCCTCCGATGGCCCCCCTGCCCTCCTCCGTCAAAGCGTCCGACCGGGACTCGGAGGCGTCGTCCCCTTTGGGCGAGGAGCCGCCGTCGGCGGCCGAGCCGGTCGTGCCGCGCCCCTCCACCGTCACGGTCATCCACACGGGGACTAAATGACGCCAGGTCCCGCGGGAGGTGAGCTGGGAGACGACAGAGCTTTAGGACTGGGAGGGAATGTGGGGGGGACGGGGGGGGGGGTTTGCGTTTCCCCCTCTTGACCCTCGTGATCGCCCAGCTCGCCCGTCCCGCTGCCTCCTGTGCAAATTTCGAGGAGGAATTGAAGGAGCTCAGCCCGGCTCGCCGAGGGATTGAGTCCAACTCGCCGTTGCTCTCCCGAAGGCTGTCGGGAAGCGCCACGCCGAAGGAAAGGGATTTTAAAACATTTATTTTGATTTTTTAGAATTTTTTTTTTATTTTATTATTTATATATATATATATATATATATATATATTTTAATAATATATAATATATATTATATACAGTGAAACTCCTCTACAACGAAATCATGTTTGCAGCAAGACATTTTTCACAACAGGGGGTTTTTCACTGTTGCAAATTTGAAACGGGAAAGTGGGAATGGTGTGAATGCATGAAGATTTTTTCACACTAGGGGGTATTTTCACCCATGTCGATTTCACTGTAGAGGAGTTTTACTGCATTATATATATATATATATATATATTTTTTTTTTAATCCTTATTTTATGATGATATTACTTATACATCCGAGCTGCGGTCGGCGTGCTTGAATCAGATGCTCCCGCGTTCGCCTCGTGTAAATATTCCGCCGCCTGGAGCCAAAATGGAAAAGCTTTTGCGCTGCGCCGAATCTTCGTCTCATGTCCTTGGACCTGAACTCGGTGACGTCGGGCCCACCGCTGGAATATAACGCCCGGCCGGATCCGTTTCCTCTCGTGAAACGAGACCGCGCCGCCGGACGACGACTTTGAGGTTCTCAGGGATGTTGCCCCCAAGTGCACCAAATCCCCCCCCCCCCCCCTTGCAACCCGCACTGTGTGCTGATTCTTCCTCTCCTTCGCCCCGCCGCCCTTCTCGTCATCGGCGCTACGCACCGCTCGCAAAATGCTCGGCATATGGCGGAGAATTTTTTCGCTTTCGACCGAATGTGCCGGTGAACCTTGGCGGGTCGCTTGTGACCTCGTGCGGCTCTTTGTTTTTTGAAAGTGGCAAATGTTGCTTTGCCCTCAAGGCGCGTGCGTCCCTTTTGGTAAGATCCATACGAAGGCCACTCGGAAGCGCTTTCCACTTGAAGGAAGCGCTTTTCGAAATTCGGCAAAAAGAAGTGGTGTTCGCAAACCCGCCAAATTTCTCCATTCAGGGTTCCCACGGATCCTTCAAGTTCATAAAAATCCATCAAAATACAAGTTGTAAAATGATGTTCTTAATTGTCCTTAATATTCACGGAAAGCTACTAAAATTAAAAAATCCTTAAAAATGTATTCTTATTCAAAAATAAATTGTTTTATATTTTCTACATTTATTTTTTTCTTAGTGTACTTTATTTGAAAATGAATTCAAGTATTTTTCATTTTCCTAACTAATACAGGTGAAAAGGAAAATTGGACATCCAGTCTGTCAAATAAAGGATTAGCTGATTGGCCCTCAAAATGAAGATGCGCCCTTCCTTTGGCAGCAATGATTTGAACACCAGCTCAGTGAGATGCGTGGCTTTCTGTTCATTAAATCCAACGTGAATCCCCTGCTGAAGGGAGAAAAAGTCCTTAAAAAGGTCTCAATTGGTCCTCAAAGGTCCTTAAAGGTCCTTTAATAAAAAGCGAGTGGGAACCCTGCCATTGTGAGACAAATCAAGCTTTTCTGATCAAACTGATCTTAACCCTGGAGAACCCAAGAGCCCTTTTCTTCTTTGGAAAATGACGAATTATACATGAAATGACTACTATATGTTCACCAAAATATGTTTTTTTCAAATATTCAATGCCTTAATCCTAATTTAGGATAAGGGCCAAATTTGACCCTTTGGGATTTAAGGGTCGCATTTGAATAGCAGAATTTATAGGGGGCCAAATTTGACCCCCTGGGGTTCTCCAGGGTTCAATTGGAATCGGTCATCAAAAGTACAAAAAGTAGGGAAGCGTCAACCGACGGGCATCCTGAAATTGCAGCTATCCGGAACTTTCCGTGCCCCCCCCCCCCAAAAAAAAAACCTGAAGCAAAGTGTTGAAGTTGACTTGATTCAGTCGCTGTGCTTCTTTGCTTTCACATCGACGTGTTGAATTTAGCAGAAAGACTCCTCCCCCCCCACCCCCCCGCCCCCGCGCTTGGGACTCTTACACGTAAAGAAGATGACCGAGCCTCTCTTTGCTGTAAATACAACTCTCCAAAGTTTATTACTTTGACAGTCTTGAATGTTTTTGTTGTCGTCATTGTTGTTGTCTGTGTCGTCTTCCCTCACAAAAAATAGGGCAAAAAACCCCCAACAAAAACAACAAACCTTACTAAAAGCTGTGAACGCCCCCCCCCCCCTAAATGCATGTTGCATGTTGGATGCAGAAATGTTGTCATGTATTAAAAAAAAAAGAAAAGGGAAGGCCTTTTTTGACTGCGTCTTTGACTTTTCAACCAGAAGCAAACTGTCCAAAAGACGTCTCGGCGACTCCGATTCTTGAAAAGCAGTTGGAAATGGCGCCCCCTGGCACATTCCGAGTGTAAGGCTTGTGTGTGTGTGTGTGTGGCGGTTGTCGAGGAAGGAAGGAAGGAAGGAAGACGATTCGTGGCCCCCCGGCCGGCTCAGTCGCTGCGGCGGTTGTACTCGTAGGGGGGATGCATGCCGTCGTGGTGGAACTCTCGCCACTGCTCCACGCTCTGGCGGCTCCTCTCGTTTTGCTCTGGAGGTTCGACGGGTGGAGAGCGGGCACAATGAGCGAGCGGCGGGCTGACGGTCTTGCGCCGGACTCACCGTCGTCCACCTCTTCGACGTAGCTCTCAAACTCCTGCCTCTTCTCCTGGTGGAACTCTCTCCTGCGCTCGTCCGCCGCCAGAACTTGCCTTTGCTCGGCTGTGGATTCCAGGAGACGGCGAGAAGTATTGGGACGGGGCAAGCGCACCTTTTCGACACCTGTTGGTCACACCCCTCGATCTCGACCGGCGATACCGAGACGTTTGCGAGAACCGACAGTCGTCCGGAGGACGAGTCTCTGTGACTTGAAAGCTAGCAGATACATAATCGTCGCGAGAGACCGTCCGATAGGCGTGTCCTGTGACTTTTTCTGGCGGGCCGTGACTATTAATCGTTATCCTGGAAGAGATTGACGATGACGATGTTGAAAAAAATGACTTTGCGGACGGAATGTACGGAAAACCAGTAGGGGCCTCAGAACGCAGCCCTGGGGGATCCCCGTGGAGGCCGACAGTGCGGCTGGTGTGCGCTTCCGTTTTTCTCGGAGGTTTGTTTGTTAAAAAATAAATCAAGAATCGAGTCCGCCTGATTAAAGTTGAGAAGACGAAAGCCGACCAAGTTACGGAGCCCAGTTTTTTTTTTTTTAAACGGGTCGCTTTAAGCCGTCACGTGCGCGTCTCAACGTCCTTTTCGAGAACGATTTCAGGCCCTCGCTGTCGCTCTTTCGGCGCCTTTCCAATTCCCCCGCCGTGGGTTCTGTCACCTCCTCGCCAAGGCTCCTCGCGCTCGGGAACGTCAAACATCCCGGCGGCTGGGAATTTTCGCAGTGACGTGCGTGCGCATTCGGGGGGGGGGGGGGGCGCTGAGCTCGACTCATGCGACCCAAAGGCGAGATCGCCGGAGCGCTTGGCAAGCCATAAAAATGGAATAAGTGGATGTGATTTCGACAAAAGCCGTGTTTTGGACGCCATTTTGTGGCGTCTTGGCACCGAGCAACTACGGCGAAGCTGCTCAGCTCACTTCGACATACTTCCTTGGCGCAGGGGGTGCCACCAGATGGCGCCAAAGGAAGACTTTTATGTTGTACGGCGCAAAAAAAACCAAACAAACAAAAAACATCATTTTTGTGGATTTTTTTGGGGTTGAGATGAGGTTCCCCTGAAAATAATGCGTGAATCAACTCCCAGAGGGCAAATGGCGACGATCTTGTGTTGTCAACAACTGACCGTTGAGCTCATGGGGCGACTTGAGCTCTCTCCTGCTGCGTCGCCTGAAGAAGTTGGAGGCGTCGGCCTCTTTCATGAAGATCCTCCTCAGTGGCCCTGCGGTGCAAAAAAAAAAAAAAAAACACGATCGGAAAAACGTAGCGCTGCCTTGACTTTCCAAATCCAAAACGAGAGCACGCGCGAGGGAGCTGCTGTGGGCCTCAGCTCACAGCAAGTCTCTCACGCGCACAACCCAAGCGGCCTCTGATCTTACTCGCTGATCTTACACCTGCATCGTTCTTTAGGTACAAGAACGCAAAAGGTGTTTATTTCTCGACATTTTTCATGAATAATGCGCTTTGGCTTGACGATTTGGGTGTTCTTAGGGTGAGTTTGGTGATGGAAGCGAACCCAAAAAAAAAAAAAAAGCCACAAAATGGCCGATGCGTTCACCTCGCCGTTCCTCGGTGGCCGTCTGGCTGCCGCTGGGCACAGCGGCGCAGTCGGCCTCTGGACACACTTCACAAAAAAAGGAAAACAAAAAGGTCCAAATGAGAATTTGGATATCAGAGAGTCCTCTCTCTCTCTCTCTCTCTCTCTCAGTACTCAAAAAAGACTCCGATAAGAATAGAAATCGTGATGTAACTCCGATTTTTTAAAAAAGTATCGACTGAACTATACTGAAGCACAAACGTAAAAATGATTTTTTTTTTTTCTTCTGTCAGTTCCAATGCCCGTTTTGATGCGGTGCAATGAAGACAACAACAAAAAAAGATTCTGTTCAAAGTCACCTGACAACTAAATACCGCAAGTCAAGTGCAAATACTTAAACTCGTACTATTGCACGAGGCCCCAACCAATCGGCCAATTGATTCAATCGGCTGATAAGTGCGAGGAAAATCGGCAAAAACTGCCTGACCACACACACACACACACACACACACATATACCTCGAAATAATTCTAGCAAGTATTGTAATGGTAATCAGGCCCCCACTAGCAGAAATAAGGCACGGGACTTACAGGACAGTGCCACAAGCACCGTGAGGAGCGCCAGGAAGGTCCTGCAGGTCCAAGACATGTTCGCCTCTTCATCCCAATTTCACACTGATGAGAGAGCGCGAGTGGGGTTGAGCATTTCAGAGAGAGGGAGAGTAGGGGGGGCGGAGACCCGCAGGAAAGTATGCACACTTGTTTGCTCTCAGCACCCCCCCATATTGAATACATTCTGACATGGAGTACTCTATATGTTGCTCTCTGTGACTCACTGTTGTTTTGCTGACTTTCACTGCTTCTCGCGGACCGTTTGCGGACTTTTTGAGGATTCAAAAAAAAAAAATTTTTTTAAATGATGAATCTGTTTGAAAAAATCCGCGATGCACTGAAGCCGCGATAAACGAACCGCGAAATAGCGAGGGGTCACTGGAGTTCCTATTTTGTCTTTGTATTCCTACCGTTGGAGGAGTGCCACCTTTTTTGTCAACGGGGGCGCTGTTGCGCCAGTGTAGCCGCTTCTTGTTTCACAAGCGGCCTCTACGAGGCGCTGTTTCTCCTCAAAAAAGCCAGTCAGAGAGAGGAAGAGAACTCGGCTCTTCTCGGCTCTTCTCGGCTCGGCTCGGCTCGGCTCCAAGACCGCGAATCGCAATCAGCGTGTCGCCGCTATCATGATCCGCGCTCAGGAGAAACAAAACCACGGCCGGACCGCGTCACAGCAGCGTTGGTGAAGCAGGAGCAAAGAAGAAGAAGAAGAAGACGACGACGACGAAGTTGTTGCTGATTTTTGCCCACCGGCACCACACGCCAGCGCGGAAAGACGACGGCGGCGGTCCGGCCAGAGAAGAAGCTCCCGAAGTCGGGGACTCCTCCGGTGGTTGCGACGCTCATCGTTTCTGGTGAGTTTGTCGCGTACTTACGACGTCGCTGGCCAGACGCAAACCTTCCACCCGCCGCTCGAGACTCGCAAACGCGCCGTAAACGTGTTTCGTCCTCCACCATTTGTGGCTCGAACAGCGCCGTTTTGTCTCTTTTCACCGCTCGATGTCCGAATTGAAAACGAACCAATTGGGCCCCGCTACAATTGATTCACACACACACACACACGCACTAAAAGTGGATACGCGGATTGCTTGTCACTTTGTGGAAGATAATTTTATTGTTCTCCCTGTCAAGATATGTCACTGGCATAGATGATTGAACGAAGACATGTCTTCATTTATTTGGGATACTTTTAAGTATCGATTACAAGTACAAGTACAACTCATTGTCTTTTGAGTCCTCGGCAATCTCATTTCCTGACACTTGATAACGCAGGTGATGACCAGGACCGGGCCCGGAAATACGCTCGCCGTTCAGCAAAAGGAACATATTGAAGGCCAAATTGGCGATGGCCACCCCGCACCTTCACGGGGGTCCCCACGGGTCCTTCAAGTTCATTGACATCAAATATTGACATACAGGCTGTGCGTGGCCTACGACACGAAGTTGCAGTCCATCGTTCGGAGGTTCCCCGTGCAACCGGAAGTGTCTCACTCCACAACGTCCGGTGTGCCCTTCACAATAACCAATTAACCTGACAAAATAAAGCAGCTCTGTAGCGATAGAAAATAGGAAACAAATGTTTCATGGCTCATCAGGAGCCACAACAGGTTTGCTTTTTTCTTTTTTTTTTTTTTGCTCTGCCGTCTCCCTTGCGCACCTCCCGCCGACATTTGCCCTTTGCATTTGCGCGCAGGACCTGAACAAGCGTCTGTCGCTGCCCGCCGCCATCCGGATCCCCGACGGGCTTCGCTGGTGAGTCGCGCCGCCGCCACCGCCACCGCCACCGCCACCGCCAAACCTTTTCTTACCAGGTGAGGAAGGCCAAAGACACACCTGCAAGTCGCTCACGCTGGTCTTCGAGTACCTGGTCAGCGGTCAGGGGGGGGGGGGGGGGGTTGACAAGCCCTTGCCAAGTGCGGCCTCGTCGTCCGAAGGGAGCGCCTGTGCAAATGTGTTTCGGATGCTCACGCGGCCATTGGAGCGGGGGTTCGCTGGACACATGTATTGCAGGGGGGGGGGTCAATGGGGTCGAGGTTTGCGTTGGGATGTGTGTCACTTCCTGTCAGGAAATCCCGAGGAAGCGCCGAGCGCGTTTCCTTCCCGCCGCCGGCCGAGCAACATGACTCACCTCGACTTTGCTGACCTCTTTCTCTCGCTGACCTCGGGACTTGGGGTGGAAACCCCTTGCTGGAACCTTTGCTGGGAGAGACTTTTCACCGTGTGTTTGCAGTGGATAACGGCAAGGTTTTAATGTCAGAGGACTTTGGGGAATTTGTAGTGTGCTCTTTTAAATTCTTGGGACTCTCGTCAAGCAAGATTTTTATTAGACTAGTTTTTCTTCAGTTTTAGGGGATTTGTAGATCAAACCTTGCCGACCACTGACAAGCTTGATTTGTGCGGCTTCTTTCTGGATTTCATTTCATCGGTGGCGGAGGTGTCCGGGAGGAAACTCCCCTATCAGGTACAGCTGTGCAGATTCTTGGGACCCGTCCTTCCGCTCTTGAGTTTCTTTCCGGAGCATCGACCCCCCCCCCCCCCCCCCCCATCTGACCTTGATTCTAGATATTTATTAAGAAGAGAGAAAGTGCTGCTAAAATCCAACGCCACTTTAAGGACATCCAATGTGGAGAGATTTGCAAGCTTTTGGGGCGTGGCCAACTGTGTTGTTGTGATCTTCCTCGTTTTTTTCCATACGTGCAACTCGACCAAGGGCTTTCGGGTTCATTTTGGACTCCCTTGCCCTTGATCCTTGACTCAATGTTGTTTTGCGAATAATTGTTTCTGCCGCCAAGTGGAATTTTATTGCCGATGCCGTCTCTCCTGAGTCGACGAAAATTAAATTGAAATTTGATTTGTGATTTTTACTCTTCATGGTCAAAATTAAATAAATAAAAAGTCACAGCATTCAAGCATTTAATGCTCAGTTTATTGAAAATGAACCACATTCTTAATCTTCACAATACAAAATGAAACTGAATACATACTGCATACCACGTCCAGTATAAAAAAAATAAGAGGAAGAACTAAAAAACAAACAAACTGGCTTTTCATTCATTTGAAAGGGAAGGGAAGGCAGGACACAAAAATGAAGGCACGGCCGGTACTATCTGAGAAGCATAGTGCATATTTTACACCCCCCCCCCAAAAAGAAAAAAAAGAGGAGGAGAGCTTATGAATGCGCTCCGAGCGAGAGTTTAGCAGCTTGCGATATGGCTTTTCTTTTTCTTCCCTCGAGTGCGTTTCACCACTGCAACCTCAAGCAACCCAAGTGCACACACAAAAAAAAACTCCAAGATGAAACACAAATGGGGCGGCCCGGTAGCCCAGTGGTTAGCACGTCGGCTTCACAGTGCAGAGGTACCGGGTTCGATCCCAGCTCCGGCCTCCCTGTGTGGAGTTTGCATGT
Organism: Hippocampus abdominalis; assembly: GCA_018466805.1. Taxonomy (NCBI): domain Eukaryota; kingdom Metazoa; phylum Chordata; class Actinopteri; order Syngnathiformes; family Syngnathidae; genus Hippocampus; species Hippocampus abdominalis. The sequence goes on along the minus strand of CM031697.1, from coordinate 345,682 downwards.
TCTCCCCGGGCTTGCGTGGGTTTTCTCCGGGTGCTCCGGTTTCCTCCCACATTCCAAAAACATGCATGGCAGGCTCGTTGGGCACTCTAAATTGTCCCTAGGTATGAGTGTGAGCGTGGATGGTTGTTCGTCTCTGTGTGCCCTGCGATTGGCTGGCAACCAATTCAGGGTGTCCCCCGCCTACTGCCCGAAGACGGCTGGGATAGGCTCCAGCACCCCCCGCGACCCTAGTGAGGATGAAGCGGTTCGGAAAATGGATGGATGGAAACACAAATGAGGTCACAAAACTGTCCCAAGAGCAAGTTGACCAGAATGAAGACAGGGTGACATCTCACTGTTCGGGTTTGGGGGGGGAGGGGGGGGATCAGCATTTGTGGGCACTCGGGGACGTGGAAGAGGAAGAGGAGGGCGTTCCTTCCAGGCTTGGCAGAGGGAGAGGCATGTGTCCGTTGATGAGGCTGGGGAACTGTGGAGGAAGAGAAAGGTGGGCCCACAGTTAGGAGAGAAGGGGGGGGAGGGGGGGGTCGGCGGAAGCGGTGTGAAAGGCTCGCTTTCCGGTGAGGAACCGCCACATTGTCACAGCTCGCGCTTCCTGTTATTTGTTCATTGTGCCGCTTCCTGTTCGTCTCTGTCTGTCCCCCGCCCCCCCCCCCCCACCCCCAGTCCAAAATGTCTTGTGAAAGGCCACCCGATGACTTTTACAAGCGCACCTCCATAAAATTTTATTTGGTGGGGAGCGTTTGGCCACTAGGATGGAGGCCGTTCATTTTCTTTGGCGTTGCTGTAATTGCGGGAGGACGCCACTACGGTGTGGCGGCGCTGTTTCACACAAACAAATGTTTGAAGAAAAACACCCCTCCAACTTCCGGTTACTATCGTCGGCCAAAAAACGAACAAAATCGACAGAAAAGAGAACCAACTGGCCACTGCGCCTTATGTTTCTCAAACTAATATTAGCCGAAATGTGCTTTGAGCTTTTGAGGCTCATTCGGAATGGATTTATTGTGGTATTGTTGGACATCCGTACACAAGAAGGAAGGTCCCTAAAATCAGCACCTTTCTTTAGGATACTTTTATTTTTTTTAATCTTGCACTTGCCAAATACTCGTGGTAGAAACTATGACTAAAACGAATCCAAATCAAGCATAAAAAAAGACAGAAAACCGACAAAGCTGCTGTCAAAGCAAAAAAAACAACAACCCCCAAACAAACCACGTGGACAGTTGTCTGCCCTCTGATTGGTCGGTTGCAGCCCGACGTATAGCGGCCAGTTTTGGCCACCAATACGCACAACTCTTTCTTGTCATGGTATTCATTCAGGTTGATTGTGAATCGGGATGCTGCCTGCTCTTAGATTGCTGCCCCCCCCCCCTCCCTCCCCCCGGTTCGTTGTTGCAAGCTGATCTAACCAAAGCGTTCTTAAGCGCTGCCTTGAGCTTGGCTCATCTAAGTCCAAAGGCAGGTAGCGAAGGCGCGGCCCGCCAAAGGAGGAATCCGCGGCGGGCTCATAGGAGCGCGCTCGCGTGTGACGAGAGAGGACCGGATCTCGCCGAAAACCGGTCGCCCCTGTTGGGGCCGGTCGGCTCTCCCCTGGGCTCAGACAGGAAGTCTTGGCAGGATTTCCTCTCCCGAGCCGCAGCGCAGAAACCGGACACCCCCCGCCGCTACGCCCGATTAGTCGCGCAACTGCGCTCGGCCGTTGCGGCGACAGAAGAAAAAAAAGAAGAAAAACATCTTGAAAAGCCTTTGCCGCCGTTTGCCACCACGCGCTTGGGATTGAGAAGGCCCCCCAGCCGGGGCAGATTTCGATCGACGTAGCGACACATCGGGGTTGAAATCTGATTGGAGGAAAAAAAATCCTGGCGCAGCCAAGAGAAATGCTGGCAGACTTCAGGCGACGGGCCGTTGGCAAGAAACAAAGACAATTTCCTGGAGCGGATCTGAAGTCGTCGTGCGCTTCGGTCGCCGTTTCGGGCCAACTGAGGCGGCTTGCAATTTTTCCACAGCGCCTCAATGAGGTTTTTGCGCTTGAAACGGACAGAGCGTCCGCCCGCCTTGGCGGATTTTGGCCTGACGCCCGCCGCTTCACGCGACCCGGACGCTGCGAGAAAACAAGGCCTTTTCAGCCCATTGCGTCGCTTGCCACGGCGTCGACTCGAACAATCAAGTCTTACTGAGGGCAGACTCTTTTCAAATTGTGGCCGCCGGCGAGTACCGTATTGGCCCGAATATAAGACGGTGTTTTTTTTTTTTTTTTTTTTTGCATTGAAAGAAGACTGAAAAAGTGGGGGTGGTCTTATATTCGGGGTCTAGACATGATACACATTCACAACGCTAGATGGCGCCGGATATCATTGAAGCGAATGCTGAACTTGACTCCCCGGGCCAAAGTGAACCCCTGTCACGAAGAATAAAAATAAAAAATAGCAGTAAGAAAGAAAAGAGAAGAAAATAATAGAAGAGAGAACAGAAAATGGAGAAAGGTAGCGACAATCTGGAGAAAAGTGGCTCGAAGATCGGCAGCTGAGGGGAAGTTCTGATGTCAACTCCAAGATGCTTTTTCTCTCCAATATATTGTTAGAATCGTTTGTTTCAGATGTACTGTCATTATTTTCTGTATAAAAATTAATTTGGTGTTAAAAAAGTTTTTTTTCCAAACTTGAGTCTTGAAAAAGAGGGGCGGCGTCTTATCATCAGGGCCGTCTTATATTCGGGCCAATACGTTACTTTTGCAAACGGGTGCTAAATTCGCCCAGGCTGTGTTAGTTTGTTGTTGTTGTTGTCGTCCCCCCCTCAACCATCCCCCCCCACCCACCACCAGTTCTCGCTCACCTGAAACAAGGAGCCGTGGCCCTGCAGACGGGCGGGGCTGAGCGGGGCCACGGGGCTGAGGCTGCTCCAGAAGTGGATGCCGGACAAGAGCGGACTGTGAGTCAGCAGCAGACCGGAGGGTGTCTGGAAAAAAAAAAGAGCAGCGAGAAAAAGGCGGAGGAGGCGTCAAGAACGGAGTGCGCCCAAACCAACGGACGGCTCTTGCGGGGCTCGTGCAAAACATGCTGAAAATGCACAAAAAAAAAAAAGGCCAGCGGCTTTTTGGCCCTTTTGGAAAAACAAACTGGCGGAGCAGGAAGGAAGTCTGCGGTTTCTCCTCTGGAATACAGGGGTGACGTTAGGGCGGCGGCGGAGGGTGGGGGCTGGGGGGGGGCTGTTGTTGACGAAGAGAGGGGGGGGTAACGGCAGAGAAAACATATGAAATCAATTTCTCTCCCTCTCTTCCACTCCCCCCGCCTCGTGTCACCTCAGAGAAGCGAGCCAGTGTTGCGGCCCCGCTCGCGTTATTAATGGAATTATCGCAGCATCTGGCATCGCTTAAGGGCCCCTTTCCCCTCCGCCGGGGCCGCCCCGCGTTTTGCCGTCTTGTTTTCAGCCTCCTCGCACTTTGGCCGCCCCGCCTGGCAAACGACGCCGCGTCCGGCCCTTCCCCGGATAGTGACAAGTATTTGACGGCCGCTCTCCCGCTGACACGCGATGGTGGCGGTAGCGAGAGGCCCTCTTGGGGGTCCCTGACGACCGGTGGCGTGCGGTGAGGTTGATGCTTGGTGAGGCACTGACTCCTTTAGTGTCAGATTTACAAATATATCTCAAGCAAAAAGGGGAGCTTCTTCAATTGGCTAAACATGATATTGGCGACATGCAGAAACGACAGTGAAACTCCTCTACAACGAAATCGTGTTTGCAGCAAGACATTTTTCACAACAGGGGGTTTTTCACTGTCGCAAATTTGATCTCGGATGTAAACACACACACACACATATTAATGCATGAAGATTTTTTTTCACACTAGGGGGTATTTTCGCCCATGTAGGTTTCGTTGTCGAGGAGTTTCACTGTATCAACCCAGTTTGGGATGATTGCGATGATTGACTTTTGAGGGCTAATTTAGCCATTTTTAAGGACCTTTTAAGGACTTTTGAGGCATAATTTAGCCATCAAAAGTTATGGACAATTAAGTCCAGTGAAACTCCTCTACAACGAAATTGTGTTTGCAGCAAGAATTTTTTCACAAGGGGTTTTTCACTGTAGCAAATTTGATCTCGGATGTAAACACACACACACACATGAATGCATGAAGATTTTTTTCACACTCGGGGGTATTTTCACCCATGTAGGTTTCGTTGTAGAGGAGTTTCACTGTATACGGCAAGCGGCCCGAGCCAGTTGCATGGATCAACCCAGTTTGGGACGATTGCGCAATTCAGAGGTGAGGCTCTGCCTCACCTGCCTCCCCCGACCGCACGTCCCTGCCGACGACGGCCCGGGAGCCCCTCGCCTGACACCCGCCTGTACATTCGTGAGGGATGCCCGAGTGGCCCGATACCGACCACTGATACTGCCCCCCACCCGCCCACAGCCCACCCGTGTCAGAATCAAGGCTCGCCTTTCCGCACCCCGACAAAAGCATCGACGTGACCGCTCGTCACCGAGTCAAAAGCGCTCGGCCGGAGAATCTCTGGGACTCGGAGGCGAGAGTCGCCGTGGCTCGTATGCTCACCTGCGCCGTAAAGAAGGCGGGCGTGAGCGATCCGGACGGCAGCGCCGGACTGTTGAGGGCGATGGAGCCGATGTCGCTGCCCGCCAGCAGCAGGGAGGGGGGCGTGATGTCCAGAGCTTTGGGCCTTTTGCTCTTGGCGGGGAGCCCGTCTCCCGCGCGACGAGTCGGGGACGAGGACGCCGAGGAGGCGGAGCTTCCGCCGCCTCTCTTCTCCAGGGGCGGCCGCGGGTCTCGCTCCCTGCGCCCGGACGAGAGGTTGAGGGGCTGGGCGCTGTGCTCCCACAAGTCCTCCTCCTCCTCCTGCTGCTGCTCCTCCTCCTCGTCGTCGTCGTCGTCGTCGTCATCCTGGTTGCCGCGCGGCGGGGAGCCGTTGGCGCCGAAGCGGATGACGGAGCGCGGCTGGTGGCGAAACGCCCGCAGCAGCTGCGGCCGCTCGCGCAGCGAGGCCACGCTGAAGGACGAGTAGAGGCCCGAGCGCAGGTAGTCGTTGCGGCCCCGCTGCGCCCCCAGGGCGGCCGCCCGCGCCCTCCGCCCGCGCTGCTCGGACTCTTCCTCGCCCCCGTCCGCCGCCGCCTCATCGACGTCGGCCTCGGGGGGCTCGCCCTCCCGCGGGGGAAACCTTCCGCAGGCCAAGCCCATCTCCACCATCTGCGGGTCCATCTTGAGGATCTCGGGGAAGGAGACGAACTTGTAGACGAACTTCTGGCCGATCACCTTCTTGATGATGTTCTGTCATTGGGGGGTTCGGGGGGGGGCAAAGAAAGAAAATAGCATTGCAGTATGAGACAATGTTCTAGCTAGTGGATGCAGGGTTCCCACTCTTCCTTTTGCTTTTTATTTATGGAATGGAATGGAATGGAATGGAATACAACTTTATTGTCAAATGTGCTGTACGTATGTGTAACATACAGCACAGATGAAATTTCTTCCCCCTCAACATAAAACAAGAGCCTATGGACCCTTTAAGGACTTTTGAGGACCAATTTAGCCATTTTTGAAGGACTTTGTCTCCATTTAGCAGGGTGGATTTTGGGGGGGGCACGTCGGGCAGACTCTTGTCCCGATCGAAGCCGCGTTTGCGAAAAGGCGGCGTTTACCTTGTCGTAGTAGTAGCGCAGGGCCCGGCTGAGTTTGTCGTAGTTCATGTTGGTCTTGTTCTTGCGCAGCCCCCACAGCTTGGCCACCTCCTCGGACTTGAGCAGCTTGAACTCGCCGTCGGTGGACGTCCAGCAGATCAGGTGCTTGTGGCTCTGGTCCAGCAGCAGCTGCAGCAGGAACTGCCACAGGGTGATGGCGCTGTCCATCGCTGGGCACCACACGCGAAAAGAGCGGAGGGGACGGTTAGCCTCGCTGCAAATTCGACCCCCCCAGGACAACACCGCACATTTCTTGCCGGGCTCAGCAACTTTTGCAGACCGCGCCATCTTGACTGGATACAAACCATCAACCGGAAGTTGTGGGGTTTCCCCTCCCGCTGTTGAGCTAGCGAAGGCTAGCGAAGGCTAGCGGCCGACGTCAAAATACGGAGCGGTTCGCCAGCTGTTTCTTGGCGTTCCCAGTTGAAGGCAAACGTCAACAAAGGAAAGCGCGCAACTCCTTGAGCGTTATGCTAACGCATGCCGGCAATCGTCACGGCGAGCGGCCCGGCACGCAAGCTAAAATTGGTCACCCTAAAAAGGATTAGAATGACCGATCCATGCAACAAGATGGTGTCAAAGCACTACCTTTGTCCACACGTCACTTCTCAAGGCACTTCCGAGGCTATTTCTTTTCAAATAAAAATAATTTTTGAAGGATTTTGATTGATTTTCGAAGCTTTCCCTGAAAATGAAGGACAATTAAGAAGATCATTTGACAACTTCTTTGTTTCTGGATTTTTATGAATTTTAAAGGACCCGTGGGAACCCTGCATGATGGGTGAGGGGCAGCTCTCTCGCCGCCGTTCTCGCGCCGGGCCGCTCGGCGCCGCCGTCCGCGTCCCCTCACAAAGCCGCCCAGTGTGTCGGCCCAACGGAAACTCTTAACGAGATTAGTCGACGGCGCGCCGCAGACATTACTCGGTCGTGACCGCATCGCGCCCGCTTCCTGCTCGTTCGTTCGTTCGTTCGGACGGACGTGGAAAAAGTCCACGTTGCGATTTGGTCGCGCTTCTTCTCCCCCTCTGTGGCTCCTCCTGCTGCCGCCGTTGGTGGGGGTCATTTGTTTGACCCTTCTCCTGCACCCCCCTTTTTTTTTTTTTTTTTTTTTTTTTTCCCCCTCGCTGTGTTCAAGCAAGTGCAGTGAAACTTTTCAAGAGAGAGAAGCGTTTCGCGGTTCGGATTTGGAGGAAGTGGCGATACCCTCCGCTGCCCAAGGCACACAAGTGAGACAAAGACTGAACTGGTAGCAGAACAAGTGGAAGTCATCATCTGTCACATTGAAAGGTGACAACTGGCAGAGGACCAAGCATGCCCGCGAAAAGCAAAACAGATAAGAAGAAGAATAAGAATAAGAAAACCTTTATTTGTCCCGCATGGATGGATTTTCTAACCTTCGTATTGGAGGGAAAAGTCATTTGAAAAGGTTAAAAATACAAATGTATGCCTCAACAGTATTATACCAATGAGGAAAAACGTCTGTCTTTTTCTAGCTAGCTAGTTAGTAGTTCCAAGTGACTTTTGTTTCTATTTTTTTTTTTCTGACACTGCAAATGAATTTTTAAAAAAACCTGACGAGCCATCTGAAATGTCTGGACGTGGCAAACGTTAACCACGGAAACGCTTCAAGATTCGTCGCTTAAAAAAAAAGTCTAAACGAGACGTTTTGTTGTTTTGTTGCTCGGAAGCAAACCGGAAGGAAGAATGAAGACGAGCTGCTCTTCGGATCGACAAAGTGTTGCGTTCACTGGCTTTTAACGGGAAACAACGCCACGACTCGGGTCGGGTCCAAACTCACAACTAACTTTGGAGGGGGTGGGGGCCGCCGGGGGGGGGAGAGAAGGAAAGTGGAGGATAACTGTTTACCTGCAATCTACTTCCGTGGCCTTTCTTTCCCCGCCGAGGAACTTCAGCGCGACGCCGCCGGAGAGGTGGCTTGTTTTTCCATGCTCGCCTCGCCTCGCCTCGCCTCGCTCGCCTCGCCTCGCTTCGCGACTTGTGCTCGGCTTGAAATCGGATCCTGCGCTTTTTCTTTCTCCGAGCAGGAAGTCGGAGCAGGCAGACGCAGAGCCGGCGGCGGCTCACTTCCTCTCGCCGACGATTCCCCAGGCGTTCTGCCGTCTGTGTAAACACACTTTTCCTCCCCTCCTCTTCGCCTCTGCTGCCTACCCGCTGACGGACGCCAGTCGGCACACATGGCGAGCGACAAGCACGGAGAGCGAGAGAGAGAGAGAGAGTGGGAGGGCGGGGGCGGGGGCAGGGGGTGTTGAAAAATCCGACGGCCCCTGAATTCGCATCGTCACGTTGCCTTCAAGAAAGCTCTGTCAATATGAACACCACGCCAAAAAAAAAAAAACAACGATCCAATGTTCACTTTTCTTGTGCTTTATATGTCGCATACGCAGTTCAGCGATCCTCAACGAACGCGTAAACCATCGTATTTAAATGATCGTTCACTATTTTCACCCTTGATCTTTATCGATGTACTGTATTTATTTAAGGAGAATTAGCGTATCAACTGATTTGAATGTACATTTATTATCATTTAAAAAACGAAGCTAATGTATTTGATGGTCGTCGTGGAGCCTTCAGTTAAATCGACCACCACTTACGAGAGGATCCATTTTTTTTAATTGTTATTATTATTGCTATTATTAGTAGTAGTATATTTTTAGATACGGTATAGAATTTTGCTACAACCCAGAGACGACAATCTTTGGTGGTGACGTCATTTCAAAAACCACCTTCCACGGGATTATCTGTTTGTCTGTCTTTCTTGCTGACTTTCTTTGTTGTTGTTGTTGGTTGTTGTTGTTTTTTTATTTTGCTTCACCTTTTTTTTTTTTAAATTCATTTGAGCGCGTCCCTTCAATTTAAATCCGATTTGACAACCCATAAATGAAGATATTGTTTTCGTTTTTCTCTCACGATGCCTTCAGGAGTACCTCGTTAATCCGAGGATTTGGATCAAACAGTCGTCTCCAAATCCTGTTAATCGTCTGTGAAAAGAGTGCTCTTTACTCGTCAGAGACGGACGGGCCCAAAGGCACAAGCCAGCCAAGCGCCTGCTTATGGCCTTGCCACCACTAGGGGACGCTCAAGTGCAATTAACACTTTCCCCGAATCTGGAGTTCTGTCATGTGTTTTAATTTAATTTTTCTTACAATAAAACAATTGATATCATGTTTCTTATTTTGATATTTTAAAGCCCAACTTTTGCACATTTTGACATGGTTTCAAGACGAAACAAGTCCACTTTATATTTGTTGTTAAAAAACCATCGATATCACCTTGTCTTCGGTCCCTCGATGCAGTCGTATCATTCGTTACGTATTTGCTTGACACGATCGTTTGCTTTTTGCCTGACTTATGTGCGGCCAGCGTGCTATCGGTTCGCACTGAGTGACGGTCTGGATGTGGGTGTGAATGGTTGTTTGTCTCCACGTTGGACTGACCGGCGACCAGTTCAGGGTGTAGTTTGCCTTCCGACAAAAGTCACCTGGAAAAGGCTCCAGCGCCGCGTGACCCCGTTCAAGATAATTGGCGTTCAGGATTTGTTATTTCACTTATTTTCCTCCATGTCACCGCTGCACCCCCCCCCCCTCTCCCCCCTCCCTGGTTAAATTGTTGTGGTTGTTAGGCAAGCTTTTCATTCCAAAGTTTAGGCTGCCATGATGTTAGTGATTTACAAAAGCTTTCCGTTGCTGCCTTGCGCGCTTACGTCACCAAAGTGGATTTCGCTCACGATGTCCCAACAACACCCATGTGACCGAGCGACCCCTGGCTGGGCCTCACGCGGGGTGGGGGTAGGGTGTTTGTGTGGGGGAGGGGAGGGGGGGGGGGCGTCCGGTCCACGGTCCCGCTGAGGCGTGGCCCCCGGCGGCCGTCGTCTGATTGGTCCCCGTCCGCTGCGCCGCCGGTGCCTTGCAGAGGTCCGCGACCCCCTCCGACGCTCAGTGGCGCCATGCCTCGCTTCACCGTGCACGTCCGAGATGAGTGGCTGACGGTGCCGTGCCGGGACAGCTCGTCCACCATCCGCTGGCTGGGCCAGGAAGCCCTCAAACGCTACATGAAGAACAAGCCCGACGACGGCGGCATCGCGGCGCTCAAGGACACCCGCTTCGCGGCGCGCAGGTGCCAAGGGCTCGGCCTGCTGGACGCCGACGACACCGTCGACGACGTCCTGGAGGACAATGACTTCGTCGAACTGGGTTAGGAACAAACGCGATGAAATCGGAACCCTTTGCGTAGGGCACGGGTGTCAAAGTGGAGGCCCCGGGGGGGGGCCAGATCCGGCCCGCCGCGTCGTTTTGTGTGGCCCGCGAAAGCCAAAATCATACGTGGCAACTTCTGTGATCCTCGCTGAAATCTGTTACCGAAATCGTTTTGTGACACGTCAACAATTAATTGAAGAAATTAAGTTGACTGATTTTTAAAATGAATAATCCGCCATTTTGTTTTGTGTACAAGTAATCATACGATGTGATGATTAAACATTTCTTCGCTTTCACTGTCACAACGGCCCCCCCCCCCCGTATGATAATAGTGGCCCGCGACACCCCTGGCATAGGGCGTCTTGGCTTTACGACGGATTTCCGATGAGTGGCGAGTCAACCGTAACAGCGATAAAAAGAATCAAAATCGCATTTGTCTGGATGGAAAAGCATGTCGCGTAACGCTGCGTGACGACCTTCCCGGGGGGGGGGGGGGGGGGGGCGGGGGGGCCGCTGCGGAAACAAGGTCACTGACCAATGTTTGGAACTTGGAAGCGTCGCATGTTGGAACTCATTGACAGAATTGAGCATTTTGACATGATTTTGTTGCCGTTGTTTTCACCAGAGAGTATTGTTGTGACACAACGACACGCCCCCTGTTTCGATGTGACCTATGACCTGTAGAAGTCAATTGGGAGAAAAAAAAAAAGAAGATACAGTGACCCCTTGCTATTTCGTGGTTCGTTTTATTGCGGCTTCGGTGCATCGCGGATTTTTTCAAACATATTCATTCAGAAAAAAAAATAAAATAGATATATATATTTTTTTTTTTTTTTGTTTAAATTTTTTTCCGCAAACGGTCCGCGAGAAGCTCGCAGTTGTTTTGCAGCTTCTCGCGGACCGTTTGCGGACATTTTGCGGACTTAAAAAAAAAAAAAAAATTTTTTTTTTTACCTGTATATGTTAATTGGTCGCTACTTCGCGGATTTTTGTTTATCGCGGGTGGTTTTGGTCCCCATTAACCGCGATAAACGAGGGATTACTGTAAAAATATAAAACCGAGTTCAACCTTGGTTACCGCACGCGTCCAGATTGAGATGTTTTTTTTGGGGTTGGGGGGGGCGGGGTTTGTTTTCCATCTTGCAACCCATCCACCAGACGTAGGAAGGAGAAGGGAGATTGTCGTCCCATGCGCGAGCCTCCTTGACCGAATTTCTTCCCGTTTTTTCGTCCATTTGGGAGGGAAGTCCCATTTGGCGCTCTTGTGTCCGTCAACGAGTTTCAAGAGGGTGCGCGCAGTTGCGCAAGCGCGTTATCTCAGCTGTTTATTCATCCCCCGTCCATTGTCGTCCAGGTTCGAGGTCACATGGACGGCGGAGAAAGTTTGGAAATGATTTACCTCGGTCGAAAAATCTGCCATTCGAAGCAGGGGTGTGCAGACTTTTTCAACACCTTTTGACTCGGCAATTTCTTTTCGTGATGATTTCCTTGGTTTTGGGCGATTGTCTAAGTGAGCAATAAAGCCCCCCCGAAACCATGCCCGCCTTTTGTGTTTGCAGCCATCGAAGGCGACACCATGTGTCCCGACTTCATCCCGTGTACGCCGGGAGTTTCCCACCTGTATCCATTTGCTGCAAGATGACTTTTGCATTTGAGCACTGTGGTCTCGTCTTGTCGTCCTTACATGAACCCAAACTAAATAGCACGGCGGCGTACAGAGAACCGGAAGACGTAAGTGTCCTCTCCGGCCCGCGCACATTGATTTTATTTGTATTTTTCATTGTTTTTTTTTTGTCCTACCCAAGACGACATGTTTTGTTTCGCTCTGCAGAGTATTTGCTTGGACGGCAACAGCCTGACGTCGACCGACCTGGTCAACTTGGGCCGAGGCCTCTACAAGATCACGGTCAGCCATCATCCAAACACTCTTGACGGACGCCGACGATCTTTGACTCACTTTTTGTTTTGTTTTGGTGGGGTGTTTTTTTGGGGGGGGTTGTCAGCTGTCTGCGGAGGCCGAGAGGAACGTCGTCAAATCCAGAGAGCTTTTGGACACCATCGTCAAGGAAAACAAAGGTCGGGACGCAAAACGGGTTGTTGAACGCCGCGCCGTACCACTCAAGTGTGGTTTCTGTGTCTTTCTGCTTGCAGTTGTTTACGGGATCACCACCGGTTTTGGCAAATTTGCTCGAACCGTCATTCCTGTCAGCAAACTCAAGTAAAAAAAACACACACACACAAAAGAGATGACATGCAAATGTTTGGAGCGAAAAGCTTGACGCGAGTGATTTTGTTTTTGTTTGCGTTGCTTAGGGAGCTGCAGGAGAACCTGGTGCGCTCGCACTCGGCAGGTAAATGGCAGTCGCAAACACCAGCGTGCGAACATTTTCGTTCACCGATGACCGCAATTTGACCGCCGACAAAATAGCTGAGCTCGATTGTTTGGTTGAACTGCTTTCATGCGCCTCGGCGGCACATTTCCTTCGGGTCAGCCGTTCACTTTGAAGAGTTTCCACTTCTCCTCAGCGCTTTGCATGACGTGAGGCAGCCATTTTCTTCTATCGTCTGTTCCATGTTAGTTCAGTCAAGCAGTCGATCGATATCGATGCAGTGGCAACGAGGCCATCGCCGACCTCATTTCCATAGGAAATCGTCCCTCGGATTGGGATCGGGTCCGGCTATTATTGACGAGTCTCAGACTGTAAAGCAGGGGGTGCCCAACCTTTTTTGGACCAAAGATCTGCTTTTTATGCAGCCACGCTGCCGCCATCTGCCTCTTACGCAAAAATCAAGTCCACACAGGAGGTTGTGACTTTTGTAAAAAAGAAATTGAGTCCTGACGCGAAGGCGCGGAGGCGCACCGTCGCAGCATCTCAAGTGCAGAAAGTGTCGCGTTTGAAAACGCCATTCTTTGCCGGCCCCGTCGGTGAATTGTACAAGAAAGCAACTTGGAATGACAAATCATGGTGACAAAAGATATCCGGCAACGATTGCAGACCGCGGACCGCAAAAAACCCTCCGCTGATGCGGCTCGTGCGCCATCATCGGTTCGAGGGTGACCCGCTTTTATTTTTTTCCATACTTTCTTGCGGACTTTGTATCACTAGCGGCCGATCTAGAGGTAGGATCGGGCCGCCCAAGCCCGAGCCCGACCCGAAATTCGGGGTCAGGCCTTAAAATGTCAATCATTGCTTCGGGTTCGGGTCGGGTTCGACCTGTTTCGAGGCCGTGAAAAGTTTTGGCCACAAGAGACCGTGGTTCGCAAAAAACAGAAGTCGCCGACTGGACTAAACTCTTGCAATGACAATTCAAAGAACTCCTTCCAGTTTCTGTCGAGTATCCACCCGTCATTGTTGGTCTTCGTCTCTCTGCTTCTCTCTCTTAAAGTGCCGCGCTAGATTCTTAAGGACGTACTGCTGCTGTGGTTTACGGCCCGATTTTCTAGAGTCCTCACAAATAAAATATGAAATGTTGGGTTTGCTTCGGGCTCGGGCCTGCGAATCAAGTCAAGTGATCGGGCTCGGGTCGGGTCGGGCTTAAATACCCTCGGGCCAGTTCAAGTGGGGCTCTATTTTTGAGGACCGATCTTAGCGCTAGGCCGATCGCGGTCCACGCGCGATGGTGAACGCAGGTGTGAAACGGCCGCCCGTGGGCGTGTTTTGCGCAGGTGTGGGAAACCCGCTGAGCCCGGAGAGGACCCGCATGCTGCTGGCTCTGAGGATCAACGTTCTGGCCAAAGGGCACAGCGGCATCTCTCTGGAGACCCTCCGTGCCATGATCCAGGCCTTCAACGGTGAGCGCTGCCACCTTCTCTATCCCGGAGGCAGATCTTAGGAGCTGTTTCTTGATCCATTTTCCCGCTGAGCTTTGGATCGTTTTAGAGCAAAGTGAAACAAATGGAGCGACAAAGGTATCGGGAGGTCCTCGCATGTGGGCAGGGAGCGCCCCAGTTGCCGTTGCTCTTTCAGCCACCCGTTGACCGGGACAACCGGGCAAACGTACAAAAATGTGGGCGGCAGCATGTGTGTCGCGAGTGATGTCAGGAGTCCGCCGTCAGTTCGGCGGAAGGGTTCGGCTCATCGCGAACGTTCTCACTTTGTATTTGTGCGTCGGACTGGTTCTCCCGCCCTATCAACGGCCCAAAGCATCAGCGACCGTGGCTCTCCTTGCCCGCATGCCAGGGTATCGCTCGCATCCGCTAGCAAAACGTCACATGAAAAAAAAACCAGTCGGACTCGTGAGTCGAGGCGGCGCCGTGCCGTCTTGTTGTCGCTGGCTGACCTGACCTGACCTGACCTGACCTGACCGGACCTGACGTTGCAGCTTCCTGCCTCTCGTTCGTCCCCGAGAAGGGCACGGTGGGTGCCAGCGGAGACCTGGCGCCCCTGGCCCACTTGGCCCTGGGGCTGATGGGCGAGGGGAAAATGTGGTCGCCCAAGAGCGGATGGGCCGACGCCAAATACGTAAGATACTCGCGGAAGGATGCGAGGCGTGCTTGCCTTTGACGACCCTTGACTTTGGACGTGGGTTTTTTTTTTTTGTGTTCTGTGAACAGGTCCTGGAGGCCCACGGGCTCAAGCCAATATCGCTGAGGCCCAAAGAGGTAATGTTGAAAAACAACAGCTTGCGTTCGTTCCTTTCCCCCGCCGTGTTTGCACAAACGAGAAGGACCAAGCGTCCACCAGGAACACGACCAAAAGCGACGCCGCCTCGGCTGTTTTCGGAATCATTCCCTTGGTCTCACCCACCTTGTCCACTGCAGTGCTTTGGACTGGAGATCGATTTGAGAATTTCAATCTTGGGCGGTCACGCCGATTGTGAGAAACCAAAACACGGAGGTCAGGCACGTTTCGGCACCTTGCACTTAAACAGGCGATGCACGAGTACGCTAGAAAAGGTAGGACGTAGCCAGTGGGGTTTCAAGACAGGAAAACCTTGTCCTCGGGTGAAGGTCCATAAGCCAGCCTTCTAAAATGGTGGCACTCGCGGTGACCTGGTCACAGAGCCCAAAATTCTGCGGTGGATCTTGAAGGACCAGTCAAAATGCGGCTCGCAAACGGGGGGGGGAACTGAAGGAGTTGCCCATGTCATGACCGCGTCCTCCCCCCGGCAGGGCCTGGCTCTGATCAACGGCACCCAGATGATCACCTCGCTGGGGGCAGAGGCGGTGGAGCGAGCCCAGGCCATCGCCCGCCAGGCCGACATCATCGCCGCGCTCACCCTGGAGGTGCTGAAGGGAACCACCAAGGCCTTCGACAGCGGTGAGCGGCGGCGCCGCCGCGGGACCGTAGCGCATCCTTCCCCGACGGAGGCGGCAGCGTAAACACAGTTGACGTTTCCGATTCTTCAGACATCCATTCGCTGAGGCCCCACCCGGGACAAGTGGAGGTGGCCCTGCGCTTCCGCTCGCTGCTGGACTCGGATCACCATCCTTCCGAGATCGCAGGTGGCCGGATTTTCGCAACCAAAGGAGAACGGCGGCGTGGCGCTCCACGAGATGACTAAGGAAGTTGTGTGCGCTTGTGTGTCCAGAGAGCCACCGCTTCTGCGACAGGGTCCAGGACGCTTACACCATGCGTTGCTGTCCTCAGGTAAAGCGCCGCCGCCGCCGCGTCCCGTCAACGTGACTTGGAAATGATCCCGATGTGTCGGCGTCTGGTCTCTCGTTCCCGCTCTGCTCAAAAGGTCCACGGCATTTCCAACGACACCATCCAATTTGTCCTCAACATCATCAACACGGAAATCAACAGTGCCACGGACAACCCGGTATCCGCCCTGTCTTGAATCGCCCTCGTGGGCAGCGGAAGCGATGAACCGCGCTGGTTCGGGGGGTCGCCGAGTACCATTCCTGGGGCCGCCTCGTTTTCTGGACTAGTTTACGAGAATACGCGTTGTCTGTCACTCGGGCTATCCGTCCATCGGCGGTGGCTGTTTTTCTTTGCTTCGGTTTTTTTTCCTATTGGCCGTACCAGATGGTGTTTGCCAAAAGAGGGGAGACCATCTCGGGCGGAAATTTTCACGGGGAGTACCCGGCGAAGGTAGACGCGAGACGACCAACCGGCGGCTTGAAAGCTACGGCTTTTGTGGCGCTCTCATCCTTTCCGCCTTCCTGTCAGGCTCTGGACTTTCTCGCCATCGCAGTGCACGAACTGGCCTCCATCAGCGAGAGGCGGATCGAGAGACTGTGCAACCCGTCGCTGAGTGAGCTGCCGGCCTTCCTGGTCAACGAGGGGGGCCTCAATTCGGGCTTCATGATTGCACACTGCACCGCCGCCTCTTTGGGTGGGACCCCCACGTTCTCTTTCCCCCATCGCCCCCCACTGACTTCAACCTCCCTCACTCGTTTCCCATCCGTGTCCAGTTTCAGAGAACAAAGTTTTGTGCCACCCTTCCTCTGTGGACTCCTTGTCCACCAGCGCCGCCACGGAGGACCACGTATCCATGGGGGGCTGGGCTGCCAGGAAGGCCCTGAGAGTGGTGGAGCACGTGGAGCAAGGTAAGGGAACGGTCCGCCTCTTTTCCGTTGCGCAGCAGGCCCACCAACGGGGGCTGTCGGAAACTCCACTTCGACCTTAACTTCCAAGCTTCTGAATTGACGAGCTCTCGCTATCGGACCGTTTTTTGGGGGGGGGGTTTTGCTTTGCGCTGCGAGCCTCCGCTGGGTCTCCAGATGATGGCCTCTTGCTAGTCCACACTGTCGGAACTCAGATTCCCCAGAGGAGCCGGCGCAGCATCCATATTCTTCGACAATGACTCTCGGACTGAGGAAACGCAGCTTGGCATAAAATACTGTTTGTGGCAGCTGAAAATGTTGTTTGTTTGTATCCGGGGCTCAGTCCTGGCCATCGAGCTGTTGGCGGCCTGCCAGGGCATCGAGTTCCTCCGCCCGCTCCGCACCACCACGCCGCTGGAAAAGGTCTACGACCTGGTGCGCAGTGTGGTCAAGTAAGTCAAACACAGCAAAGGGCCAAGGTACAACAACGGTCCCGCTCCGGTGGAAGAGAGGCTCGGGATGGTTAATATTTAATATTTTTTTCCGCAGGCCTTGGATTAAAGACCGATTCATGTCCCCGGACATCGAGGCGGTGCATCGCCTCCTGCTCGACCAAAAGGCGAGTACTTGACCGGCCCAAATCTACGTCCGCCGCCCGCATCCCGTATTTGCCCGTTATTTCGTGACTGACTTATTTATCGACTCGCCGCAGGTGTGGGCCGTGGCCAAGCCTTACATTGACAAGTATCAGACGGAGTACATTCCCGAATCCCGTCCCGTCTCTCCGACTGCCTTCTCACTGGAGTCGCCTCCTTCGCCCAGGAAGCGCTGTCGCCACGACTGAAGCCGCGCAGTCCCAAAATGTGACCCGATATCAAGGCGCTAACACACGTCAGCGTACCGCATGACTTCTGAATTGATCATTAATGGCTTTTGAACTTGTGTCTATCCTGTTCTGATTTCGTTACCTCAGCCATTCTCCATAACTGTCTTCCAGTCTCATATTTTGAATGAAAATGACATATCTGAGGTAATTGTGTTAAATTACATTACAGACTAAATACTGTATAATAAAGTCTTACTCCTAGACTTCATCTGCCAAATTGTATTCATTATTTTTTTTCAACTTATCTAAAGGAGTTGAATCCGTGCGTCTACTTTCAAGAGTATTTTTAAGTGTCTCCCTACTTTTGCCAACTCAGATCTGCTCTAAACTCACTGCGAGTTGCTTCACTGCGATAGTTGACGCAATGTCGCCTAAAATAATTCTCGGAGGGTCTACAAAAAAAAATTCCTTCGAGCCGGATTTGAACCAGCGACCTAAGGATTTCAGCTGTGAGCCTCTACAGTCCTCCGCTCTACCAACTGAGCTATCGAAGGGACAAACCGAAATGCCGACTTTGGCTTTATGTTTCTTTATATTTCGAATACGCGCCACAAATGACTCAGATACGGTAATTTCTCAAGATCCACTTGACGCTTTGCGCTCAACAAACCGCGAAACGTTGTCTCTTCGCGTAGCGCAGAAGCGGAAGCTTGTCCTAGTTTATTTTAGCTTCTCCCGCTAACCACAGCTAACACGTCGAAGCATGAAACAAAAACACCTCGTCGCGTTCGTCTCCAGAAAACAAAATAACTTCATTACATTTGACGAACGACAACTTGTCAGGTAACCATTGACGTCATCATTCCTTTGTTCGTGATCTCATTGTACGGGAGTACTGTAGCTGTATTAGCATCAAGTGATTTTAACGAAGTCGAATGCCAGCCAAGGCACGTAATAACGATGCCAATCATTTATTCAGCACGGAAGCATTCGTCACAAATTAAGAACGAAAGGAAGACGCGCAGGAAGTACAGTACTCTTCTTAAAGCAGCAACTCCAAACACATCCGCTAGGTGGTGCCGTCGTAACGTTAGTGACGTCCCAACTCGGAGGGCCGACACTGGCAGTCGTGCGAGAAGGGGGTCGACATTCAAGGATCCCGGCCGTCCTAAAAAGGGCACCAGACTGCCCAGAAGCTTCTCTCTCTCCACGTCGTAGTAAGGGATGCCGTCAGGGAGCAGTTCAGCACTACAAAACCAAATAAATGTCAAAGCGCTGCATCATATTGTTACAGAGAGAACAAGTGGATGGATCACTCCTTTGGAAATCATTGCAATTTTTTTCCTGATAGATATCCACTTTTGAAGAGAAGTCAAGAGTCAAGTAACGATAATAATAATCGCGGTATGTTTTCGCACGCCAGAAAATGAAGCGGAGGGGCAGTGACTCTGGCTCGCGGGCCTTGAGTAGTAACCCTGCGCGGATCTCCCATTGGCATCGCCGACCAGACTGAAGTACTTGACAAGAACTCGATTCAAATCTAGTTGTTCATGTTGAACGAGCCGTGACTCCGCGTTGTTGGAAAGAGCAAAGAGGATTTCCCCACGGTTCATGTCAGCTCACTGTTCCCGCACTGGCACCGCTGTCACATTTTTAAGAACGGTCATGCCTTTTTGTTCACAAATTATTAGCCATCTATGTGTCATCCATTTGGATCATCCAACACACTGCTGTGTTTTTAATTCACTTTTGCAGGGCATAATGAATTTGTGTCAGGGAGAAAGAAAAAAAAGTCTTGGGACAAGTGTAAGGATGGAGGCCTGCTGCAAAAAAGCGAGTAACCATCCATAATGAATGCTTGCCTTGAAAAAAATCATGTAATTGCTTCTATAGAGGCATCAGACAGACATAAGGTGGTCCTCAATATACTTACGAGTACTGTAATTAGTTTCCATCTTACGTCACACCTAACTGTTGCCGGGCAGATTAGTGGTCCGGTACTCTGAAACGATGGTTCACTTGTTCTTGAATGTATTGATTCTGACTTTATGCTATACTGGAAAAATGTACTATCTGGGTTCTACAAAAGTAAGGGGAAAAAAACACTAAACAAACCTTCATTCTAAATTTAATAATCATTCTTGCTAAGTTCCATATCCACAAATCCAAATGGAGTAATTCAACACCTCTTTTTTTTTTTTTTTTTTCAAGCAGAAACAAAGCAGTCTCTGAGTTCTATTAAGGATTCCAAAAACAAGAAAGCTGTTCAGACTCTGGCTGTATGCTCCTTATTTGAAATTTTTGTTTAAAAATCCCCTGGCTTCTTTTTGTTTCAATGTTTGTAACAAGTACATGTATTAATAACGATTTCGTTTTGTTTTGTATTTACTGAGAATTGTATTGTGACTTTTTCAATAAAGATTGTTTTTAAAAAAAAAATGGTGGTCCAGGTACTTCACGATTTCATTTTCTGCCGCAGCGCCCTCTGTCGACGTGCAGTGGGACTGCTTGGGGGGGGGGGGGATACACAGGTGAGGACGTCTCGATCTCGTCCAACTTTGAGACCCGGCCAAGCAGCACACCCCGAAGCTTCCTGGGCAGTATCGGACGCCTGTGGCGTCCCATTTGTGGTCGCGGGTTGCATCTGAGTCGCTCCGGGTGACTTTGGGCGGACGTCGGAAGTGAAAGGTGCTCTGACGATTGTCCGCTTTGTGTCGCTTGGTGACGCCGCCCGACGTGGCTCGTGCTCCACTCGTGACAGAAGGCGCCCGAAAGGGGTCGAGGGGCCCCCCCCCCTCCCTTCTCGCCTCCTCCACATGACTTCGTTGACGCTCCTGTCCCCTTACCCCATTTATTTCTTCGACCAGGTGGGCTACCGCTCTCTCTCTCTCTCTCTCTCTCTCTCTCTTTTCTTCGTCTCTCTCTCGCTCTCGCTGCCGACAAGCCAACGACGAGTTGACTTGTCTGAATGAAAGTGCCCTCTTGTTCTAGCCTGCACCACCGCGAAGTAAGAAGGGCAAAGTTGCCAATGTGGGGAAACCCAAAGAGGAAAAGAAGGAAAAAAGGTAGGTTTGGTTTGGCGCCAAGTGAAAACTAGCTTGGCGACTCGCCACAACATTCACCTCCCCTCCACTTTTATGCTCCATACACGAACGAGGACGATTCCAAGTAGCTTTCGCCTTCGTTCTGTTCCAGAGAGACACGAGCCCCGGCTTGCTGTGTCAATCTTGATCGAATGATTAATTTTGTGTCACTTTATGAAGATGAGTGAAGTGAACTCATTAGTTGTTGTTTTTTTTGGGGGGGGGGGGGCGGCGCCGCCATCATCCAATATGGCGGACCCGCTCACGACCAGAGCCCTCCTCAAAATGGAGTCTCTGTATAGTTGTCTGTGCTTCAGTAACAATCACTTTTCTAAGGGCTTACCTGTCAACTTTTCGGAGCGCCAACCTGTATAAACTACCCAAAAAATCCTTATAAAGAGCAAAAAAATCCTTATAACATACCAAAGCATTTTATATGTCAAAATAACGGCAGAAAAAAACCCACGAAATTTTCAATGATATTTATTGTAGATCTCCATTATACAATGTCTGGTTAATGTCTAATCATCATTCTACTTAGTGGCATTACTGTGTTCAGAGTTGTATTCCTGCGTTACTTTTTTCACCAACTCCAAATGCTGACCCATCAGCAAAAAACAAAACAAAAAACGGAAATGTTCAGAATCCATATGATTTGTGCGATACTGCCATATACGTAAGATTCACCACAAAATCCGTATGAACTATGGCTAAACCGTATGAGTTGACAGGTATGTAAGGGCATAATGATAATAATAATAATGTTGTGAGGTGGTGTCGTTGTACCGAAGAAACTGCCCAGCGAGTGATGTGGGTGTCGTTTGCTCCGACAGGTCTGAAAATGGCAAACTATTGAAGCTTCTGAAAAAAGCAAAAAGCGACGATTTTCCGGAGACCTCGGCAAGGGAGGACACATGCGAAGATGACTCGGCGGAAGACGAGAACGAGGACCCGCTGGCCAGCCAGAAGCGGGCCGCCCCTCGCTTGCTGAACGAATTGGGTCGCCTGCTGTACCGCAACCGGGGCGCCTCGCTGCAGTTGGGCGATATCCTCAACTACTCGGCCGACGCCGCGCTCAAGCAACCCAAGGAGGCCAAAGATGAGGCCCGACGCAAGGCGGCCAGGAGGAAAAAGTCTCAGAAGAAACCCTCCAAAACAAACCAAGACGCAACAGGTCAGTCCGTCAGCTTGCTTTCAAGACCGTGCGCGCGGTTCTTTTAGCGCGTTTGGGTGGGAAAGCCACTCCGTCGGACTGCGGGAAACTTCCATTTTGGGCTTTTGCTAATTTTAGGAATTGAAAAAAAGTCCAGCGTGGGGCATTTGTACCTTGTCGATGACCGTCAGTAGTTGGCGACTTTTCCGCAATCTGGATTGTGGGCGCCATCATCGTCGGAAAAACTGGGGCTCTCAAGTCTTTTGCGGAGTCCATCAATGTCACCGTTGATCGAAGTGACGGATTTGACATGAGCGCCAATCCCAAAATGAACCAAGAGTGCAAAATATCATCCCGTCTTTTATAGCCAATGGCATGGGTAGAAAGTCGAGTTAGTAGGAAGAAAGTTTGCCAAATGGAACGAAAACATTCGATGCCATTCCACGCCCGGCCTCAAAGATGTTTTCTTTTTCCATCTCAGATGTTGCAGCGGTACCTCGCGAAGAGTCCGGTAAGTTCATTCCGTCAATGAACGTGCCGCAGCCGCCAAAGCCGCGTTTTACGCGGCGGCCGCCGGCCGGCAAAAACTGCGCTTTAGTGTCGTCTGTCTGAATTTCCCCACCGCTCAGCTGTTAGTCCCACGCCCACGGAAGACCTGATCTCCGGCAGCAGTCAAGATCCAGGTGGGTGGCGCTGCCGCGGCGCTCGTCTTTTGCTGCGCATGTTGTACACTTTGTGGTCTTCTTGCAGATTGGTTGGCTTTGCCGCTCCAGGCCTTGGGCGAAGAGACGCCTCCTGCCAGGAGCTTGTGCCAGTGGGTGGTGGAGAGACTCAAGGCCAGCACAAGTCCACAGTCAGTTCCTCCTTGACTCCGCTCCACGCATTCGCAAGATGTCGTATGAAAAAACACACGGGAAATGACATTTGGAAGGAATGAAACCGGTAGACGGAGACCTGTCAATTTCAGACGTGGTCATCGTCTTTCGATGTGCGCTGCTGCATTGTTCGAGCGCCGCGACATCGATGCTACTTGGTGTTAGCGTGAAGCCGGAAGACCGCCAGGCGAAGCTGCTCTCTGTGTTTGAATTCAAACGAATGACGATTGTTGAGCATCGCCGTTTGTCCATCCCGCAGCATCAAACCGCGAGTGATGGATCAGGTGCCGAGTTCTCCCATCCTCCGTCACTATGTCGACGCGAAGGCCGGAATCAAGACTCAGAGTCTACTAAGTGTCCTCAGCGAAGCCGACACCCCCGCCGAGGAAGCGACCCCGTGGCGGCCGCCCCCGCTGAAGAAACTGCATTGCAGGGTCGCCAACGGAAGCTCCTTCATCTAGTATCCTTTGCGCCGCGTTGTATTTATTTCTTTTGATCGAGCGCTCAGAAATATTTCGTCCATCCGTTGTCCGATCCGCTTCTCCTCACCAGGGGTAGCGGGCGTGCTGAAGGGGTGTCTTCGGAGAAGAGGCGGCCAATCACAGGGCGGCACACAGAGACAAACATGCGCTCACGCTCACAATCAACAAATATTCGATCTAGATTCAAAATAAACAAAACGATTACAGTCAAACCTGGGTTTTCGAACGTCTCTGTTCTCGACCAAATCAGGTTTGCGACCAAAAAGTTCGAGTTTTTATGCCTCGGATTACGACCGAAAATCGGTTCTCGACCAAACTGAGCGCACTTGAATGCACCATTTGACTCCTCTCGCTTTCCTTAGACAAGGAAGTGACGCTTCCTCATGTCGCTTTTCAATGTGAGCAGACGTGTTCAATAAACATTTTTTTTTTTTAAGCGTGGTTTCGGTTTTCGAACAAATCGGTTTTTGAACAGCCTCAGGGTTCCCACGGGTCCTTAAAGTTCATTAAAATCCATAAAAAAGAAGTTGTAAAATGATGTTCTTAATTGTCCTTAAAAAAGTCCTTAAAAATGGCTAAATTAGCCCTCAAAAGTCCTTAAAAGCTCCATCAATAAAAAGCAAGTGAAAGAGTGCGAACCCTGAGCCTTCTGGAACGAATTATGGTCGAAAACCGAGGCTAGACTGTACTGAAGTTTATGAAAGCTAAACAAAAATGAAGCATTTTTGAAAAAAATGAAAAAGCATAAACCTGTTTAAAAAAGTCCTTCAAGCTAACTGAAAAAAACCCCAACAACCTCAAAACAAAAAAAAATATCCAACCATCCCGAAAAATCCCAAAGTGTGATCACCCAATGCCGGTTGCTCCCTCGTGACTCGCAGTTCATCGCAAGAGTTACAGTGCAGACCCGCCGCCTGTGATATCGATAATGCCGCAATAGATCAAATAAATACATAAGAAATGAATCGGTCAATAAACGAGTCTGACCGAGGCTTAAATTTCATTGGTCCAAAGAAACCTGTCCCGGCAGCAGAAAGGCCGCCGGCCCCTTAACGCCGTCCCCTCAGCTACCCGTCGGGCAACATGGCCGTGTGCCACAGCCACTCGGGTCTTCCGTCGGGAGGCTTCTGCACCAACGTGTTCACCGACAGCCACGCCCCCGTCATCCTGGCCACCATCACCGCGTTGGGCCACGGTTCCGCCTCTCACCCCGTCAGGTGGCCTCATCGCTCGCGCTCGCGCAGCCTTTCTGGACGGCGCTTGGTTTAAAACGACGGATGCCCCTTTTCCAGCTCGGCGGTGACGGCCTTGTGGGACCAGCACGGCGGATTCCTGTGCGACCGGGAGGGCAACCTTAAGAAGGAGTGGTGCTGGAAGAGCGACCAAGAACAGGAGAAGATCGTCGTCAAGGTGAACACGTGTGTTTTTCGTTTTGCCGAGGATACGCACGCTAAAGCCCGTTGCTGCGCGTTGGAAGCCATGAATTCCTCCGAATCCGCAAAGGCGTGGCAAACGTGTAACCTGTTTGTGGTTGTCGCGCAGCTGGCAAAGGGCATCTCGCTGCGGCTGCTGAGCGGCACCACGGCGCTGCTGTCCTTCAAGTGCGAGGACAACAAAGTTCAGCTCCCGCTCTCGGTCGTCCCGAGCGCCGCAAAGGAAGCGGTGAGAGTGACAACACTTTTTTTTTCTTTTTTCTCATGTGTTCTGAAATTGGGATTGCGTTCTGGAGCAAGTACAGCAACTCGTCATTGCAATTTCTTAAGAGTCATGCACCCAGACTATCGGAACACTTGCAAAATGATCAACATTGACAGGGTTCCCACGGGTCCTTAAAGTTCATAAAAATCCATAAAAAAAGACGTTGCAAAATGATGTTCTTAATTTTCAGGGAAAGCTTCTAAAAATCAAGAAAAATCCTTAAAATTGTATTTTTATTCAAAAATAAATTAAAGTTTTATATTTTCTAAATTACAATTTTCCTTCGTGTACTTTATTTGAGATGAATGCAAGTTTTTTTTCATTTTCCCAACTGTAATACAGGTAGGAAAATGAAAATTTGACATCCAGTATGTCAAATAAAGGGTTAGCTGATTGGCCCTAAAAATAAAGATGCGCCTTTCCCTTGGCAGCAATGATTTGAACACCAGCTCAGTGAGATGTGGCTTTCTGTTCATTAAATCCAACGTGAATCCCCTGCTGAACGGAGAAAAAGTCCTTTAAAAATGACCAAATTAGTCCTCAAAAGTCCTTAAAATGCCCATCAATAAAAAGCAAGTAGAAGAGTGGGAACCCTGAATTTGACCTTGACTTTGCCCAGTGACCATGCCCCCCCCCCCCTTTCCCAGGAGGTTGACCAGGCGTTCCCGGAGGCGTCGGCGGGGACCTTGTCGGCGCGTTGGAAGAAAGGATGTCACGTGATGGGCGAGCTGAGCAAACTTCGCAAGAAAATCCGAGACATCCTGAACGCCTGGCTGGACTATTATCGCACCGCCACCGGTACCCGTCGCCTCGCACGCCGGTGAAAATCGACCAACGGGAACCGAGTCGCTCTTCGGGGGCGAGCGCTCAGGCCGCAGCGCGGGCCACGCGGCTCTCGCAACGCCTCCGGGTAATTACGGTCCCCTCCCGTGTTGCGTGTTTGCTCGTGTGCAGGCCTCAAGCGCGGTGAGAAAAAGCCAAAGGTGGCCAGGGGCAAGCACAAGAAGCGGGCGCTGTTGGCCAAGAAGATACTCGAGCGGGCCCACGGCAAGCTGGCCAAGGCCAACGAAAAAGTGCCGGAGAAACTCGAGCAGCCCACCAAGAAAACGCCACGGGAAGCTCCGACCAAGACCAGGTCTGGCCCACGTTCACGGGAAGGCGATGCTATACGCCATGGCGCTCCCCAACCGGTTTCATGTCAGACACTATTTTCTCTGATGGCAAAATACCACAAAATGATATCATTTGACCTGCACCAAAACTGCGGTATTTTCGACACCTAATCCTAAACACGAATCATGACACGAGGAAGGTTCTATCTGGTCGCAACGCTCTCTAATCGCTATGGTAACATTTCAACGTGCCTTCAAAATAAGATACGCTGCAAATACAAAATACATGAAAAATACGATTCACCATCGCCGCGCATTATGCAGAGTGGGCGCGGTGCGTCGGAATCTAACAGGGTTCCCACGGGTCCCTAAAGTTCATAAAAAAAAGAAGTTGTAAAATGATGTTCTTAATTGTCCTAAATTTTCAGGGAAAGCTTCTAAAAATCAATAAAAATCCTTAAAAATGTATTTTCATTTGAAAATAAATTTAAATTTTACATTTTCTACATGTTTGGATGACCTTTGGGTGCTAATGCAAAGCGTTGTGAATGTTTGGCAGGGTCCCCGCAAAGAACACCAAGGAGCACAGCATGTTACAGATTGGACCCCTGCGTATCCTCGGCAACATCAAACAAGAGTAAGACCGCGGCTGTGTTGGATGTCGTTCCCTGGAGTTGGCCCATTTCTTGTGCGACTTCAACGGGTCAAAGGGTGGCAAACTCATTTGAGCTCAATTAGCTTTCAAAGTCATTTGCTTTTTTGGTTGTTTTTTTTCCCCCCAGACAATGAGAAAGACAAAGAGAAAAACTCTTAGCGAGCTGACAGTTTCGGCTGTTCCTTCGTTACAACCAGTGAACGATTGCCAACATGGCCCATGTTTGCTTGCGTTCAAACTGCTTAGAACATGTTTGTAAGCCTAACCGCGACTCGCCGACCCCCCCCCCCCCCCCCCCCCCCCCGGCAGGTTAGTGGTCCTTCCAGACCATTCCGTCTCGCGCGTGTCCAGCCTGCCTCGCTTCCCCGCGCAGTCGGGCCTGCCGCCCTCGGTGCCGCTCACCGTGTGCCCGCTGCTGCTGCGGGCGGCCCTGCTCCGGCAGCTGAAAGGCCAGGCGCCCAAGAGGTGCTGCTGCAGCACGGCGCTGATGCCCGTGCTGCTGGACGCGGAATACGACGCCTTCATCACGGGCCAGCCGCAGCACAGCCAGCAGATCCTGGTGGTGGTGGTCACGCTGCCCGTCAAGCCCGGGGCCACGCCCGAGCAGGACGCCATCCAGCAGCTCTACCGCAGGAGCAACAGGAAGAGGACCATGCCCTGCGCCCAGGTGAGCCCGGCCGCTTTCCACCAAAAACCCGCTCAAAGTCGCTTCAAGTAAAAACGAATTTTTAGCATGGCGACGGGTGGCTCAAAGGTGGAGTCCGTCCCGCACCGACATTTGTGCTTGTGCCTGCTCCTGACCAAATGATAAAAAGGCGCTCTTTTGCCATTCAGTGCCAGATGGACTCCTTTCGTCTGGTGAGGTACGAAGTGTCCACGGGGGCCTTGGGCTGCCCGGTGGACAACATCCTCTTGCAGCATCGCCACAACGTCGCCGCCGGCATGATCCTGGTCAGTATGGGCCACGCCCCGCACGTCAACATGCCCAAAATAATGCAAAATACGCAAAATACACAAGATGGAGGTTCAACTCACCTCGTGGCCCAGTCGCCGTGTTTGCTTTACTTTCGGATCAGAAGTCATTTTATGCTATTCAATGTGCTCAAGTATTGTTCTTAAACAAACGAAAAACCTGAAAAAAATGATTTTTTTAATTCAATATAAGACTTAAAAAAAGCCATCCAATCAATTCAAATGTAATGTCAATGTGTTAGATGTACATCCGAGGGCGACTGATGTTTTTGGACTACGTCTCCAGCGGTCGCACCTGCTCCGCCTCGGACCTTCAGAAGCAAATTTTGAGAACCAGGGAGGACTACAGGTTGGGTGTCAGCCTCCCTCCCGATTACAAATTCAGGTAGGAGGAGCAACCAAGTCGGCACAGTCAATGGTCTGAGATGAATGTCATCCCTCGTCCTTCCTTGATGCTTGCAGCGAGAGCGCAAAGGTCAGCGTGGGCTGCTCGGAAGCCTCCAACGCAAATAAAGTGGAGGAATCGGCGCCGACGCTAACCAATGACATCGCGTTGAATCACTCGCCGGAAAAAGAATACGTCGGCGAGACGACGTGAGTCCACCGGAAGAGGTGACGTCCTGGCAAAGGACTTTTTCAACGGCTCGGCTTAGACCGTACGCTAGTCGTTACGGTCTGCCATTGACTTGACGAGAAAATAATAATAATAATAAAGAAAGAAAGAAACCTTCATCCAATTTCCCATCACCATGTTTTTCTCCAATTTACAAACTTCAGCTACACCGTCTGCGCCTCCAGCAGAAGAGTCTCCGGGTGAACCGAAAGCCTGGACGAGTCGAGTGAGCCGTCTTCGCCTCTCTCAGAAGGCAATGTTGATGATGATGATGATGAATGTTACGGTTTTATAATATGTGAACTGTTGTCATCTTTGTCTCAAATATGTCATGTATAAATACAGGGTTCCCACGGGTCCTTAAAAGTTCATAAAAATCCATCAAAATACAAGTTGTAAAATGATGTTCTTAATTGTCCTTAATATTCACGGAAAGCTTCTAAAATCAATAAAAATCCTTCAAAATGTATTTTTCATAAATTTTTTTCCTAACTAATGCAGGTAGGAAAAGGAAAATTTGACATCCAGTCTGTCAAATCAAGGGTTAGCTGGTTGGCCCTCAAAATCAAGATGTGCCCTTCCTTTGGCCGCAATGATTTGAACACCAGCTCAGTGATGGGTGGCTTTCTGTTCAGCCCGCATATTGCTGAGCGGGCATTAAATCCACCGTGAATCCCCTGCTAAATTGAGAAAAGGTCCTTAAAAAATGGCTACATTAGCCCTCCAAAGTCCTTAAAAGGTCCGAAAATAAACAAGTGGACGAGTGGGAACCCTGAAATACTGTGAACCTACTTGAAGCATGCACACAAAGTGTCTGGGCTAAATCACTCTTTCCAACTCTGGCGACACATTTAACAAACAAATCTCTGAGGAGGAGCAAAGAAAGGAGGATGGATTTTGCTGATCTGTCAATAATCTGCAATTCTGGTGACTGTGATATATTTTTGGTTGTGTTCGTTGATGGAGAACTGCTGCAAATGTCGAGGTTGGAGGAAAATGACGTGTTCGCGGTGTCTCTTGCTTGCATAATAATGGCACCCATCCCAGGCAAGTGCAATGTTTGTCTTACTGTAATGCCACACGTGGTTCAAATGCGTTTTTGTGTATCGTTTTGTTCGGCGTCGCGGGTCCGAAATGCATCGCCCACTTTTCCGATCTTGAACTTGATGCTGATCTTTTCAGAAAATGTCACATTTTACCATCTGTCTCAATTTTAAACTACAAAAAGATACACTTTATTAAAGTTGATTCCGAAAAGACTTTTTTTTTTTCTTTTTAACGCTGCTTGAGCCTTACCAATACAAATTCCTGAAGCTTAAATGTCTAGTAGTTGATGTCTTGTCAATCATCTCGATTCCCCCCCCCCCCACACTGCTAGCAAAACAAACAAAAAAGGCCCACCCAATGTTTTCCCAACGCATGTTTCGGAGCATTCTGGCGCCCCCTACAGTTTTCGGGTGTCCCTACAAGAAGCAGAAAGCCGCAGGCGGCGTCGGACTCGAGTCGCTCGAAGCTTTTCGCGGACTCGGGAGTTGTCGTTCTTGTCGCCGCTCTCGACTTGGAGCACGACGACGCACAAATGTCCGCGGCGGACATCTCGTGCTGACCACTTGGCCAGTTGGCACCCGGACATGAAGTTGGGCGGAAAAGTCGACGGACCGACGCCATGATGAAGTCAGGTAAGAAGTCAATCGGAGCCTTCGCCGATCGGCCGGCGGCGGTTCTTGTCGCCCGTCGCGCGACGACAAGAACGAAACGTGACGTGACGTGACATGCTAGTTCCCACTTGACCGGTACGACATGTCGCCTGGTTCTTTGGCACCGGTTTCGAGCTGAATGCCGAACGTGTTGAGAAAGGTTGAGGGCAGGTGCCAGTTGAGGATTCGCCGCCTCATTTGGAGTCCACTTGGACGTTTCTTGCTTCAAGAATTTGTTCATATCACACACAAAAAAATGGCGGGTGTAAACAGCATTGAGATCAAAAATAGTAGTGATTTGAAGATGACGTCACGATGATCATGTAAAAAAAAAAAAAGACACCAATTTTGCACCACCGTTTGATAATTAGTCACTGCATGCTGAAGGAAGGGAAGGGAAGCGAAGGCTTTGCCAGTCGTACCAGTTTGTATGACCTCCGACCCGCTTCCCTGACTCCCGAACCAAACCTCCCGCTCATCATTATCATCATCCTCCCCATCGTGGACCTTGAGTTGGATTACTCGGCGTGGCGTGGGACAGAAAATCCGCGGTGATATTTGTTGCACCCTAGGTTGGGATCGCCAAGCAGCTTGTCACCGTAAAAACGGTGACCCCCACCCGCCGGGGCAACATCTGGCATCCACCCCGAAACAGATTCATCATCCAATTTGGATATCCTGGGGGGGTCAGGTTGGATTTTGTTTTTCAGCGGAACTCTGATCCCTTTGGTTTCACTTTTTACCAGTGTTGCAATTTGCAATCCGCCCTTCGCGTGGAATGTCAAGACAAAAGCGTCGGTCGGCCTCCCAAGTTTTGCCGCTTGTGCCGCCGGACTTTGTTTTCCTGCTTGGTTTTTGACGGGATTTGTTCATCTGTGTGTGTGCGCAGGCACGGACAAGCCGCCTCTGGCCCCGAAACCCAAGCTAGCCCAGCGACAGCCCACGGCGGCGTCTCCCCCGGCGCCCCCGAGGAAGACGAGACCGCCGCTGGCGCCCAAACCCAACCTGGCCGAGCCCGACTCCAAAGCCGCCGCTTCAAAGGCCCCGGCGACGAGCGCGGCCAAAAGCCCGCCGCCGGTCGGCCTCCTCAACCCCCAAAACGCAATACGGACTGACGACAAAAAGCCAAACTGGGATGACATCGTTCCCGTTTGTCTGTGCAGCCAGAAAAACTGTCGCTGCGTCCGCGACGGTCACGTCGACCAAACGGAGAGACGCTTTCCCGCCTTTGCCCGCATCTGCGGAGAGAAAGGGCGGCCATCCGAAGAGGGACGTCCCCCCTGCGTTCGCCGCCGATGGCCCCAAACCTCTCCGAGACCCTTCGCCGGCTTCCGCCGAGAACCTCGGCCAAAACTCGAACGCCTCCCGTCCGCCGGTGAGAGTTGGACAGCTTGTACTCAGAGGCTCCGGCGGCCATCGGGCAGACGCTCGCGCCGCAACCCGGGACGCCGGCGGCTTTCCGGAGGACGACGCCGATGAGGCTCGGCCCAAAAAACAAGCGGCGACCGTCCCCGTCCCCGTCCCGGTTCCACGGAGACAGAAAAACACCTCGCCGGCATGCCAGGAAAAGGGGGCGCAGGAGAGGGAGGAAATTCCAGCCGGCCAAAAGCGAGCGCGACCGGCCCCGACGCCCAGGACCAAGCCTTCTCTCGCCGCACCCGAAAGAGGGTCGAGTCCGGCTCGGCCGGCGCTCCGAAGCGACGTGGATGAAGAAGACCTGGGCTGCGACAGCCCCGCCTACCACACGGAACTCTCCGTTGACAGGGAAGAAGAGGAGCCGGCGCGGACGAAGAAGACGGAAGCTCCTGCGCTCGGAGAAGCTCTGCAATCAGCGGCTCGTGCGACAAATCCTTGGAGCGTCGCGGCGGATCTTCCCCCGCCTCCGGAGAAGACGGCGAGAACGCATGAAAGCAGGCCGGCGGCGCCGCTGCGACGACGCAGTTCCTTCTCCGGGACGGAGCGAGTCCGTCCCCAGGGAAGGAGGAGCTCTTTCAGGAAGCTGCTGGATTTCAAGCTGTCAGCCCAGCTCGGGGCCAAAGGCTCGCCGCCGCCGCCGCCGCCGCTGCCGCCGCCGCCGCTGCCGCCCGATGAGCGGGTCGGACCCCGCGATCCCCTCGGCGCGCTCGGCGTGGAGCAAAGCGTCGACGCGGAAGAGCCAGATGCCAACTACGAGAACATTTGCTACTACGAGGAGATCTCCGATTACGAGAACGTCTACTTCGCTGGCTCGGACGGTTCCAGTGCCACCTGGCAGAGTTTGTACGACGACGACGGCATTTACGAGGAACCCGAGGTGTATTTGTACCCGGATAAGAAGAGCGACGACGACAGGTGCCCGAGCGTTTTGGGTTTTTTTTTCACTCGTCCGATGAAACGATGACAGGGGGGATGTCAGAACTCCGCTTTCAATGCCAGTCGGAACCTCCGGTCGTCTATCGCTAGTTTCGTCAGTTTCCTAAATTTAATCGGCAGCTTTTCCCGAAACATTTCAGCGCATTTTGGCTGTTTGTGGGTCAGGGCCAGTCCCAATGCGAACCGCCGGGGTCGACCGGACGGAAAATCAACAAGTTACAGTCAAACCTCGGTTTTCGTACTTAATCCGTTCCAGAAGACTGTTTGAAAACCGAATTGTTCGAAAACCAAAACCATGTTTCCCATTGGAATCAATGTCAAAATTTTCAATCCGTTCCAAGTCAAGAAAACAACTTTTTTAAACCACTTTTTTTTTTACAATTTCACACCATAAACTGTACACATGTAATAGGAGAGCAGATAATATGTAAAATACTGTCCAAACAAACTGTAATCTGTTTTATTTTCACCAATTTTAACATTAGCATAGTA
Source organism: Hippocampus abdominalis (assembly GCA_018466805.1). Lineage (NCBI taxonomy): Eukaryota > Metazoa > Chordata > Actinopteri > Syngnathiformes > Syngnathidae > Hippocampus > Hippocampus abdominalis. The sequence continues at coordinate 313,277 of CM031697.1, read as the reverse complement.
ACATAAAAATCGAAGGAACATCTACACGAGGTAGCGTCGCTACACGAGGTAGTGAAGCCGAGAGGAGTGAAGTGATGCATTCAAGTGCGCTCAGTTACTTCGAGAACCGAAATTTGTTCGTCATCCGAGGCATAAAAAACTCAAAATTTTAGTTGGAAAACCGAATTGTACGAGAACCGAGACTTTCGAAAACTGAGGTTTGACTGTATTTCAATCGAGTGGTCGGTTGTCCGACCAGATCCGTAATCAGCGATTGTTTTTTTTCTTTTTTTGGTGTTTGGTTAAATTCTCCTTCCATCCAAGCGTTGTGCGGGGGACCCGCCAGGAGCTTGTCGACGTTTTGGCCACAAATCGATGGCCCATTCCCGACGCTTTCGGTCAGACCTCATGCGTGAAGCCATTTCAAAGAAGCGTTTCTTTGGATCAGATGCGGTCCAAGGCAGCAGTTCAAGTCAGTCCCGCGCATCTCGCTGCAAAAGCAAACGGAACGCAGCTCGTGGCTGCCGCCCCTCGAAATTTGCGATGCTCTGCAGTCGCAGGTTCCCATTTTGGGGACTTTGCGCTCGAGCTGTCGAAACGGCAGCGACTTGCGTCTCTTTCAACCGGATTTCTGGAGCGCTTTCAAACAGCCTTTCACTTTCACTTGGCCTTTCGGTGCAATCGCTTAATACGAAAGCTCAATCGCATCTACCAACAAGTAAAGTACAAAATATGACGTCAGTGCAGTTCGTCACTGGCATGTGGGCGAGGCGAACAACGCTATCTGTCTCACAAAATCAAGTCTTTGCAGTCACGCCGGACAATGCGATACCTTTTACAGCTCATGAGCATTCACGCGCACGACGTTTCCAGTTTCAAACATCAACTCTCCGCACCTAACAACAAGTCGGTCATTTGCTGTGAACGGGTCGGCGGATTACGCCGTAGGACCGTGCGCCGTCTCCTGCGCCTTAGCCTAGCATGCTTTCGTTTAGCTTAGCGCGCCGCTACCTCAATGTGACCGCCATTGACGGTCACATGCTCGAAAACACGTCGAGCAGCTCGCAAAAACGGATGAGTCACGGCTGTTGTCAACATGCCGCGCTCTGAGTGTGCGTGCGTGTGTGCGTGCGTGTGTGTGTGTGTGTGTGTGTGTGTGTGTGTGTGTGTGTGTATGTTTGCCGGCTGTGTTTTGAGCAGAAGTTCTCTGAGCGAAGAGCTGGACGACTGCACTTCCGATGATGACTTTCTCCTGCCTTTTTCCGACGAGGACGACGAGGAAGATGAGAGCTCGCTCTCCAGTAAAGGGGACGCAGAGCAAGCGGAGGCAAGTGCGGCCGGGAAAGCCACGGGCGCCGGCGGCAGTTGCCTTTGTTCCACCGACGCGCTCAGAACTCAAATGGTGCTTCGCCAGCGTGTGTTTTCTCATAAGAAAGCGAGAATAAGAGAATAGTTGAAGGGTGAACAAAGCACCGTCAAATGTTGGACATCACACAATCACCAAACGTCTGCTCGCTCGACGCCCAGTTTGGAATGCAAAGTGCCAACGACAGGCTAGCTGCTTTCCTCTGGCTTTTTATTTATTTATTTTATTTTTTTAAATATGCAGTCAAACCTCTGTTTTCGTACTTAATCCGTTCCAGAAGACTGTTCGAAAACCGAATTGTTCAAAAACCAAAACCATGTTTCCCATTGGAATCAATGTAAAAAATTTGAATCCGTTCCTAGTAAAGGAAACAACTTTTTTAAACCACTTTTTTTTTTACAATTTCCCACCATAAACTGTACAAATGTAATACGAGAGCAGGCAATATGTAAAATACTGTCCAAACAAAGTGTCATATGTTTAATATTCACCAATTTTAACATGAACATAGTAACATAAAAATTGAAGGAACATCTCTCTCTCTCTCTCTCTCTCTCTCTCTCTCTGTCGTGGAGCGTGCGCCTCTCCCAGCTGTCATCAGGCAGTAGGCGGGGCATTTCGGCATCCCGAACTCCTTCGCCAACACAGACACACGCACACCTGACTCATATTTTGCGATCAAATCTTTCTTAAAATTCTATGGTTTTGCACACTATTTTCCTCTTTTCTTCACCAGGTTTAGCACTTGCACTTGCTTTCTTTGATGCAAAAATAACAGTCCGATATATTACGTAGTTCTCACCAAACACGTCTGCTTTAAAAAAAAAAATCTTTATCGAACAATACAAATTAGTCTGCTCACAATGGACGCTACACAGGAAGCGAAGCCGAGAGGAGTGAAGTGACGCATTCAAGTGCGCTCAGTTAGTTCGAGAACCAAAATTTGTTCGTCATCCGAGGCATAAAAAAAACTCGAAATTTTTGGTCGAAAACCGAATTGGTCGAGAACAGAGACGTTTGAAAACCGAGGTTGACTGTAAATTGCTCTTGCCCCCCTGAAATTGGATGTGTTGACACGTATGATGTCCCGCTGAGCAAAAAAGAATCTTCCTCATTGACGCCACTTTGATCCCGCGTTGAGGAAACCAAGACCTGGATGGCGCCGGCTTGCTGGAATTCGGTCCCAGTGGCCTTGGCACATCCCAGCATGCGGACTTGGTCCCAAACCCGATTTGGAACTTGGGTCTTGGAACTGGACACTGAATTGGAATCGGAGCGGCAAATGGGTGCCGTTGTCCAACTCGACTCAAGTTGAGCCCCCTCCCTGCTCTTAAAACGGTCCTTTGCGCCTTTGTCACACGCCGCCATTCACTTTCATTTGAAGTCGGCCGATCCTCCATTCCAGTTGGTCCAAAATGCCGTTGCTCACCTCTTGACTGGTACTCTGATCAAGAGGGAGTGCGTCACTCCTGCTTTGGCTCCCCATTTTAGAGGGTTTTTTTTTTGAAGAAGATCCTCTGATTGTTTTTTCCCCATCTTGAAATGACCTGCCCCCCCCCCCCCCCCTCCTCTCCTTTTGAAGTTATGCCCTTGGGTTGAAGTGGAACTGTATTTTTTTTGTCTTTCTTTCTTTTTTTTGGAAACTGACGTGTTGTCTTCAGCTTTTCTTTCTTATGTTTTGGGCGTTAGATGGCGAGTGGCCCCGCGAAGCGCAAGATCCATCACATCGCCACTGAAATGATGACCTCCGAGAAAGCGTAAGCCGCTTTTCTTGTCGTACGGCCGTTTGTTGACGTGGTCAACTTTTTCGTGATTTGGACTACAATGTGTAACGTTTCCCTTTTGGGTTGCTTCGTAGGTTTGTCGACGTCCTGAAGCTGCTTCATGTGGTAAGCGACCTTTTGCCTTCCGTGTCAAGGTTTGGCTTCCTCAAAGACTTTTGATTTTTATTTTTTTTTCCTGGCAGTCTATTTTTCTTTTGACGCCTGCTTGTACCGAGTTTGCCGTAGTGTCAATCGTTTCATTTTGTTGATTGACCCACACGATGCTGTTTGTTTCGACCTTTGACCTGTCACCAGTAAGCAGCAAACGGACAAACGGACTCCCACCAAAAAGTGGAGAAAACAACAATTGGGTGAAAATTAAACACGTCAAGGCCAACAGTAACGTGCGCTCATATTTCATGCGACTCCTCAATCTCAAATGGGAAGCGACGCAATACCGCCACCTACAGCGATCTGCTGGTCATCACAGGGGGCGTACAAATGGGAATTTTGCAGACAAGCTGGACGAGAGCCTTTTACGTGTTGACCTATTACAAAAAAAAACAACAACAACAAACTATTTTGACGAATAGATTTGTCAATGGCAATAAATCGTCTCTGAACGTCCACGCCAGTGAAGAAGGACAGTCCATTTCGGAGTCCGCACTTCTTTAATTTGACTCGTGTCACGTCAATGCGTTCAAAATCAATTCCGGTGCCTCAAGTGACTTTTGAGATGTCGCTTTCAATTCGCCGATGTCACGTTAAATATGCATCGCCCGGTTTTGACGACGTGAAATGGGGAAAAATGACCATCGGTGCTTCGTTCCTCAATTATTTGATTTCTTTGAAATGCACACAAAACCATCTGCAGGCTTGGAAGTCGCGATGCGAGACTCAAGTCCTTGTTGAATTTTGGATTTTTTATTTGATTTTTTTTTAAACAAGCACCCGCAGTCGGGTGGCAGTCACACTTGCCTAAAACGCAAAGCCCGAGCTCAGCAAGGGTTTCATTTCCTGTGCTGGAATCTTTTGACTCACGCCTTGCCGGGCTCCCCAAAGACGCTCATGTGAGCAGATGTCAGCGCGCGCCGCAGACGGCAAGTATCAGTCGGCCCGTGTGCGGAAGACGCGGTGACGCGCGGTCAAACTGAGTCAGCGCGAATGCCATTGCTCATCGCTCCCTTCTTCAAGCTCCTCGTCCACTGAAACGCGCCGCAGTTTATGGGCCGACCTCCGCCGAGGCCCAAAACTTGGGTTGGGGACCAAATGTCAGGGACGTGCGGTCAGGGGAGGCAGGTGAGGCAGAGCCTCACCTCTGACTGCGCATTGCATTGCGCAATCATTTGGTTGATACGTGCCGTATACAGTGAAACTCCTCTACAACGAAACCTACATGGGCGAAAAATACCCCCTTAGTGTGAAAAAAATCTTCATGCATTAATGTGTGTGTGTGTGTGTGTTTACATCCGAGATCAAATTTGCTACAGTGAAAAACCCCCTGTTGTGAAAATTTTCACTGTATCTGCATGTCGCAAATACAGTATAATGTTTAGCCAATTGAAGAAGCTCCCCTTTTTGGTTGAGATATATTTGTAAATCTGACACTAAAGCAGTCAGTGCCTCGCCAACCATCAACCTCACCAGGCACGCCACTGCCAAACGTCCGTCTCTTCGCGCAGGGGGCGCCTGAACTTTTTCCTTATGAGGGCCGCATACGGAAAAACGGATGGACCAAAGGGCCGCTGTTATTTTAATCGCTAAAAATAAAATAAAATCAAAAACATCCCTTGAACTTGGAGCCCGAATGACCGTCATAGCGAGCGTTGTTAAGTAAGGTTTTTCCGGCCTTTGGGTCTTCGTAGACCACCAAGCGATCTCCCATGCAATTTCACGTCGGAGTTGGCCCACAGGCGTCAAGATTGGGTCATGAGTTTGAATCACTCTTATCTCATCACCGCCAGCGGACAAGTTTTGTCGGCGGTTTCTGATGTGCGATTCCCCCCGCAGGACTTCCGCGACGCGGTGGACAAAGCGGCGCGTCAGAACGGCAAAGCCGTCATCGAGGAGCGCACGCTGGACCAGATCCTCTACTACCTGCCGCAACTCTACGAACTCAACCGGGGCCTGCTGCAGGAGCTGCGCAATCGACTGGACAAATGGTAGCGAGCCCACCTCGGTTTGCCCCGGAAATCGCTTTGCAACACGTCGAGACTGAAATCCGATGGGATCTGAGCATCGCGGGCGCTCATTGGTCGGCTCTGCCGCCGCAAATCGAACGGGGCCGCTGAATTCAAAGGATTGCGCGCGTGGAACCGAGATCCCGATGGAGCCCCGCTGCTTCTTGGCTCCCATTTGAAAGACGCCTTCGGGTCCCCATCAAAGCAAACCCTGCCGGAACTTGGGCGCCGAGGCTCTGGAATGTGACGCCGTCGGTTTCTCGGGCCAAAGGTGTTCTGGCATCCGGCAGCTCAAAATACTTGACAATGACTCACCAGCGTAGGCTCGTTGTCTTCAGCGGGCCGAAGGAAGAATGTTGACGATTCTTTGGCCAAGTGCGGCGTGACGTCCGCAAAAGCCTCTGATACCATCGCCGTCTGATCTCCGGCCAACGAGCCGCCGCGCCATTTTTTTTTTTACTCCCCAAAAATGCACGGTCGGCGATGTTTTCGTGGAACGCCGCAGCTCCGAAATGCGCTCTTGGTGGTCTGGCGTGCTTCTCATATTTCTTTTGCGAACCGGAAATAGGACTGCTAATAGATACTCGGCTAACGCGATTAATTCGATTGCACACGAAATTCAATCAATCCGCTGTCAACGGCCTGCCGGCTCTGCGCTCTCATTGGCTGGCACTGCTGTCACTCAGCAGGCTGAGCCCCGCCTTCTCAAGCCATACACACTCAAGGTCGCAGATGCGACCCCAAGTGGACAAACGTTTTCATGCCAAATCAATCTTCGTCCGATGGATTGACTGCATCGTCTGTGGAATATCCAATCGGGTTCTCACTTTCGTTTTTTTAATATTTTTTTTTCCGTCAGGGACGAAACGGAGCAGGTGGCCGACATCTTCCTGAAGGTGGGCCCCTACCTGAAGATGTACTCCACGTACATCCGCCAGTTTGACAAGAATATGGCGCTGCTGGAAGAGCAGAGCAGGAAGAATTCGCCCTTCGCCGCCGTCCTGCGAGAATTCGAGGTAACGGCGACTCGCTTCTTTGTTTTTTTTGTTGTTGTTTTTTTATCCGTGTGTGTTTGTTTCCCTCTCCAACGCGTTCTTTGCCGCAGGCCAGTCCGCGTTGCGCCAACTTGGCTCTGAAGCACTACCTCCTCAAGCCCGTTCAAAGGATTCCTCAGTATCAGCTCCTGCTCAGAGGTAAGACTTGCCGAGCCGCTTGGCGACTGGCCCCGTGCCCCCCCCCCCCCCCTCACCCCCCTCTTTGGCAGTGGCGTGCGGTGAGGTTGATGCTTGGTGAGGCTCTGACTCCTTTAGTGTCAGATTTACAAATATATCTCAAGCAAAAAGGGGAGCTTCTTCAATTGGCTAAACATGATATTTGCGACATGCAGATAGAGTGAAACTCCTCTCCAACGAAATCGTGTTTGCAGCAAGACATTTTTCACAACAGGGCGTTTTTCACTGTCGCAAATTTGATCTCGGATGTAAACACACACACACACACACATTAATGCATGAAGATTTTTTTCACACTAGGGGGTACTTGAGCGGAGTTGGAGATTTTCTTTTGTAAGAGGGGGGGGGGCAGGTCAAAAAAAACTTGGAGCGCGCGTTACGGCTCAAGTCTCTGTTTCCGCAGACTATTTGAGGAACCTGTCCAAAGACTCGGCCGATTACAAGGACATGCAAGGTAAAGCGTCCTCGGGCCGCCGCTTGGACTTGCGCAAAGCGGCGAAACTCACGCCGTTCTCTTTGCTCCCTTCAGATGCTCTGGCAATTGTTGAGGAGGTGGCCAAGCACGCCAACGACATCATGAAGCAAGGGGTGAGTCGGGGGGGGGGGGGGGCAGGATTTGGGCCTGGGGCACGTGCAGAGTGGCAAGCGTGGTCACGGCACAAATTCAGCCGCCGTCTGCGGATGCCGCTTCCCGGTTCTGACGTCTCCCGTTTTGCGGCCGCCCCACCAGGACAACTTCCAGAAGCTGATGCAGGTGCAGGGCAGCCTGAATGGCCACCGCGAGATCGTCCTGCCCGGCAGGGTGAGCCGCTTCTTCATCCGCCGCAACCCAGGGGGGGGGGAGGGGGCGACTTTCCCCGACAGGCCCTTCCAACCCTTTGGCTTTTCTGTTGTGCCAGACCTTCCTGAAAGAGGGCGTCCTCAACAAGCTGTCCAGGAAAGTCATGCAGCCCAGAATGTTCTTCCTGGTACCGCTGCCGCCGCCGCCGCCGCCTCCTTGCACCATTTGAAACACGCAAAAGCAATGTATTTTCCTCCCCGATGACAATACAGTGAAACTCCTCTACAATGAAAACTACATGGGCGAAAATACCCCCTAGTGTGAAAAAATCATACATACGTTTGTGTGCGTGTGTGAAAGATGGCGGTTTGTTGGTAACGTCGCCATGCCACCTGAATGCTGATCATTTTAAAGACGCTTGATTGCGGTTTTGGCGCTGAGCAAAAGGCCAAATTGGGGGGGGGGGCCCCCACTCTGGCTTGTGCTTTTCTCCTCCAGTTTAACGACAGCTTGCTGTACACCACGCCTCTTCAGTCGGGCCAGTACAAGTTCAACAACCTGTTGTCTCTGGCGGGGATGAAGGTGAGAGCAAACTCCTCTCGGGTCTCATCGGGGGGGGAGGGGGGGTCCAATGCCGGTCCTCGAGGGCTGCGCCCCAAACCGGGACGGTCACCGGGCTTTCTCAGACAGGGTTCCCACGGGTCCTTAAAGTTCATAAAAATCCATAAAAAAGGAAGTTGAAAAATTAAGTTCTTAATTGTCCTTAATTTTCAGGGAAAGCTTCTAAAATCATTAAAAATCCCTAAAAATGTATTTTTATTTGAAAAATAACTTACTGTACTTTATTTGAGAATCAATTCAAGTTTTTTTAAAAATGGCTCAAATAAAGTCCTTAAAAGGTCCTTAAAATGGCTAAATTAGCCCCAGAAGTCCTTAATGGGTCCTTAAAAAAGGACTAAAATAGCCATCGCAAGTCCTTAAAGGTCCTTAGATAAAAAGCAAGTGGAAGAGTGGGAACCCTGTCAGAGCTTGGCCGACGGTTGGGGAATCGGGCGCGTCCCAGCGCGGCGGCCTTCGATGACCGGCGACGACGCGGACGTGGCCCGCCGACAGCCGGCTCACGATGATGTGAACCGTGACAGGTGAGCCGGCCCAGCCAGGAGGCCTGCCAGAATGAGTTTAGCGTGGAGAGCGTGGAGCGCTCCTTCATTCTCTCGGCCAGGTAATTAAGCTCATTTTGCATTTCACTCCTTTGGCGCCGTTGGAAAAGAAAAAAAAATTGGGTTTATTTATTTATTTTTCTCCTCCTCTTTGCAGTTCGCCGTCGGAGAGGGACGAGTGGCTCCAGGCCATCTCTGCAGCCATCAGTGATTACACCAAGAAAAAGATCACTTTTATATCCGGGAAGTCCTTCGACGAGGTCAGTGCTCCGTATCGTTTGTGCAGGCATGCCCCCCCCCCCCCCCCACCCCTCTCCGTGCCTTGAACTGATCGTCTCCTTGGGGTTGGGGGGGGGAACATTCAAGGTCCAACTGAGCAACGGCGACAGCGCTTCTTTGGGCGCCAAAGCTCCCATTTGGATCCCGGACCCCCGCGCCACCATGTGCATGATCTGCACCTGCGAGTTCACGCTGACGTGGAGGCGCCACCACTGTCGAGCCTGCGGCAAGGTCAGGGCGCCTCCCCGCAAACTCGACACTAATGCTGCCGCCAACGCCGTCGCCGTCAATCGTGATCAAAGAGCAGGCGTTGCGAAATGACGAACCTCTCGCGATGCCAGCGACCAATCACGACGTTTCCCGGATTGAAGTTGCGTGAAATGAACGCATTCCGTGTCTTCAAACGGTTTTTACGCAATGGATGGAAAACTTTGACGAGTCGCAGGTTGCCCTGTTATGCTTTCTCATAAGGCGTAAACAAACTTTCGAACCAGCGTCCAGTGCCGCGTTTCTCAGGAGCCGCGCTAACCGATAGTGGTTGCTAAGCAACGTGCATTGCGTGCTGACGTCATTCGTCCCGGCCGGAATTGATCAGAAAATCGTTGACGACATGTTCCAATGAACACATGAGAGATTCTCTTTCTAAATTGAAGAAGCAAACGCGGCATGGGATTTTTTTTGGGGTGAGGGGGGGGGCTATAATTTAGAAACATTAGTTGGGAGCAAAGCGTGGCTTGAATTCTTCATTAAAAATAAAGTTACGTTTTTAAAAATATGACAGAATATGAATGGAGTGTTACTTTTTGTGTTTTTTAATTTTACCGTCCCTTTTGTGCTGCATTTTCGGAAAGATTTGGAAAACTAGATATTAAGACAACGACAGAATTACGTTGAATGGAAAACAAAATTCTTACTGCGTTCGAATCGAAAGAAAAAAAATGTGTTCTCTTGTTCATTTGTATGTTTTGTTTGGAAACTTTCACATCCATAAATGTACATTTTTGAATTCCACCCCGTTCTTCAAATTGGGGTTTGGATAAAGGTAAATGATCCATTTAAATCTCTTGATCGAATAACAAATAAAACATATCGATGAATCCATCATTATAAATTCAATGTTAAAATAGTTCTTTATTTTAACATCGACATTTTTGTGCGATGCTACAATCTATAATTTCTCGCCCTGAAAATGGAGGATTACATTTCAGTCGGTGCCTCCCCAACCCCAACCGCACGTCACTGCAAGTGCCCGAAATGTTGGCCAAGGCCGCCGTGCTGCACGATGCAATTTTTTTCTTCTTTGTCCACTAGGTGGTGTGCCAGTCATGTTCCTCCAACAAGCGAAGCCTGGAGTACCTGAAGAACCAGTTGGCAAGAGTGTGCGACCAGTGTTGCCTCGTCCTGTGGGAGCAGGAGCACCAAAGTACCTCCCCCGGCGCCCTACGTCCTCCCCCTTTTTGGGTCTTCAGATCGTTGATGAGGATTTCTTTGCTCTCCCAGGCCAAGAAGATCTCTCCGCGGCCGCCGCCCTTCCCAAAGCCTCCTTTGCTTTCTCTCGCAAACACAACAAGCGAATACCGGCAGCCCTCAAAGAGGTGAGCTCGTCCTCGCGCCCTCTCTCTCTCTCCTCTGCGCGGGATGCGCGGGTGCCCTCACTCTCTTACAACCGCGCCTCGTGGCCTTTGGCAGGTGTCGGCCAGCACCGGCAACTCCTCCATGAGCGGCTATTTGCAGAGGTCCAAGGGCAAAAAGAAGCAGGGCAAGCGCTTGTGGTTCGTCATCAAAGACAAGGTTCTGTACACCTACGCCGCCATGGAGGTAGGCGACACGAGCGCCGCGTGCCAGGCTGGAATGACGCTCACGGTTCGCTCTCCAGCGGAAGGAGAAAAGACCGCGCGGGATCAAAATCCATTTTGGGGCACTTGGACAGCGCAGCGTGGCGCCAATCCAGCCTCTGTTGTTGATAATCCATCAAGAGGCATGAATCCATGAATGTGTTTTTCGCCGCCACGCAGGACGTGGCCGCCTTGGAGAGTCAACCACTTTTGGGCTTGGTGTTAAAAGTCGACTCGTCCCAAAAGTCGCAGTTCAAGCTCTACCACAAAAACACCCTCTACTACAATTTCAAAGCGGATGACGTCCAAACAGCCCAGAGGTAAACTCCGAAGGGTGAAACTCATTGACCCCCTGTCCAGATGTTCTCGTCAAAAATAAATAAGGACGACCGCCTTCACTCACTTTGCACTTCTCAGGTGGATCAACACATTCCAAGAATCCGCAATACTGTAGTCGCTGGGGGACTGACTGCGTGGTGTTGACATTTCAGCGCTGGACTGGCCGTTTTTTACCTCAGTGCTCCCAGAGTTTTCCATCTGGGGACACCACATCTGTTCTCTTGAGATAGAATGAAACCACTTGAAGGCTTTTTGCCCTACTTCCTGACAGGACCTTTTCTGGGCATCTATTGTTGGACAAAAATTGTATTTGTGATTAAACGCCTCTTTGTCTTTCTTTTTTTTTTAATGTTTACGTCTGGTCTAGTTTCGGCCACACAAAACAATCGTCGTTCACTGTAACGCACTTTTTTCAATTCACATGTCAAGAACTTGAAATGTGTCAATGCAGTTTGTTCTGCAGCGAGTTAGACAGACAGACAGACAGACAGACAACCCCTTCAATGACCACACCTGTCGAGGGTTCTTGTTTGTTTATTGAACATAAAAACATATACAGTCATAAATTGACAGAAAGTAAGGTCAGTAGAATTGTAAAAGGAAAAGAGAAATCAGTCATCATACCACACAATTATGTTCAAAGGAGTAGGAAGAAGTAAAAAAATGGATCTAGTCCTACCCCAAGTTATGTATTTATATATAAATAAGAGAGAAGGAAGAAGTCTCCATAAATGCTCATGCTTTTACCTTTGACCGTGATATTTTTACTACTTTTGGTTTGTATCGGGATTTTATACATACACACCCTGGTACTCTTATGTCAATTTTCTTGTATTCATAATGGATATTGCAGTAACTTTCTCTATCAACTTAATTCTGAATTATTATATATTAATTCATGTATAGAATTGATCACCTTAACTCTGATTGATGTAGGTTGTTTGTACTATTTTCTTGAATTTGTTTTTGAACTCAGGAAGCGATTTACTCACTTTCAGGTCCGTTTCCAAATTATTCCATAGATTTAACACCAATGACAGATACACTTCTTTGCTTGATGTTTTGTTCTTGTTTTGGTATTTTTGTACAGGTTGGTCCCTCTTAAATCATAGCAGCGTTCTCGCATTTCGAAAAATTTCTGAATGTTTTGGCAGAGCAGGTTATTGTGTGCTTTGTACATTAATTGGGCGATTTTAAAGTCATCCAGGTCATAAAATGTCATCGTGTTTAATTTGATAAATAGTGGATTTGTGGGTTCCGTATATTTTGCTCTATTCATAATTCGGATTTATTCACCGTAGAGGCGAGTCAAGGAAGTGCAAAACTGCAACAAAGACATAAAAACACTTACTGTACAAACAATGAGACACTTTCCCTTGCATTATGTTTGAATGAAATAAGTCATGGAAAATAGTGACAGCAAACTATTTTAGTCGACATTCTACAACTATTTTCCATTTATGTTCCAAAGGAACTTAGTGAAAACGAATGCTTGTCAAAGCGAAGGAAAATTGCGTCCGTCGTAGTGTTTTGAGTGTCTTTTCAACAGAATTCAAAGTCGCTCAAATGGTGGTTGGGCGCTTTCAAAAGGTTGCTCAAGCTAGCAACTTTAGCGCTAACTCGGCACCTTTGCGCATGCGCACATTACCCAAAAAGGCAAAAACCAAAACAAAACAATTGGGGTCACGAACTCTGACCCGCCCTCCATTCTCAGAAAATAAAGGATAATTTATTTTGGATGGTAAAGGATAAATTCAATTTACAGCGTCCTATGGACAGGTACGGAAATCTGACTTCTGTGTGTGTACGGAGGCGCCACTGTTGGCTTCGCCGTTTGAACGGTCCCATCCGCTGGGAGGGCGCCGGGGAGCAGCCCGGCCGGGCTGCCTGCCTGCCTGCCTGCCTGCTATTGACTTCCTACTAGCACGCAGCTAACAGCTAGCTAGCCAGCCAGCACTCGCGTTCGCACCACGCCGAGTAAGTATATCGTCCACGTCAATAACCCCTGGAACCGATAGCATATGAGTTGACATTTTGTCTGTGATGTCCACGTTAGCATAAGTCACGCATTCGATCGCCGACTCGCGTGCTAGCTGCTCTTTCGCAGACGTTAGCTCAAACGTGTAGCATTGCTAACCGCGATTCCTCATTTGCGACCGGAATGCGAAGCTGCAAAGTGGAGATAGTTGCGCTGCTCATGCTGTGGCTTTGTAGTCGAATGTCGACATTTTTTTAGAATGCGAACAACTTTGGTCGCGGTTGCTGCGTTTCCGCTGCGCTCGCGCGGCCCTCCTAGCATGCTTGAACCCTTCAACGTTGACCTTTCACCGACAGGAAAAGAAATACCTTTATCTTCCGTATCGATTTTTTTTTTTCCCCCCCAAGAGGGGCCCTGTCAGTCGGGAGTTTTTGCCTTTCTTTCTTCCCTCCCCCTTTTTTTTTCCCGCTCGGAAACGAAAATGACGCCTGGTCGTTCCTTGCCATTTTCATCGCGAATAAAACAATGAGCATTTAATTGTCCCGGCGGAGTTGCAAAAACGCAGGCCAGAAACGTTTGTTGGTGACGGCCGGTAATGCATTGAATGTGCAAAGATTTGATTCATTTCCCATGAATAAAGCCTGAAGTTCCTTAAGGTCCACGTACTCGTACACTCTTTGTCCTTTTTGTATTGGCTCAACCTGCAGTTCACTCGAGTTATTATTCAAAGTGTGGAAGTGCAAGTAACCTCTTGCTGGTCTCAAACGACTGTGAGCCTACACTTGGGGGGGGGGGTCATTTTTGAACCACGCTGACCCCCAGTGGAGCAGATCTTACGATGCAGAGGCCAATCGGCAGACCCGCCGACTCCGCTGCTTTATGAACTGTGTCCAAGCGTGGATGAGACGTGGTCGCCATCCTCATGTCGCCGCACTATATTATCTGTGACTTTGATTGCGTGTGCCTCAAAAAAAGGTGGGGCCCGGTCTGGTGAGTGACGTGGGTGCCCAGGTATCAAAATACGCAGCCGCCACTGCTATTCCATCTATGTTTGCTCCATAGGTGCGCATACTTGATGGGCCACTGAAGCGAGTCGCAGTGGCCAGTGGATGTGTGCTGCGCGAGTATGGATGGGAACACACCGAGGATACACCTCGTGTCAGCAGATGGCAACATGTCCATGGGGCACCGAATTCAGGTAATGTTTCTTTTTCATCACGAGAGAAAATACCGGTGTGAAAAGCCTCACCTCCACCGAATATGTCACTCAACTACAACAGGGTTTCCCACGGGTCCTTCAAGTTCATAAAAATCCATCTAAAAAGAAGCTGTAAAATGACGTTCTTAATTATCCTTCATTTTCAGGGAAAGCTTCGAAAATCAGTAAAAGTCCTTAAAATTGTATTTTAGTGTTCTATTTTCTAAATTTAGGAATGTAGGAAAATGAAAATTTGACATACAATATTTCAAATAAAGGGTAAGCTGATTGCCCCTCCTTTGGCAGCCATGATTTGAACACCAGCTCAGTGAGACGTGGCTTTCTGTTCATCCCGCATATTGCTGAGCGGGCAATAAATCCACCGTGAATCCCCTGCTGAGTGGATTGCTTTAAAAAAGTCCTTAAAAAAATGGCTAAATTAGCCCTCAAAAGTCCTTAAAAGGTCCATCAATAAAAAGCAAGTGGAAGAGTGGGAACCCTGTACAACACCAAATGCTGCGAACCTTCTGCAATCGATGATTTTGCTGTCCGTGAGCTAAGCTTGTCACGGTCAACATGGTCGGATAACGTTCATTGTATTACCCGCGTGCCGTTTTCATTTAGTTGGAATATCTTTACTCTGTCACGCCGTAGCAACAAAACCGTCGGCCGTTTATGGTCGAAAACAAACGTTGATTCTTAATGGAGTGGCACCTTGCGATACGAGTTGATCCAGCTCGCCACTCAAAACATGCGTATCTGAAATCGCCTTCCTCCATTGAAACCAATGGAAACGCCATTAATACGTTCCAGCCCGGAGGCCAGCAGCGGCGGCATTTTGGACCAACCGGAATGGAGGATTGGCTGACTCCAAAGTCAATCCGGCCGAGATGTGGCGAAGGCACGAATGACTGTTTCAAAGTGCTCTTGAGAAAGCAGAGGCTTGACTTTAGCCAGCCGCCTGTCATCTGTGAATCTCTTCCAGATTGTGACCGATCCCCATAAGAAGATCCAGATTGTCACCGCCCTGGAGCCGGCGTCCCCCGGCAAGCAGCAGTTTATCCTGGCCAACGCCGAGTATTCCCCCGGCGGGAAGGTGATCCTGGCCAAGCAAGGCGGCTCCCCCAACAAGGTCCTCCTCGCCGGCCCCGACGGCTCCGGGGTCAACCAGCTGCTCTTCGCCTCTCCCGATCTGTCGGGACCGCAGATTCAGGTGCGACCCTCCCCGAAACATTCCTGTCACTGTTCCTGCGCGGAGAAAGAAAGCCTGTTGAATTGCGAGTCCTCATTTGCGGGTGTGTGGGTGGGCGTGTGTGTGCGTGTGCATGTTCTCGTTTTTGCCACCACGTGGGGACTTGAACGTGACTGCACACAGATCAGTGGGGGACTCGTCAAGTGGAATTTTTGGATTCATTTCTTGATTTGAATGGACTTTTGGTCGTAGCCACCGGATGACAATTTACTCTTCGGTCGTTTGCAAGGTGTTGAGCGCCGCTCTTCTTTGTCCCTTTGTCAGTTTGTCACCGAGGGCTCCGAGCAGTCCATTGCCAAGCCTATTGTGGAGTACTGCGTCGTGTGCGGGGACAAGGCCTCCGGTTGGAATCCTCTTCAATTTGCTTGAAGGCCATTTCAAAACAAACCCAAAAAAAAAAGTTTCTTTTTTTAAAAAATCCTGCTTGTGTGTTTCCCCTTGCCGTGACCTTGTTGACGCAAACAGGGCGCCATTACGGAGCCGTCAGCTGCGAGGGCTGCAAGGGCTTCTTCAAGCGCAGCATCAGGAAGAACCTGGTGTACACGTGCAGGGGCTCCGGCGAGTGCGCCATCAACAAGATCCACCGAAACCGCTGCCAGTACTGTCGACTGCAGCGCTGCATGGCCGTGGGCATGAAACAGGATTGTACGCCGCCGCCGCCGCCGCCGCCGCCACCGCGCGCTCGAACGTCCGGCGCGGCCCTGACCGCGGCGCGCCGCTGCCTTGCAGCCGTGCAGTGCGAGAGGAAGCCGATGGACGTGCCCGCCAGGGAGAAGTCTGTCAACTGCGCCGCCTCCACGGAGAAGATCTACATCCGCAAGAACCTGTGCAGCCCGCTGGCCGCCACGCCCACCTTTGTGTCCGACAGGGAGACTTCCAGGTGACGTCGTCCAATGCTTACGCGGGCCCGTCGCCTCCTGTGCTTGATCGGCGGCCGACTAAAACGGACACGTTTATTGACGTCGTGAGCGATATCCCGAAAGCGAAAAAATCGAATCTCGTGCCGAGTTCAATGCCAAAGAATAAAAAAAGGGGAGGAGTTTGAAAGATGGGCGGCGAAGGGACTTGCCCAACGTTCATTCCGACTCGGTAACGTCTGAGCCGGCGACCTTTGGCCTTGATTTTCATTCTCTCTGTCATTGGCCATCGTGGGAAATTCTTCTTTGTCTCAAACGCGCCCCCAACAGCTTTCTTCTGCCATCTAGTGGAAGAGCATCCAATTGCAAAACCCGTGATTCGGAGCTTACCGATCCAAATGTCTTTGACGGGTCGCCCGGCGACCGCTCCACGGTGCGTCCTTTTTTTTTTATGTCATCGTTTGAGTCGTGATAGGATGCGCGTCTGCCCAAACAGGTCGGCGCATTTGCTGGAGTCCAGCATGTTGCTCAACATCCAACAATCTTTCCCCAAGCTGGAAAACACCATCTTGATCCCGGCATCCCCGGAAAAGGTAACGCCCCTTTTTGGAAAACGCCACGAGAGGAGCTGCCCGCGGGGGGGCTCCGTCATCACAAAAGTCGCTGCGCATTGATGATGATGATGATGATAGTACAGTGAAACTCCTCTAGAATGAAACCTACATGGGTGAAAATACCCCCTCAATGTGAAAAAAATCTTTTCTGAGATGATGACGCGGTCGCAGTTCTCGAACATGCGGCCATTTTCGTCTCGCGTCGGTGCCGCGCAAACTCCAGAGAAAATTCAAATCCATTCAAATCTCGGAATTCTTACTACAGTGAAACTCCTCTAGAACGAAACCTACATGGGTGAAAATACCCCCTCATGTGAAAAAATCTTCACGCATTAACACTATTCCCATTCTCCTGCCCCCCATGCGACAAACCCCCCCCCCCTGTTTCATTATACGAAATCTTTTTCTCTGTTCTTGCCTCGCGAGAGATTCACTACAACAAAGTCTAATCCAACAGCGACCTGTGTGTGCTCATACTTATGCACAATTGGAATAAAAAGAAAGAGTACACATACGATTGTGTGTGTGTGTGTTTACATCTGAGATCAAATTTGCTACAGTGAAAACCCCCCTGTTGTGAAAAACAATTCTTGCTGCAAACATGATTTCGTTGTAGAGGAGTTTCACTGTATTGGAATAAAAATAAAGAGTACACATACGTTTGTGTGTGTGTTTACATCTGAGATGAAATTTGCTACAATGAAAAACCCCCTGTTGTGAAAAAAATTCTTGCTGCAAACATGATTTTGTTGTGGAGGAGTTTCACTCTACATTGAACTCCCCTTCGAGCGGAGAGGCGGGACTTAAGCAGCGAGGCCGCTTCAATTTCACCTTTATGAAATGAGTCAAATGGCGCCGGCCCAAACTTTGCGTCCCCGTCCGACAAGCCGCCGCCATTTTACTCCTCGAAAGCCACTCGGGCGCGTGGCAAATGTCCGGTGTCTCTTGTCAGCACGACGACCCCTGCCACGGCGACCTGGGCACGCTGGCCAACGTGGTGACCTCGCTGGCCCACCTCAACAAGGCCAGAGAGGCCAGCGCCGGCGAGCCGGCCGACACGCTCAGCAACGGCGACAGCTCCATGACGGACCTGCAGGAGGACGAGCAAAGCGACATCACCAGGTGAGTGAGTGAGGGACACCGTCCCGAGTCGGACGATTTTTGGGGCCGGGAGGGAGCTGCGCTTTGGAGACGATGGCTCCAAGCGCGTCCGAAATGGACGTTGCCCCCAACGCGCCACAGGACACTTTCCAGTTCAAACGTGGAACAGAAGGACTTTTTTTTTTGTGTTTGGTTTTTGTTTTTCTCCTTCAATGACATCACAATTGTGTTGTTGTTGTTATTTTTCGGGAGCAGCGTTGAGATGGTGCAAGCGCTCCGAATCGGAAAATCGCTTTCCATTCCAAATACGCGTGCGTGTCGAACCCTAAATGGAATCATTCCGTTTTCAAAGCTAGCAAATGCTGTTGTTTAGCGGGAAAGGAAATGCCGCTGCTACAATGGCGAGTACGACGTCGTCGTTTTCACTCGAACTGGGCGGAATCGAATCGTAATTCCGGCGAATGACGTCCGGTCGTTGCGGCAAATTGTCTTTTTCCCAAGAGCCACTTTTCCAGTTGTACCCACGGAAGCTCTGCCCCCCCCCCCCCCTTGCCCCCCTTGTGTCCTCCAGAGCCTTTGACACGCTGGCCAAAGTCCTGCACGCCGGCGACGACTCGTCGCTGCCCAACCTGGAGGCCACCATGCGACTAATGTCAGGCGACCAGTCGGGCCCGGTGTTGGATGTGGAGGGCTCGCTGCTCTCGGAAAGTCATATTCCATTCAAAGTAAGCGTGGAGGGGAGGGGGGGGGTGACATATGTCTACCGATGGCTCGCTCACCTTTTTTTTTTTTTTCTTTATGTCCGCAGCTTATGATGCCCGTGCCCGTGCCGGAGTACCTCAACGTCAACTACATCTGCGAGTCGGCCTCGCGCCTCCTCTTCCTGTCCATGCACTGGGCGCGCTCCATCCCCGCCTTCCAAGCCTTGGGGTAAGTGACGGGCCGCGCCGCCCTCCCGCCACACCACGCCACGCCACTCGGACGCTCCTCGGCAACCGCAGCCCCCGCCCCCGCGGCCTTTTTTGCAGAGGTCAGGAGGACAACGACATCAACCTGATGAAAGCTTGCTGGAACGAGCTCTTTGCGTTGGGTCTGGCCCAGTGTTCCAACGTGATGAACGTGGCGACCATCTTGAGCGCCATCATCAGCCATCTGCAGACCAGCTTGCAGGAAGGTAGGACCGCGCTTTTCGTGGGAAACGAGACAACGCTCGCAACGAGCGGACATCGTCGGGCATGAAACGGCAGCGGCGCGCGTGCCGCCAAACGATCTGTGCTTTTAGTGATGTCTTAACTCATTCAGTAGCAGCCAATTCTAGACCAAGTCTGAAAAGACGTTTAAAAACGTCTTTGGGAGTGAATGACTTAAAATAGCCAATTAGCTAGCTTCATTCATTTTTTAAGCTTTGTTGTGGAGAAAAAAAAGACTTTTGTTCATGAAATAACAAACTTAACTCATTCAGTAGCAGCCAATTCTGGACCAAGTCTGAAAAGACGTTTAAAAACGTCTTTGGGAGCGAATGAGGTTTTTTTTTTTAATTTTTCCCCTGGACTCTATTTATCCTCAGATAGTTCGAGTGTGTTTTTTTTTTTTTCTCCCCCTCTCCCTCCCTTGTGGTTTCTTTCTGACTTCCGGGTTGAGTGAACGCTGGCGCATTTGGCTGCCGCTGCTCAACCCGCATTGTGTTTTATTGTTCCTTGGGTGTCTTGAAAGGTGCTTATAATTAAAGTGTATTATTGTTATTATTATTATTTAAAACGTCTTTGGGAGTGAATGAGTTAATAGTCCGGGGACGACACGCCGGCGAGATGATGTCTCAGGGTTCCCACGGGTCCTTAAAGTTCATAAAAATCCTTAAAAAAAAGAAGTTGTAAAATGATGTTCTTAATTGTCCTTCATTTTCAGGGAAAGCTTCTAAAATTTTTTTTTGCTCTGCGTCCGTCACCGTCTGCTTTTGCTCTCTCCCTCCCGCCCAACAGAGAAGCTTTCCCAAGAGCGCGTGAAACTGGTGATGGAGCACATCTGGAGGTTGCAGGAGTTCTGCAACAGCATGACCAAGCTGTCCCCGGACGCTTACGAATACGCCTTCCTCAAAGCCATCGTTCTCTTCAGTCCCGGTGCGTCCCCCCCCCCCCCCCCGCCCGAGGAGGTCAACATTGGCGGCAAAACACGCGTGGCAAAACGCGCTTTCTTGTCTCCGTTTTCCATTTGCGTCAGATCACCCCGGGATTGACAATACTCTGCAGATCGAGAGGTTCCAGCAGAAGGCCTACACGGAGCTGCAGGACTACGTGGCGCGGACGTATCCCGAAGATTCCTACCGGTTGGTAGCGCTCGCGGCGCGGCGCGGCCATGTCAACCGCCGCCATTCGGCGATTTCCCGCTGGTGATCTGGAGACGTGGCCTTTTTTTAATTTTATTTTTCCCTTTCTCCCTGCGCAGGTTGTCCAAGCTGCTCCTGCGGCTTCCCGCCCTGCGTCTGATCAGCGCCGCCGTCACCGAGGAGCTCTTCTTCGCCGGCCTCATCGGCAACGTGCAGATCGACAGCATCATCCCGTACATCCTCAAAATGGACTCCACCGACTACAACAGCCAGTCGCTGCCCTCGGTTTGAGCCTCCCTCGTCGCCCCCCCCCCCCCCTTTGGCCTCGGGAAAGCCCGGACTGTCGCAGCCGGTCTCCGGCCACGGCGTGGTCCCCCCCCCCCCCCACACCCTTTGAGTCACTCTGCAGAGCCTGGTGGCACAAGATAAGAGCGTCCGCCGGCTATTCATGTGCACAATCAGCACGGAATCATGGAATTTCGGATTTTCGGCTTTGTCGCCTCAAGGCCTTTTTTCCAAAACCGTCAACAAACGCGGTTCTGGGGGGGGGGGGGACACGTTTTCTAAGACGCTACTCGAAGACGGCTTGGGATGAAAATTTCAGGATGAACCTCAAATGCGTTGGCTACCGTAAATGGAGCGATACGTTTCCACATCTTTGCCTTTCTGTGACTCTTCCGGTCTCTCTTTTGCAACCCGCTGATGGCGCACCGTGACAGTCTAAACTCAGTGGCCGCTAAGCAGCACTGGAAGAGTAACAGAAAGCCATCATGCGTTTTAGTGTCCTTCTAAATTTCCGCCCCAAACTCCATCTTGGGAGGAGTGTACAATCCATCCATCCATCCATCCATTTTCCGAAACGCTTGATCCTCACTAGGGTCGCGGGGGGTGCTGGAGCCTCTCCCAGCCGTCTTCGGGCAGTAGGCGGGGGACACCCTGAATTGGTTGCCAGCCAATCGCAGGGCACACAGAGACAAACAACCATCCACGCCCACACTCACACCTAAGGACAATTTAGAGCGTCCAATCAGCCTGCCATGCATGTTTTTGGAATGTGGGAGGAAACCGGAGCACCCGGAGAAAACCCACGCAGGCCCGGGGAGAACATGCAAACTCCACACAGGGAGGCCGGAGCTGGAATCGAACCCGGTACCTCTGCACTGTGAAGCCGACGTGCTAACCACTGGACTACCGGGCCGCCACGAGTGTACAATCATTTTCCTTTTTTTTTTTTTGCAATTGACTCCAAAATGTCCTTGTGAATTTATTTGTGGCTAAAGGTCATCACCTCGTTTTACTTTGAAATTGTGGATTTGTTTGCCCATCCGAAGGATCGGACCAACAATGCCGTCACGGTGTGTAAATAGAATTTGGTGGAGAGCACTCTTGTCATCATCACATCCTGTCTTTTGGACAAAAATGAAATAAATAGCGATGATGGTCACGTCGTATGAAATGAAAAACGAGTCTCACTGGTATTTGTCCAACTTGCACACGCTTTTCACGCGTGGCGCTTACACCGATCGCTGATTCAGTGACTCTCGAGGACACGATGAGAACACAAAAGGTGAAGCAGCTCGGTCAAACCGCAAGCATAGCGGCTTCCTTTGCTTTGCGTCGCCACCGTCTTCTCGGATCGAGTCCGCGCATGAGTAGCAGCAAGAAGGCGGACTAACCGATGAGACCCCCCGTGAGATTTCAAGCCGGCACCGTCCGTCCGCCCGAAATGGGCCCGCTGGCGGCGAGGCCCCAGGAAGGCCCGCTTTGCCGGCCCGACGAATCGCAATGACAAAAACGCACAAACGAGGGGTGACGCAACACGTGGGGGGGCGCCGGGCCTCGGCGGATTAGCCCGCCGCGCCGGGGGGCTCAAGGTGGAGCGTTCCCACGCGATTGAATCGCGCCCGAGGAGCCCCCCGCCAAAGCCGGCCACAAAAGCTCCATTTAGCCGGCCGGGCCTTAAGGGCGCCGGCTTACGTAAGATTGGAAGCGGGCGACGGAACGGATTGGATCGCAACATGATGCGGACTCCAATTCCAACCACGGCCGCTCTCTGAACTCCTTGCTTCGTTTTTTTTTTCAAAATAATTCCACCTGGACAGGGCTTGCTAGCCCAACCGCATCCCTGGAGTTGCCCAATTCATTTTTTCATTTGAGAATTGTTACGAGGCTGCACAGCTAACGATATTTGGATCGGTTAGCGATCGATATGTTAATCGCGCTAATCTGGTCGACCGGATTAGCGTGCGGTGATGTCAACTATTTCTTTCTTTCGTTTGAATGTTCTCAAATGTGAATGGCCGTCGCGGATGTGGACAAGACAAATTAGTCGTGCCGTTGCCGAGTGTTTTCCTTTTTTTTTTTTTCAATGTTTAATTTTTTTGGGGTGGTTAAACACGCATCAGGTCACGTTGACCCGCCAACACTTTTCATGTAGCAAAGGTCCATTTTCATGACACTTGGCGTGTTACGTCAGGTCGGACCACTTTTGAAATTCAAATCGCAACCGGCTGTGCAACTAATCCCCCCCCCCCCCACACACACTTGAGGTACACAAGGTTTCTGTTGTGACGCAAGGCATTCAAATCTGGGACCCGTCCACTGAAGCACGTACATGCTAATGCTAACCATTTTCAGGTGCCGAAAGTCTCCACCAAAAAACGTCTCATATTTGACTCTGAGATGGCTCTGCGTGCCCCAAAAAGTATTTGGGACACCGATTTCAAAAAGGGGGAGACTTTAGTTGAAGCACTTCAGGTTTGGGGAAGACTTTCATTTTTTATTTTTCTTATTTCAAGGTTGAGAAACCTCTACAAGCTTCTGTCGTGAAAAAAAAAAACGGAGTGAAAATTGGTTGAGGTGTGTCATTTGTAAAAAATAACCCACGTGGGGACCGAGCAATTTGGGGGAAACGTGGACATGGCAGTGCAGTCGCTGTCCCAAACTTGACTCACGATGAGCGACCCGAACACTTGAGTCAATACAGTGATCCCTCGCTATTTCGCGGTTTGTTTATTGCAGATTTTTTTCAAACATACAGTCAAACTACTCAACAACGAAATCATGTTTGCAGCAAGAAATTTTTCACAACAGGGGGTTTTTCACTGTAGCAAATTTGATCTTGGATGTAAACACACACACACACACACACACATTAACGCATGAAGATTTCTTTCACACTAGGGGGTATTTTCGCCCATGTAGGTTTCATTGTAGAGGAGTTTCACTGTATTAAAAAAAAATTTTTTTTTGAAGTCTGCAAAATTCAGTGTCTAAGTGTTGTTTACGATGCGTGCTAGTTTGTGCGTGCGCGCGTGTGTGTATAACACACAAGCAAGTGTGTGTGTGTATAACACACACAAATACAGGCCACGTGGGGCTTTTATTTTAATACAGTATGTTGATTGGTCGCTACTTCGCGGATTTTCGTTTATCGCGGGTAGTTTTGGTCCCCATTAACCGCGATAAACGAGGGATTACTGTAGTCCCTCGTGCTCAAAGGGTTAAGTGGGGGGGGTGGGCGCTCACAAAGGCGGGGTTGTTTCACGCACGCACGCGCGCGCGGCCGCGAGGAGAGAGAGAGCGCGCGCTCCCTCGCCAGACTAGTAGACTAAGTAACAAGCACACACACGAAGAGAGGGAGAGAGTCGGGGCGCCGGCGCACAAACATGCCGCTCGCCTCGCTCCGCTTTGTCGTCAAGTTGTCTTCGTTCGAGCCTTGACGGGGGGGGGGGGGATCAGCATGCCCAGCGCCAGCGTGTCCGTGCGGAGTTTGTCCGAAGAGGAGAAACGCTTCGGCAGCCGGCTGGTGAGTACCGCTCGCCGTCGTCCCGTCTTTGGTTCGTCTTCGCTCGGTTTTTTTGGTTCGGAAAGCGGACGGACAGCGGCGGAAAAGCGAGCCGCCGGCGTGACTCCCTTCAACTTTGGACGTCGAGCTCGTCGACGTTTCGGCGCGCCGCCGAGTCGGGGGGAGAGTCGGAAGGAGTCGACGAGGACAAGTTGTCGGACACTTTCGAGGCTTGTTTTTCTTTTTCTTTTGGCCCCCCCACGTGACGTCATTTCAAGTCGGCTCACAAAGAGAGCCTTGGCGTTCAAGCGCGCCGTCCCGTCAGGCTTCCTCGTCACGAGATTCGAGTCGCTTTGGTGTTGGCGACGCGACTCCGAACGGAGAATGGATGACTCCCAAGTTTGCGAGCGAGGACCGATGACGGAGCAAAGCGGCACCGGAGTCTTTGGGGTGAACTTGAATTTGTATCTAAATTCTCGCGTGGGGTGGGGGGGGGGGCTGTCAAGAATCCTGAAGGGTGGGCCATTTGGGGCCAACAGAATCAGAATCGCCTTTATTGTCATTGTATAGCTTACAACAAAATTGGGGTGCCACTCCTTCGTGCATTTTTTCTTACTGTACTTTATTTGAAAATGAATTCCAAGTATTTCATAAGTATTAAATTTGACATCCAGTATGTCAAATCAAGGGTTAGGGTTAGTGGCTTTCTGTTCAGCCCGCATATTGCTGAGCGGGCATGAAATCCACCGTGAATCCCCTGCTGAGTGGAGAAAAAGTCTTTAAAAAATGGCTAAATTGGTCCAAAAAAGTCCTTCAAAGGTCCATCAATAAGAAGCAAGAGGAAGAGTGGGAACCCTGCTCGACTCCCCTCCAGACGTCCTTCCTTCCCCAAAACGAATTGCGCAACACCCCTCGATCGGCCACCTCCCTCACGTGACCCTTCCGAGGGCTTGGCTTTTTAACGTGTTTCCAAGTTTTGGTTTTGCCCCCCTCCCCTCCCAGGATGCAAGTCTAAAAAAAAAAAAAAAAAAATCAAATCAACCCTTTGAGGCTCCCCGCCGCTCCGTCTTTGCCGGTTTCCGTCTCGCAGCGGGCGACACGCGGCCGGAGGGAATATCAATAAGTGGGCCGGCCCGACTTTTCTTGTGCCCCCCGCTTTGTCGCGAGCGGCGGCCCGGATGCTCGCGCAGCTCAGCACTTTGGAGGCGCAAATGTCGCTTCTTCGGGCGTTTTGAGATGCAAAGATGTCGCCTGGCGGGGCGGTTTCGGGAACCGACAGTGGTGTTGTCTCAAGACTGCACAAGTGTGTCATGGTGCTGGTGGCCAGATGGCCACCCAAGGCTAATGTAGGGCAGCGTGGAGGCACTGCGGGGGGCCGGGGGGCCAGTAGTTCTTTGTGCTGTTGTGGAACTCAAACGGGGGCTCCCGGGGCTGTCTCCCGATGGCGAAATGCTTCATATTGCTGCTGTAGGTCAAAGGTCAAAAGGCAGTTGGGTGCGTCTTTGCCAAGCTAGCCGGCATCGCATTCTCATCAAGGTGCGTTCCAGACCTTGGCTTGCGTTTCTGGACAGGAAAAGTCACGTCGGCCAACATTTTTCCGACCTTCCAAAAGGACCTCGGCGTGAGCGCGCGTCCCTTCGCCAACACTGGACTTCGCCGACTCGGGTCGCCGGTTTGTATGTTTGGCCGGCGAACCGAGCGAGGGTGGGGAACGCGGCGACCGGGAACGGCCGCGGACCCTGCCGGGAGATCTGCCCCCCCCCCCGGATCTCTGGCGTCATTCTTTCCTCCGAGACACCAGGGGGCGCTTCTCCAGCGGACGGCTATGGCCCCAGATTTGGAGGCGCCGCTTCTCGACACCCCAAAATTTGGGCTTCGAATGCGCACGGCGAAAAAGCGGTTTGGCCGATGAATCCCAAAAACCGAAGGGGAAGGTTTCCATGTCCGTCGCCTGATTTTGCAATTCCAATGGTTTGTGTTTCCTCGCTGACTCGGAAGTGGCCAAACGTGTTGCGAGCTAAACAATCCGGTTTCGCACCGCAGCGTTCACTTTTGTTGTCGTCGCAGATACTCGTTTATCCGGCACGCGGTTGAGGCGGAGAAGGACGTGCAAGCTTGCCTCGGGGGCGGGGGGGGATTTCAGCCTTTGTCCCGTGTGTGTGTGTGTGTGTGTGTGTGACGTGTTGTCCTTGCGCAACACAAGGCTCTTTCTCAGGCTCAGCACCCAGGAAAAAAGGCCCACTTTGTCGCCTATCCGCCGCTAAGCCGCCTCACGTGGACTGACATCACCGCGTTGTTGGTGCTTGACGAGTTCTTGGGAAGAACCGGTTTGTTTGGTTTTCCGCCGGCAAGCGGGAGCCACGTCGTGACCTCATTGTCAAGCTGCCAAACTTGAACGCCATTCGTCGGCGTTTACTCCGGAGCAGAAGAAGAAGATGCGCCGTTAGCATCTGCTCGGCAACTTAGCATAGCATCGGTTAGACTCGCACGTCCTTTCCAAAGGTCACGGACGTAGCATCAGCTAAACGCTTCTGTCTTTCTTAGCGTCGATGAGCGCAAGTCGGTTGTGCGCCGGAGGTCACCGCGCAACGGTTGGCGCAAAGCTTCGCGGACATCGGCGATCGCCATGTTAACCCCGCCCCCTTGAGTCTTTTTTGACAAATGCAAAGGAAATACTCAAATACAAAGACGTTAAAAATCTTCAAACATCCTGTACAGTGAAACTCCTCTACAACGAAATCATGTTTGCAGCAAGACATTTTTCACAACAGGGGGTTTTTCACTGTAGCAATTTGATCGCAGATGTAAACACACACAATCGTAGGAATGTGTTAATGCTTTATTTTAGTCACAAGATTTCGTTGTACACTGTAGAAACTCCTCTGACAACAGGAAATCATGTTAATGCATGCAAGAAATTTTTCACAACAGGGGGTTTTTCACCGTAGCAAATTTGAAACAGGAAAGTGGGAATGGTGTTAATGCATGAAGATTTTTTTCACATTAGGGGGTATTTTCGCCCATGTAGATTTCGTTCTAGAGGAGTTTGACTGTCGTAAGAATTCCGAGATTTGAATGGATTTGAATTTTCTCGGGAGTTTGCGCGGCACCGACGCGAGACGAAAACCCGCCTTTCCGGCCGCTAATGTTGGCGGCCACTCGAGAACTCGGCCGACCGCGTCATCATCTCAGAAAAGATGCGTACGCGTTGTACGCATGGCAAGGCCAGGTCGCCATTTTGAGATTGATCCGCTCTGACACCGGCTGTGTGAGAGCGATAAAGTTAAGCCGCCGCCATTTTGAAGCGATACCGGCGGGTGGCGGTATCAGCGTCCATCCCAAAAGCAATACTCTGCTCATGACGTTGCAGGACCGGAGTGCCGAGGACGGCTTTCTCAGCCTCCCGACGGCGACGACGGCGACGACCATGCGGCGAGGTTCCTCGGAGAACAACCTGGACCAGGATCTGGACCCGGACGACTCCGTTCCCTCTCCGCCGCTGTCCTTGGACTTCCGGCGCAGCCGCTCCTGCTTGGACAACCTCCAGCAGAAGATCCTGAAGGTGACGGAGCAGCTGAAGATCGAGCAGGCGGCGCGCGACGACAACGTGGCCGAGTACCTCAAGTTGGTGAACAGCGCCGACAAGCAGCAGGTGGGCCGCATCAAGCAGGTCTTTGAGAAGAAGAACCAGAAGTCGGCGAACAACATCGCCCAAATGCAGAAGAAGCTGGAGCAATATCACCGCAAGTTCAAGGACGGCGAGCTCCACCACGCCCCGCCGCCGCCGCCGCCTCAGGCGGCCGGCGGCAAACACAGCACCATCCCCAGGGAGTCCCGCCGCGAGCTGCTGAGGGACATGACGGGCAGCGGCCGCCACCCCACCATGGACAAGATCAAGACCATCGGACCCGGCGTTTCCCTCTCGCCTCCTTTCTTCTTCAGCAAACCGCGAGGATTCGCCAACCTCATCAGGAACAAGTTCGGCAGCGCCGACAACATCGACCACATGAAGGCCCCCGCTGACGCGGCGGCCGCGCGGCCGGACGAGGCGGCGGGCCCGCCGCCGACAAGGGCGCTGAGCAGCAGCGCTTCGCTGGCGGGCAGGCCCAAGTACCCCAGCGATGACGAGTGCTCCTCGGGGAGCGCCTCCACTTCGGCGGACAGTAACGGGCCGGCGCAGGGACAGGGACAGGGCCGGCCGGCGGAGGGCGACGCCCACGGCGCGCTGGCGACCGGCCTAGCGGAGGCCCGGGTCATTAAAGACGCCCAGAACCAGCTGGAGGAGGACATGGAGGTGGTGAAGGCCCAGTTCACCAGGGAGCTCGGCGTCATCAGCCAAACGCTGCAGGAAGAGCGATACAGGTCGGTGGGACCGTTGAACCGAGAACTGAAAGGTTCTCGAGTGCCGCCGCCGCGTTTGCTAGCTGAACCCACCTCTTCATACCACCAAGACGCTCTCGTGTCGGTCGCCCAACGTTTCCGCTTGCGTCGACCGGGTCTCAACCAAAATCGACTGCCACCTTCTTTTCGCCAATGCCGATTTTGGAAATGGTCTTGTTGCTCACCGGGAAGCCAGTCACGCCATTCCGCCAGCTCAAAGCGAGGTTTAGCGCAGGAAGGGCAGATCCTGCAGTTGTCGGTCTTCCGCTTCCCCATCCGTCGCTTCCGAGTTCACGTTGCACTCGTCAATGCCCGTCAAGCGGCAGACTGCCGAAAGCGATGACCCCCGAGTCTGAAAGTAGGCGGGATCTCTGAAGAGACATCGCGTTCAGGTGGACTTGGCTCCGTCGGGTCAAGGTTGAATGCCTTGCGATTCGTCCCGTTGCGATCGACGGCCGGTTGCGGTGCCGCGTGTCGCACAGCATCCCGATGTAAAAGTAGCACGGGCTGTCCCATTTCAGGTATGCGCGTTTGGAGGACCAGCTGAACGACCTGACGGAGCTTCACCAGCACGAGATGACGGACCTGAAGCAAGAACTGGCCAGCATCGAGGAGCGGGTGGCCTACCAGGCCCAAGAGAGAGCCCGCGACATTCAGGTAAGCTGTTCCACATCCCGCCAGGTTCCACCCGTGGGGGGGCTCATGACGTTGAGTTGAGCGTCCTTTGGACCCAAGTACAGTGAAACTCCTCTACAACGGAAATCATGTTTGCAGCAAGACATTTTTCACAACGGTTGTAGCAAATTTGACCAGTGAAACTCTTCAACGAAATCGACATGGTTGAAAATGTGTGAAAAAAATCTTCATGCATTAACACCATGTCCACTTTCCTGTTTCAAATTTGCTCGAGTGAAAAAACCCCTGTTGTGAAAAATGTCTTGCCGCAAACATGATTTCGTTGTAGGGTTTCACTGTAGAGTGAAACTCCTCGACAACAAAATCTACATGGGTGAAAATACCCCCTAATGTGAAAAAAATCTTCATGCATTTACACCATTCCCACTTTCCTGTTTCAAATTTGCTACAGGGAAAACCCCCTGTTGTGAAAAATTTCTTGCCGCAAACATAATTTCGTTGTATAGGAGTTTCACTGTAGTCCCTGCCCAAATCTTGTGGCCATCATTTGGTCGGCCATGAGCAGCCTCCCGCTTGCGGCTTTCCCTCGGGAGATGGCCGTCCATACCGAGACATCACCCAAGTTGACGAAAGCCTCCCCTTTTTCGCCCCCAGGAAGCCCTGGAGTCGTGCCAGACTCGGGTGACCAAGCTGGAGTTCCAGCAGCAGCAGCAGCAGCAGACGGTGCAGCTGGAGAGCGGCGACGCCCGCGTCCTGCTGGGCCGCAGCATCAACATCATGCTGGCCCTGATCACCGTGGTCCTGGTGTGCGTCTCCACCGCCGCCAAGTTCGCCGCCCCGCTGGTGAGGAGCCGCCAGCACGTGGCGGCCACCGTGCTGGCCGTCTGCTTCCTGGCCGTCTTCTGGAAGAACTGGGAGCGCCTGCACTTTGCCCTCGACCGACTGCTGGTGCCGGCGTAGCCGCGGCCGATCGGCGATCGGCTCGTACCGCGCGGGCAAAATGAAAGGAATTTGTTTCCCGTCTTCAACCCGACGATGACAACCTAAGCATTCCGTAGCACCGCTCCGTCGGTACGCGACTCTCCGGCGAACGGCCGTTTGTCGCGAGCGTACTTCAAGGCGGGCGAAAAGCGGCAAAATGAGCATTTGGACAAAAAGGTTGAACTCCTTGGACCCGTCGCGACCTGTTGACGTATGAAAAGTCCTTTGAAGGTACTCCTCCGGGCTTCCGATCCATCGGTGCCCCGAGATTTCGGACTTTGAAGTGTTTACTAACAGCAATCCCCCTTTTTTCTTTTATTGCTGAAATGTTTTTGGTTGACATGAAGGACAATTTGGTTCCTGGAATGGTTTTGACGGCGCCGCGCAGCACCCGGATTGCCAATCGGGGTCCTTGAACCAGGAAGAAGGCTCTCAACCGCTTGAAATGGACACCGAGTGGACAAAACATTAGGTACGCACAAGTGGCTCCGCCTTTGCGACGGCAAGAGTAAATCGCTTGAAACGGTCGCCTTCCTCGCGGCGGCGATGAGACTTGATCTCGGATCGTGCGATCAGAAACGGGGGGGGCCAATCGCGTCGTTTTCAGATGAAAATGGGAGTTCCCCAGGGATCAATCCTCAGGCTCCCCAAAAATTGTGAAGCGAGCCTTCTTTAGCATTATTGTCACCGTAAAAGCCATTTTTGGTCTGTTACAATTTGCACACGGGTACCTGATGAAGTGTCATTTCTCTCGATGTAAAAGTTGCACATATTTAAAACAAAATAAATAAATAAATGAAATGGACCAACTTCCCGCACAGATGCCACATGACAGCGCATTGGAAATCATTTCATGCCTCATGAATCCCGGCTCTCGCCCTTGTTTATGGATCTTACTTGTATGCTCCCGTATCGGCCCCCCAAATGACTTCAGTTGCCCACCGGCGTGAATGTGCCATGGAGTGGTCATCCCAAGGCCCCGCCCCCTTTTGGCCATTCCAGCCACCCCGAAACACAGAACGGCTTGCTGCTGGAGCTCATCGCTCACTTCTGGTTGAAGGAGGATCCTACTATGAGAATGTTGCTACTTGTTGTTTTGAAAGCTTGAAAGGGGAGGGGCGGGGGGGGGGGGGCACATTCCAGAAGGAATTAAGCAATAAACTGAAAAAATATTGAAATGTTTGTGGGTAGAGGTGGCAAAAGCAATCACGTTTTGGACCCAAGTAGAAATGCACATGTTTGTGTGGAAAAAAACCCCGAAGTATCATATTTATAATTAATAATAATAATATAAAACCTCAAATTTATCATTTTATCTGTGGTTTTATTTTTGCTTTTGGTTGTAAAGTGTCCTTGAGTGTTGTGAAAGGCGCTTACAAATAAAATGTATGATTATTATGATCAAAGTAAAAAAAAATTATTCATATGTATTTTAAAAAAGCAATTGAGGCAAAGTACAAATTTGTCCAAAAACAGCAACGTTCTGTTGAGGTACCTGAAAAAAAAGACTAAATTCCACTCACCGAGTACAAGTACCGCAAGTATTTCTTCAAAGTCTCAAGGTTCATTTTGATCCTCGGTAAAGGTAATCAGTAAAAAAAAGAAGTGGTCAAAACCACAAATACCTTTGGAATGGATTGGAAGTCTCCTTTGTGCTTGAGCACAACTTCCTTTACTCAAGTGAAAAAAGCGCAGAGCAAAATAAGTTGAGTCCATCCACCCCCCAAGTGGCCCGATTTGGACGTGTCAAAATGGCATCAGAAAAGGTTTGGAGTTCAGCACTTTCACCTTTTTTTTTTACCTGTATATGTCGTTACTTCGCGGATTTTCCTTGATCGCGGGTGGTTTTGGTCCCCATTCAACGCGATAAACGAGGGATCACTGTAATGCATTTTAAGATGAAACGAGATTGATAAAGAAAGGAATTTTTCAACCATTTACACGTGTGCATAGAAAATCTAAATGTAATCCCTGCCCACACCTTACAAACTATAATATGCGTAAAGAATAAATAATAATAATTATTATTAAAGAATAAAGCATTCCCATGTCGTTGCTAGCGTTTGCTGTGTTGAGTCCGTCTCAGTGACAGACTGAGGCTGCCGTTGTCTTCTTCTGTGATCAAAACAATGTTGTCTTCTACTCAAAATCAAAACGGGGTGTCCCCCCTAGCGGATACTCCACGAATTGCACCTTATTCCAAATATTCATTCCGTGTCTTTGATGCCTTTTTTTTTTCACTTTTTAAATGATCCCCCGGGCCTGATTGAACCTCCTTGGGGCCCGCGTTTGACACCCTTGAATGAAAGCCTTTTTAATCAGCGTTTGTCTTCCGGTTCGACTGCGCTTGGCGTTCCGTGGGCGGCAGTAGGGGGCGTCCGAGTCGGCCGCTTTCCGCGGAGCGGCCCTCGCACCCCACCGGATGACAAAAAGGATCCTCGGGGGGCTCCTATGCCGTCACCGGAATGCCCACCAGAGGGCGGAAGCGTAGCAAGAATCAAGCCCGGATCGGGGTCCGGGCTTGGAAAAACCAAAACAAATGGCCAAGCGCTATTCATTGCCAAATACGCAGTCGGGCTCGGCATCCGTCATGTTTTTTTTTGTTTTTTTTCCTGATTTGCTTGACGCAAAATCAATCCAATGTCAAATCTGCTTCCTTTCAATCATCGTTGTCATTTCAAGTCGACGCCGCGGACGGGGGATGGATGGAAGCGCCCATGACAACATCTTTGGCTTCGTGCAAAACAGTCTTTCGGGTTCAGGTTCAAGGGGGGTCACTTTGCATTCATACTTTGTCTCCAAAAAAAGAGGATTGCGCAATCTCGATTTCTGGAGGGGGTTAGCGCCCAAATTCAAAGGCACCTTGGAGTTCTTGCAGTCGCTAGGCAACGGCAGCCACAACGTCACCGGCAATCAAAAGTGTGCCGCGCAGAGAGAGAGAGAGAGAGAGAAAAAAAAATCATCTCACAGCTCTGGTGAAATGCCAGCTGTTGATGATCTCCTTTTGGATTTTATTTTCAATAACAACAACAACAACAAAAAAAAGGATGCTAATGTACGTCGACGTGCTTGAGAAACAAGTGAGCGGATTTCCAATTTTTTTTGTCAGAATTACGGGACATCATTTGGAGGCTCTTTTTGGACACATTGGAAACTTGAGCGATACGAGCGCACGGCTTTTGCCTGGGGAAAGTCCGCTCCGCTCGCAGCCAAGCGACAAGGCAAAATAACGTTGATGTATCAAGCGGTAGCGCCGACGTTGGCGCTTTTGGCATAGTCGAAGACAAAAGTTGCGGCGTATTTTCCTTATCCTCTGCGAGGATCCGCCCTCGATCGTGGTTGGAAAAAAACGTCCTTATTTGTGTGACGCTCGCTTTCCTGACCGAACGCCAAAGCGTCACGGAGGCGTGAGGCGAGGTTGCCGCGGCGTCCGGAGTGCGAGACGCCCTGAAGAATAGCAAAAAAAAAAAACAAAAAAAAAAACAGGCGAGCGTTTTGTGTTCCACGCTCGGCATTCCTGCGAGCGTCCTGCCCCCGACTTGGACAATTTGGACAAAACAAAGATGCTGGTGTGTGAGCAGCGGAGAGAAAATGTCTCTTTGTTTTCCCTCGGTGGGAGCTGACCTTGTTTTGCTGGCGAAAGCCGTCACGTGCGCCCAACATTCTCCAAGTCTGCTCAATGCAGCGCAATGGACAAAAAAGGCAGAAAACGAGATTCACCAGATTGAAATTGGACAGGGTGGCTTTGCCTTTCAGGCCTTTTGTTGACCCCGAAGCCATCCAAAGCATACCACAGTTATATCGCCGACTATGGAAAACTCTTTTTTTTTTTTTTTCATTTCACAATCATAAAGATGCCATTTGGTGAGGGCAAAAAATGTCACCATTTCATTTTTTCATTCTCCCTTAACCCTCACGCAGTATTTTGAAGCGGCTGCATGAAGGGTATGACGTCCCAAAAATGTCCCTCTTCCAATGTGCAACAACTTTTAATTTTTTTGTCACTTTCAACCCCTCAAAATGTTCAGTGGGAATTGGCCAAGACACCTATGCAAAATTTCAGCTTTGTGGAGTTATTTGTCATTGTTTTGTCTGTGGTGTCCGAAATGTCCAATTTTGGGATAAATACTGCATGGGGGTTAAGAAGCGGACGGTCAAAATAGGAGACAGAAAAAAAAACCCGCTCAAGATGGGAGGGTTCGCGCGAGAGCGAGAGCGAGCAAGCGAGAGAAAGCAAGAAGCTGGAATTTGCAAGCCCCCGCCGCTCCCCCCACCCCCGCCCCACTCTGGCTCCCGCGCTGCTCATTTGTCTCTCGGCGTGCGGCGGCGGTGGATGCTCGCGGCCGTCGTTTAGCCTTTCTCGACGCCGGGTCCGCCCGCGCTAACCGCCGCGGCGGCCGATGGACGCCCCGCTCTTCCCTCCGCTCCTCGAGGAGGCCTCGGACGCCGCAGGTTTGTGCGCTCGCCTTTTCGTCAGCCTCCGCGTGGGGGGGGGGGGGGGGGGGGGGCGTGTGGGCGCGCGCATGTCGCGATGCTGCGCCGGTGATTATTTGGAGCCGGGAGGGGAGGGAAGGATGGTCGGGACGCGCGAGGGAGAGCGAGGGAGAGCGAGGGCGAACGCTCACCCGCGTCAAGCTAGCTAGCGGGCGGACGACCGGCATCGGGACGCCTGGCGAGTGCGGTCGGGGTCCTTTCCGCCACCATGCTGCTGTTGTTGTTTTCAAAAGCGTTTGATGCTGGACTGGCAGGGGGCGGAGCAAAAGCGCTCGCCCGCTTCCAGCGGAACTTCCCGCGGTGAGGCCATGAAATCTTTGCCGTCGCTGTCATGAACCAGCGGCGGAAAAAGCAAAACAAAACACCCAAACAATCATGCGGCAAAAATCGTTCCCCAACAAGCTAGCCATCGGGGTGAGCGATTGTGCGGGTATTTTTGCGGGATGTGTCGATGACTGAGTGTTTACCCGCAAGCACGTTTCATTGGAAAGTCGGTGGCGCAGAAAAGTCACCGAGCTCATCGGGGGCGTGGCTTCCTCCTCCTGTGTGCGGAAAACAAAAGCAAACCCCGCCCCCAAAATGAGCCGCCACTAACAACAGAGCCAGATGCCGAACTTGGCCGTCTGAATTTGGATTTGCATCTTCATCCTGATGTCGCTCTTTCTGGACGTTGGCCTCGCCGTGGCATTCTCTCCGCCGGGGGGGGCCGCCCTCGCAGTCACAGGTGTGCGGCGGAGGCTCCGCCCACAACCGAGTTGGAGGAAAAGACACGTTGGTCGGATCTTCCGAGCATTCCACCGCATTGCGCCTGACGCCCCCCCCCACACGTATGAACTTCGTCCCACGCAAACTTTGAACCGGCTCCGCCCACTTCTTTTCCAAGCCCCGCCCTCCTTCCGGCCAGAAAGCCGTACGGACGCATCGCGGCGAAGGCGAGGCGGATGAGAACGAGCCTTCGGGGGCACTGGAGGCCTCCCCGCCTTTTTTGGGGGGCTTTCCCCTTCCCGCCCTCAAAGCCAGCGCATAGGAGACTGACGTCATGCGCTTCTTTCTTCGGAGCGTCCAAATCATCCCCATTGATCTGGTCGGAAAACCGAAGAACTGGAATACATGGAATCCCCTCCCGTCTTTCGGTGACTGCGAAGAAGAATTGACGGCAATGAACGCGGAGGGCGTCTCACTTTCGGGGAAATGCCGCCGACCGGGAGAAAGCATTGACGGAAAGCAAGCGCGTTCTTTATCCTCCGACAGGACCAGCGCCGCGTCCGCTCAAGCCGAACTCAAAAACGTGGCGAAAAACTGCTAGCCGTGCAGAGAGCGTTCCATCGGCCTGCCGTGCATGTTTTCGGAATGTGGGAGGAAAGCCGAGTACCCGCAGAAAAGCCACGGTGGGACCACGCACACTTTTTTTTGGTTTTTGTAACATACAGAGGGTGTTCAATCAGCCTGCCGTGCATATTTTTGGAATGTGGGAGGAAAGCAAAGTACAGTGAAACTCCTCTACAATGAAATCCTGTTTGCAGCAAGACATTTTTCACAACAGGGGGGGTTTTCACTGTAGCAAATTTGAAACAGGCACGTGGGAATGGTGTGAATGCATGAAGATTTTTTTCACACTAGGGGGTATTTTCACCCATGTAGATTTCCTTGTAGAGGAGTTTCACTGTACCCGGAGAAAAGCCACGGGGGGGACCACGCACACTTTTTTTTCTTTTTTTCGCGCCGTCACCAGGGAAGGAGCGGCTCGGCTATTTGCCCCGCCGGTCCCTCCGGTTTGCTGACAAGCGAGGCCAGTTTGCTCCGTTGGGCTCGCTGACAAAAAAAGCCTGCCGTCGTTTGGTTTTGTTTTCCTGCAGCGCTCGCCGATAATTTTGTTGTTGTTGTTTTTTTTCTTCCCGTCCTCACGCCCATCAGGCCTCGGCTTTTTTTCCTTTTCTCCGTCGCGCTCCACGGCCACTTTGCGTTTGAAACGGGGCAGACGGGGCCGGGCCGTATCGCCGCGCGCCGCTCGCAGGTATGGCCGAGACGCAATCAATCGTTCTCATCAGCATTGTTTTGTCATTCATGTTGATTGTGTCTCATTGATTGTTTGATTTCAACTCCAGCCACTCGGGTCAAGGCAACGTTGACAGATTGTTTTTTTTTTTTTTTCCGCTTCACCAGATATTCAGCGAGCATTTCGGGAATTACGTGGATGCAAAATGACACCGGGGGGGTGGGGAAAAAAATGAAGGCCAATTCCAATCAGGAAATTGCCATTTTGCCATCGAAAATGTGATTTTTTTTTTTCTTTTTTCGATGAATTGAGAAGAAACCAATTCACCGATTCACGAACAACAAGAATTCCTAAATGCTCGTAAAATATGCAACCGCATTTGTCACGGTAAAATAATTCTGTCGATTTAAAAAAAAAAAGAAGTGTTTTTGCAAATGAAGCGCGCGTGAATGCGCTCCTTTCGGAAAAACACCCCGACGATTCACCGAGGCGATGAAAGATTGTGAACGACGACGTCTGAAATATGTCGTGCGGAAACACGAAAAGAGCGCATTTCGTGAACAAATGACTTTTTCGCAAAGGTGACACGTGCGGCGTGAAAGCGCTCGCTTTTCAAAGGGAACATTTTGGATTGCCAAACGACTTCATGAGTTGAATGAGACCCCCCAAAAAAACCCTGAAGAATGAGGATTTGGTTTTGGTCGGGGCAAAGCGAACGAGCGACATGCACGCGACGCCTTTCTCACATCTTCTTGGACTGGTTGCTGCTGCATTGCTGAGTGCTGAATCATCGTCATGACTTCGGCTTGCAGCCCCCCCCCCCATCTGCAAAAACAAAACAGGCCTCTCTGCATTCTCAGCCCACTGCCGCCACCTGCTGGACGGAAAAGTCCCCGCAGGGCGCCGTTTGCATCTTCCAAGCAGTGCTGACAAGTCACAGAGTCGTTCCTGAGCAGAGACTTGGTTCCAAATTCTTGGCGGGCCTGCGCCACGCCTCAATCAAACACTTCCTCGATTCGAAAGCGGGCATCGGCCGCATCACCGACCCTCCCGTTTTTTTTGTTTTTTTTAAACATAAGCCATGGCCCTACTTTGAATCTTCAAACGGGGGCTGCTGCCGCACAGAAAGAGAATTCAAAGACAACGGCGGGGCCTGCTTTTGCGCGCCCTTCATCTGAGCGCTTTCGTGTCTCCTCCAGATGATCTGAGCGGGCTCAAAGCGGACAGCGGCCTCGCCTCCGAGGAGACCACCGAGGACCACCACCACCACCACCACCATCACGACAAGGCAGAGACGGAGCGCCCGCCAGCGGGCCAGGACGGCGACGAGCAGCAGCTCGATGAGCTGAGGGCTCAAGTCCCGCAGCTGCTGCTGGAGCTGGACCGGGCCAGGGAGACGTCCGGGAAGCACCGCCGCGGCTTCCTGGAGCTGCAAGGTGAGAACCGGCCGCCGCGGTCCGACCCACCAGGTGGCGCCCTCTGGCTTTACAGACGGCCGAGCACTCGGGTACCTTGACCCCTGCCACTCATTTCAAACCTGCTCGGACTCATCGAGAGTTGAATTCCGAGGCTGTTTGCCGGTCACTCCCTCACCCCCAGAAAACAAAGCATCGTTCGTATCGCCAGAGCGGAATGGTCCCAGTGACCCGACTGGCGATACAAGCCCAGAAACAGCGTTCGATTGAAAAGTCGATCTTCATTCCCTAAAAGCTCTGTATTACAGAGTCGTTACAGAGTCGTTACAGAGTCGTTACACAGTCGTTACAGTCTGTAACGATGCATATTGGAAGGCAAAACTCGCAGCTCACATACACGCCGGCTGCTGTCCCGGACAGTTGGGAAAGGCTTCTTTGTCCGTCTGCATGCTACCGCCCCCCGGTGGCCGAAGGGGAATTCGTCACCATGCTTCCATTCGCTTCCATTCTCTTGTGACTCTGCCGTGAAACAAAGTACAGTCAAACCTGGGTTTTCGTCCATAATCCGTTCCAGAAGGCTGTTGGAAAACCGAAACCAGCGCTCTTTTGAGCTGGAGGCGAGGCTCGTATCATTTGGCCTCCCGTACGTCGTCATCTCAAAAGCAAGAGGATGAGCTCAACGCTTCCTGTCGCTCCCTCCAACAAACTCCCAACACGTCATTTCGATGTCATCCCGGATGTCATCTTTTCGAGGCCCTGAGCGGCCGCCGCGAGGCCTTCTGACTAACGACCTGCGGCCATCTCACGAGTGTGTGCGTCATGCGGCGTGTGTGTGTGTGCGTGTGTGTGTGTGTGTGTGTGTGTGTGTGTGTGTGTGTGTGCGGCAGCAGCGCATTCCCGGAACAACTGCGCACGCTCAAAAGAAGCTTCCAGAGTTCCCGTTGGGACAGCTCAGCTGTTCCGCGTCGCCAACTGGCGGGGTTCCTCAGGGAACATTGTCGGGGAGTGACATCAGGTGCAGTGGGGGGAGGGGGAAGGGGGGGGCGGGGGGGCGGGGTCGGGTTTCCCTGCTTCCAGGGCAGTTAGTTGTGCTGCCAGTGACGCACCTTTAGCGACTCGGGCTGGGAAGGGGGGGGGGGCCTTCGAAATACAGTGAAACTCCTCTACAATGAAATCTACATGGGTGAAAATACCCCCTAGTGTGAAAAAAATCTTCATGCATTGACACCATTCCCACTTTCCTGTTTCAAATTGGCTACAGTGAAAAACCCCCTGTTGTGAAAAATGTCTTGCTGCAAACACAATTTCCTTGTAGAGGAGTTTCACTGTATAAA
Organism: Hippocampus abdominalis; assembly: GCA_018466805.1. Lineage (NCBI taxonomy): Eukaryota > Metazoa > Chordata > Actinopteri > Syngnathiformes > Syngnathidae > Hippocampus > Hippocampus abdominalis. Next base: position 274,017 of record CM031697.1, on the reverse strand, counting down.
AGCTGCGATTCAAATGCAGGTTTCCAAGGTTGACGTGTCCCCCCCACCCCCGCGTCTTGTTTGATTCCAATTCCGTTTGCAGTTTTCAACCCATTTCAGATCTCAATGGCTCATGAACAATCTCAACATCACTCGGTCGAGCACTGGCTCAAAATTACAACAACAAGAAAAAGACCATTTGGATCACCGGGAGGAGCATTTTGAAACGCTACACGTAGATACGCTAGTCTCCGTTTTCAAAACGCTGCCAAAGTGCCTCAGGTCTCCCACTGAGACAGGCGCTAATTTCCTTCTCATAAACGCACCCGCTCTTGGATCGACAAATCTTGCTAACAAGCGGGAGCGCGTCACGTTCCGCTTCGATGGTCTCGAGTGGGGAGAACTGCAGGAAAGTCTCGCTTGCCTCGTGTCCAAGTTTGCCAAACTCCGAAAAACTGGCTTTGGTCCCTCAATTTTGCTTCAGGGGCAAACGCCTCATCCGCTTGTCATCTTTCCGGCCGTCTGCTCAATTGACGTTTTGCTCTTACAGTGAAACTCCTCTACAACAAAATCTACATGGGTGATAAATACCCCCTAGTGTGAAAAAAATCTTCATGCATTGACACCATTCCCACTTTCCTGTTTCAAATTTGCTACAGTGAAAAACCCCCTGTTGTGAAAAATGTCTTGCTGCAAACATGATTTCGTTGTAGAGGAGTTTCACGGTATCTCTTTTCCCATTTTCCCCCTCCCCTCCCATGCTGGTCTCCCCCCTGCAGGACTGTTGGAGGACGAACGTCTGGCCAGCGCCCATCAGGCCGAAGCCTTCACTCGACAGATCCAGAATCTGCAAGGTGCGCTCAAAGGAAGACGCGTTGGACAATAGACTTGCCGCCTTTCCGAAAACGCCGAAACGCCTTGGTGCAAGTGTTGCCCGAGAGAGAGGGAGGAATCACCGACGTCAGCAGGGCTTACACCCTGAACCGGTTGCAGTTCAGTGATCCAAACGTCGATTGCCTGACCCTAAACTCAGACTCGCCCCCCCCCCCCCCTCCCCGTGCAGCCCAGCAGCGCTTGGCGCAGGCGGAGATGGACGGCCTGGAGGAGGAGGAGAAGGTCGGCGAGCTGGCAGAGGCGCGGGAGGAGCTGCGCGCCGCCCGGGAGGAGGCGCTCCTGCTGCAGCAGGCGGCCGAGGAGGCGGCGGCCGAGCGCGAGAACGACATCGCCTCGCTGCAGGAGGAGCTGTGCCGGCGCAGGGCCGAGCTCGGGCGCCTGGGCCACGACGCGCGCGAGTACCAGCTGGAGATTGCGACGCGCTGAGGGGCGAAATCGGCGTAGGGACGAGGGAGGGTGAGAACCGCGCCCGTTTCCGAGTCTGCTAACCCCTCCCACCGGCCATTTTCTGATCGGGTCCTCCTTAGGTGGGTCGCGGGGCGTGCCGGAGCCTTTCCTCGGGCAGTAGGCGGGGCGGGGGGGGGGGGGAGGGGAGTTGCCAGCCGATATCATCATCATATACTGTAGATCATTGAAGACCTTTCAAAGGGAGCGTTAGCACCCCGTTAGCATCCCGCCATCGAGCCCGTCAATCACTGCTGCGATTGCCGGTGTGGAGGGGAGTGCCGCGCACGATGACAATCGCAGGCCCGCCGAGTCATGTCGGGGGGAAGAGGGCCAAGTGGCCGATTTATTTCTTCGAGAAGTCTACGTCAGGGTGCTTTAAGCGACGCATTTCTCGGCGACTCGAGTCTAGTCCGGCGACCCTGAAGCCGCCCTGTCCCACCCAGGCGACGCCGACCCCCTGAAGGAGGAGTGCCGGACCCTGCGGGAGCAGTGCCGGGCCCTGAAGGAGGACAACCGGCGGCTCTCGGAGAGGCTGCAGCTGCTCCGCAGACAGCGGACAAGGTGAGAGGTCACTCGGCAGCCGCGCTTAGCGCTTCTCAGCGCGCTCCTCAGCGCGCTCTCCTTTGGCCCTCCCACCAGCCCCAGCGCGTACTTGGCCCAGAAGGAGGAAGAGGCGGAGATGCCCGCTGACGAGGTTGCGAGCGAGAGCTACATGACAGTGGGCCAGGCGGACGCCTCCGTCCGGAAGAACGTCGCCGTCGGCGGGGAGGTGGTCTCGCTCCGCGAGCAGCTGAAGCGGGCCGAGGAGAAGGCGCGGCAGGTTCGGAGAGAGGTCAGGAGTCCTTTGAGATTTGGGAGTGGACTCGCTGTCAAACTCAACATCAAACTAAGTGGCATTGCACGTTGCGTACTTAGAACAAGCGCATTGGCACTTGGCCTCTGAGACCGCCGGCTTTGCACCGACACCCAACAGGTCGGTTCGAAGCGACACATATTTGGCGAGCAATCCTCACCGGCGTACATTCCCGACCCGCTGCGAAAAACGACTGAGATTGCTGCAGATCACGTCGGTCTTTGTAGTCTTGGAGAGAAAATTGTCTTTGTTTGCCACCCGACTGAGAATTATTCCCGGTGGAGATCATTCAGTGACTACTGTGTCATTTATAAAGAACAAATATTGAATCCATCGTCTAAATCCGGCGATCGCCGTGAGAACAACAAAACAGATCGCGGATCGCACTCAAACGCTCGACAAGGCCCGCCCCTTGCCGATCGTCCAGAGATCGTCCAGAGATTTCGATGCGTTTTCTGCTCGATGTTTCTTGCTCTGCGACGTTTTTAAAAGTGCGATTTCCTAACGTGAAATGGGTCAAACGAGCGCACGTGTCTGTCCTTTGAGATAAACGGAAAGACGCCGTCGTGCAAACGGAATTTTCGCCCGCGGATCACAAACGCTCGACAAGGCCCGCCCCTTGCCGATCGTCCAGAGATTTCCATGCGGGACGACGGAATTTTCCCTCTCAGCGTTCTGTCGTCCTTTGCTCCAGTGCGACGCCCTGAAGTTGGAGCTGCAGGAGTTGCAGGAGCTCTACGACGGCAGTCAGAGGGAGCGCCGCCAGCTGGAGGAGGAGCTCGGGCGCTGCAAGGCGGAGCTGGAAAAGTTGGCTGGCGGCGATCCGGTGAGTGAGGCTCGCGCGACGTCCCTTTTTTTCCAACTTTTATTAGGCACAAGTTTGACTTGGGAATTCAGTGAGCGCCGAGCCCCCCCCCCCCCCCCTTTTTTTTTTTCCTTTCCCATTACGATCACGCCATTCGTGTCCGAGGGCGGCGGGCGCCCTCGTCTGATTTGCATGCTTCCATCCAGGCATCGGTTCATTCACGCTGGCCATCCCCCCCCCCCCTACCCCCCACCGTCCTTGTGTTTGTTTGATTCCCTCCTCAGAGATTCATCCATCCGTCTGAGCCCCCTGTTCTCTCCATCCCCCTCATAGGAATGATTGTGATAGTGGGCGTGGTCTGGTGCTGGCTGTCCCAGTTGGCGTCCCGCAGAGCAAGGTATGACGAGGACCTCGTCCTACGAGACGTCTCTGTTCTCGACCAAATTGGTTTTTGGACCCCAAATTTTGAGGTTTTTTTTTTTTATGCCTCGGATGACGACCGAAAATCGGTTCTCGTCCAAACTGAGCGCACTTGAATGCACCATTTGACTCCTCCCACTTTCCTTACACGAGGAAGTGACGTCACTTCCTCGTGTACAAGCATAGTTTTGGTTTTCGAACAGCCTTCTGGAACGGATTATGGTCCAAAACCGAGGTATGATCATATTTGTGAAGCTCTTCTTCGATTCTTGATGACTGCATGAGGCGACCGGCCTTCGGGGCGGCGACCAGGAGGAGTCGCATTCAAAAACATTTTTTGACATGGTATTGAGCTCCGTAACGACTGTAGCATCGAGAACGCAAATATTGCGCTATGCTGTTTTCCTGACCGAAAAATGTTGGGGTGGGCGGGGCCTGAAACGGACGAAAGGCATTTGAATCAGGAAAGATGCTTCGGTTGAGTCGCGTGTGGCCGGGATGCCTCCGCGCGGCACCAACAGGAAGAAGTCTCGGCTCTCGCTTCGCACGTCGCCCCCCTTCCCCATTTTCCTTCCCGCATTTCCCTACGGGGTCAGATGAGCAAAAAGGCAAAAAGTGCACCTTCAAAAGCAGATGCAGATGCAGATGGCGATCCCTGCCGGCCGTTTGTCATTTGACGTGGCTTGACGACCTTCCTTCTCCCCCGCTTGATGTCTTCCGGCAGGGGAGCGAGCTAGCTTGGAAGTCCATCTTGACGGCGGTCGCCGCGCTGCTCGCCACGAGCGGCTTGTTGAGGGCGCTCGCCCGCTGTTGAGCGAGCGCTTTTTTTTGGAACGGACCGCCAGACGTCGCTTCGGGAGACGTCGGCGTCCGCTCAAGGTGACGACGGAGCCCCCCCCCCCCCCCCCCCCCCGGGCACGGCAGGCGTGGGAGGCCGAGGACGACAAAACCACACGACAAAATATCTTTTTGAATAATAATAATAATACATTTGATTTAAAAGCACCTTTCATGCCACCCAAGGACACTGTACAGACAATACAATGTAAAAATGAATAAGAGAAATATTGTATAAAAACAGGATATAAAAATCACAAAACCGAGGAAATGGACGAATGATGTTTTTGTATGTATTTTTGGGGGGGTGTTTTCCCCTTTTTCTGTGGATGCAAAGTGATGTTGGTGACCAGCTCACAATGAAACTGACATGCGACACAAGGCCTGCGTGTCCTTTGACTTGCGAATGCCAAGCGAGCAGGATGGAAGCCAAAAAGGTCAGCGCGACCTTCGCATTGCTCCCTTTGTTGCAAGTTCAACTTTATTTGCCGTGGTTACATTCTTTTGACAATTCCAAACATTCGGTCGAAAAAAAAAGGATAACTCTTGCTATTACAAGTCCTCATTGAAGTCTTATTTGATTGACTGAAAACTTTTTTTTTTTTTTTTTTTTTACATTGTTGTTATGAATTTTAACCGTAGATCTTTTGCAGTCCTGTAAAGTGAGGCTATACATTGGTGACGGTTAGGCGGAAAATGTTGGATTTTAAAGTTAATGTAAGCTTATGTTATATTAATTATTATCATTTGATGTTTGAGTGTCATATTATTTCATGCTAAGAATACATCAATTATATTAGGTTGCTTAAGAATTGCTTAGACATGGTTTTGATGCTGACAGGTTCTGATTGGCTGTTGAAGAGAAGCAGGAAGTGATTTTAGTTATGAGGAGAGTTGAGTTCTCTCTCTCGAACGTGCCGCGGTGAAGACGTCTTTTTTTTCCCCTTTTCATAAAACCTTTTGCCGTTCGTAAAGTAGAGCTATCCACTAAAAACAACGAACCCCCTCAACCTCCAATAGCAACAGTTGAAGTCACGCGTGAGTATGTCTTTGTGTGGGTGTGTGGGTGTCGTCTGAAACCGGAAGACGGGATGTGTTACCTTTTAAGGAGACCCATCAAAAACGCGCGAAGACGGAACGAAACTTTAGTTCCCCCCCCGCCGCAGTGTTGCCAATTTAGCCACTTTCTGGCTCGAGTTCGCGAGTTTTCAGACCCCGCCAGCGACTCTTTTTTTGTTTTTTTTAAAGCGACACATCTAGCGATTTTTTTCCTGGTGCTATTGGAGACTTTGACGTGAAAACGCGTATCGTTCTTACTGTTCTCGTCTTGCTTCCGTCGGCCTCTCCCCCGTCCCGGAGCACTCACGGGCGGCCCAGTCCTCTCGTAGCAGCACTAAAGGGGGAAGGTGGGGGGGGCGTCAGAAAATACAAATGAAAAACAATGAAACTGAAGGAGGGCCACTGAGATATGTCTCTTTTTGGTTAGATTGTTCATGTAGATTGTATTCCAAAAACAAGGTCAAAATATTCATGGTGACCAATCCAAAGAAAAAACCCCAAAACATTTTAAAAGAAGGAACTAAGTATCGTCTCTATTGGGTCACATTTGCCGGTCCCAAGCCCGAATAGAGGAGGAGTGTTGAAATTGTGACAATAAAAGAAACAAGAAGCGACAGAAGAACGTTCATTTGATATTCAAAACATATTTCAGGTGTTCTTTTTTTTTTTTTTTTTTAAACTCACCCTTTGTCTCTTCCTCGTGACTCGTCTCCTCCAGCGTCCATTACAGCTTGTTCAATTATGCAAATTGGGGGAAGGCGTCATTTCGCAACCCCTTGGACAGCCAATCACTCCGTTCCTTATTGAGCAGTTTGCCACACTGCCTCAGTCTTTGTGACAGTGAGGGTGGGGGGGTGGCTGGGGCAGGGTTCCCACGGGTCCTTAAAGTTCATAAAAATCCATCCAAAAATAAGTTGTAAAATCATGTTCTTAATTGTCCTTCATTTTCAGGGAAAGCTTCTAAAATCCTTAAAAATGTATTTTTATTTGAAAAAGAAATCAAGTATTTTATAAGTATTAAATTGGACATCCAGTCTGTCAAATCAAGGGTTAGCTGATTGGCCCTCAAAATCAAGATGTGCCCCTCCTTTGGCAGCAATGATTTCAACACCAGCTCAGTGAAATGTGGCTTTGTGTTCAGCCCGCATATTGCTGAGCGGGCATTAAATCCACCGTGAATCCCCTGCTGAATGGAGGAAAAAGTCCTTTAAAAAATGGCCAAATTAGCCCTCAAAAGTCCTTAAAGGTCCTTAAATAAAAAGCAAGTGGAAGAGTGGGAACCCTGTGGGGGCATGGGGGGGGGGGACTGTTATGGAGTCTCTCCTGGTCTTCAGGCCTCCCTCCCCTTCATGAAGCTACCAGCTGCCCACGTCGCATTACGAGGCTCGTCATGAAATGCAAATACTTGGTGACCAAGTCCATTTTTCAAGTCGCCGTGCTCAACTCCTTTCAAGTGAGTTTTGACTTTGACTCTCCATTTGAACAGCGTTATCTCTTCTTTCGACTTTTGTAAAATGATTTTTTTCCCCCCCCCACCTCAGCTGATGTTAAAAAACAAAAACAAAAACAAAACATTGAGCCGTCGGTCAGTCATCCTGCCGCGCAAGCCGGCGCGCGGAAATGCGCTCGTATCGATTGGTTTCCACATCCGGCCCCAAATGAAGCGGCCGGTTCATTTTGACGCGGCGCTTTCATTCGTGCCAAGCATTTATGGATCCACCTCAAGAGCTTCTTTGAACGTATAAATAGACGCTTTACCGTGACGGTTTTCTTGTCGGCTCACACTCGCGGCGATCTATAAAAAGATTTGGTGTACGTCTTTGATCATCATCATCAAACTGTGGCATTTCGCAAGGAGCTGACGGATTAGCAGCCTGACCTCATTCTTGAGCTGATCCGCTGCCGGCCAGTGCCGACATCAGAAAAATAGTCATGACGGGTTTGATTCCTACAATCGACAGCTTCGCACATTTCGTGGTTATGATTGGACTTCGATGTACAGTCAAACCGGGGTTTTCGAACCAATTCAGTTTTCCACCAAAAATTTCGAGTTTTTTATGCCTCGGATGACGACTGAATTTCGGTTCTGGAACAAACGGAGCGCACTTGAATGCACCATTGGACTCCTCTCGCCTTCCTTACACCAGGAAGTGACGCTTCCTCGTGTGGCTTTCCATTGTGAGCAGACGTCTTCAGTCAACATTTTTATTTTGGGTTTTCGAACAGCCTTCCGGAACGGATTATGGACGAAAACCCAGGTTTGACTGTATTTTGGGACCCCAAAACATGTTTTTTTTTCTTGAAGGGACGTCTCGACAAGAATCTGTTCCATGTACCTCCGCTAGTCTTAGCGTGACATTCTGACGACTCTTGCGTTCTGGGCCGGTTTTTGTCCATCTGAGGGGGTGGCCATTTTGCCCACTTGCCGTCACCTGAAAATGACATCGTGGGTGCTCAGGGCTCACCTGTTTTCTGAAGCGGGGCCACGACCGCTTGTGACCTGAGCTCCGTCATTTTCAGTTGACAGCAAGTGGGCAAAATGGGTTCGTACAGGTCCTTAAAAAAATAAAAAATAAATATAAATTATGTTCTTAATTGTCCATCATTTTCAGAGAAAGCTTCTAAAAATCAATAAAAATCCTTAAAAATGTATTTTTATTCGAAAAATAAATGGTTTTACATTTTATACATTTATTTTTTTCTTAGTGTCCTTTATTTGAATTCAAGTATTTTTCATTTTCCCAACTGTAATACAGGTAGGAAAATGAACATTTGACATCCAGTATGTCAAATAAAAGGTTAGGTGATTGCCAGTAAAAATCAAGATGAGCCCTTCCTTTGGCAGCAATGATTTGAACACCAGCTGAGTGAATTGTGGCTTTCTGTTCAGCCCGCATATTGCTGAGCGGGCATTAAATCCACCATGAATCACCTGCTGAATGGAGGAAAAAGTCCTTAAAAATGGCCACATTCGCCCTCAAAAGTCCATAAATGTCCTTAAAATGGCCAAACGAGACCTCGAAAGTCCTTAAAAGGTCCATCAATAAAAAGCAAGTGGATGAGTGGGAACCCTGTCAATGAAAGGGGGTTGGGGGGGGGGGTGATTTTCAAATTCGCGCCGATGATATACGAAGCTAAAAATCAACGAGAGGGGCTGGTAATTTGCAAACCGGTCGCACGGTACTTTTCTTCACCGCACCGCCTGGAAAAGGACAACCGCAATCAGCAACTTGAACACGTCTCCAAAAACTCTGAATTTTGAACTCCTCTCCAACCGAATCTACGAGTACACCGTATGTAGTGACCAGTGGCCGTCTGCGTGTGTCCCCTTTTTAAAAAAAAAAGCCTTCTCTCACTTTCTTTTCTTAGCTCAGTTGTTTGCCTCTCGAGTGGCGGGAGTGACACACATTGACAACAATCACAAGCGCGCACACACGCACCCGCACACACACACCCGCACAGGACCTCCCGAATAGGAATGGCTAAAAATAAGCCGCATGCTTTGACTGGGCTCTGACCAATCAGGACCCCCTCACCCCCGCCACCCCCAGGCCAGTAAACCGAACCGGAGCCCCCCCCCCCCCCCCAACAGACCTCTTCTGGATGAGCGCATGGAGCATGATCGCAGGGCTCCGGAATGACGTGCTCCGGGGGTGGGCGGCGTGGGGTCGCGGGGGTTGGGGGGGGGGGGGCGCTGTCTATATAAAGCCACCAGTTGTCCGTCTGGTCGTTGGAGTCAAACGCGTGGAGAGGCGAGCTGCGGCCTGTTCCCGGGGGGGGCCACACACTGCACAGGACAAGGAGCGACTTGGACGACGAGAGCGCGCCAATTGAATTGAGGAGAAAGTCGCCGTCGGGCATATCCATCCAACGCTTCTTCTCGACCCGCCATTCGAGCCGCGCTCCAAAAAAGCCAGCAGGACCGACCGCCGCGATGAGCAACAACTACGGCGAGGAGCCGCAGTACTACCAGGCCGCCGACTTTGGCGGGGCGGTGGTGGGGGGGGAGGAGGAGGACGAGGTACCGGCCACGGAGAAGGACCTGGCCGAGGACGCGCCCTGGAAGAAGATCCAGCAGAACACGTTCACCCGCTGGTGCAACGAGCACCTCAAGTGCGTCAACAAGACCATCGGCGACCTGCAGCGCGACTTCAGCGACGGCCTGAAGCTCATCTGGCTGCTGGAGGTCCTGAGCCAGAAGAAGATGTACCGCAAGTACCACAACAGGCCCAACTTCCGACAGATGAAGCTGGAGAACGTCTCGGTGGCGCTGGAGTTCCTGGACCGGGAGCGCATCAAGCTGGTGTCCATTGGTGAGTGGCTTTTCTATCGGGAGCGGTCTAGCGGATGGGGCGGGGGGGGGGGGCTCTCCGTGTTGACATGTCCATCGAACCTTCGCGATTGTACAGCTGGCCCAGGCAACGACGTTGTACAGTGAAACTCCTCTAGAACGAAACCTACATGGGCAAAAATACCCCCTACTGTGAAAAAATCTTCATGCATGAACACCAGTCCCATTCTCCTGCCCCCCATACGACGAAAAAACCCCCTGTTGTGTTATACGAAATCATTGCTGATTGTAAATTTCGCCATTTCTTTCCCTGTTTTTTTCTTTCTACACTGACTAGATCAAGTGTGTGCTCATACTTATGCACTACAGTGAAACTCCTCCACAACGAAATCTACATGGGTGAAAATACCCCCGAGTGTGAAAAAAATCTTCATGCATTCACACCATTCCCACTTTCCTGTTTCAAATTTGCTACAGTGAAAAACCCCCTGTTGTGAAAAATGTCTTGCTGCAAACAGGATTTCGTTGTAGAGGAGTTTCACTGTATTGGAATAAAAATAAAGAGTACACATACTTTTGTGTGTATGTGTGTGTGTGTGTTTGCATCCAAGATCCAATTTGCTACAGTGAAAAACCCCCTGTTGTGAAAAAATTCCTGCTGCAAACATGATTTCGTTGTAGAGGAGTTTCACTGTACTAGAAATGATGACTGAAAAGTCCCAATCGGCTCTCGTTTTTTTTTTTTTTTTCCTCAAGCACATCAGGTCCATCGTAACAATCATCAGAAGAAAAAGAGACATTTGAATAAATAAATGTCTTCCATTGATATTAATCAATCAAGCGTTAGGTGCAGAAACGGGGAGAACACAAAAATGATATTTATTTTTGTATTTATGGGAGGGAGGGTTCAAAATAAACACATTGAGATGAAGATTGCCTGCGAACCTCTCCGGATGAGGAATGCGTCAAAGCTGCTGGAGTGTGTCTCTGTTTCGACTGGCCGTTGATGCAAATCATCCCAACAAACATGCAGCCGTGAGACCAAGTGAAGTGGTGGGGGGGGGGGGGGGGGAGTTCAACGCGTCATCGCACGTTTTACTGCAGAGGCGGCGGCGGCACTCAACATTTGGCCTCATGGAAGTCTGCCTCCCACTCATCGAGGTGTTGCTAATGAGCGCCATGCCGCTTTGCGGCCCCTCGCGACGGGTCCAACCGGCCCCAATGCAGTCAGTGAGGTCAGAGGGCGTGGCGACTCATCGGGCAGAAGAGGGCAGAGCTCGGGCGAGGCGGGCCGCTCCCGCCCACATTGGTCCGATTTGTCACGCTCGAGAGCCAAGATGCGGCGGGTTGCAAACGAGAGACTGGAAGAGTCACAGAAAAGGCATAGAAGCGCACGTCCCTGGAAGGATTTTCCGATGAGTGGCAGATCGGGTGGCAGATCGGTTCCGGCTTGCGGACGATCTTAGCCGTAATGACAAACGGACGAATGTCGTCCTAGCCAGGGTTCCCACGGGTCCTTAAAGTTCATAAAAATCCATAAAAAAAGAAGTTGTAAAATGATGTTCTTAATTGTCCTTAATTTTCAGGGAAAGCTTCTAAAATCAATCAAAATCCTTAAAAAGTTGTATATTTTCTAAATTATTTTTTTCTTAGTGTACTTTATTTGAGACCGAAAGTTTTTTTCATATTCCTACCTGTAAGGTAGGAAAATGAAAATTTGACATACAGTATGTCAAATAAAGGGTTCCATCCATCCATCCATCCATTTGTTGTGGATGACGAGAAATTTATTGGGTTGCATAACGGCCCTCCGGAGGAAGGCGTCGCGACCAAAATGAGTTTGACGTAATCCGAGCGTCGTCATCCATCGAGGACCGCTGCCCTGAAAGAAGGCAAGTGTTGCGGGACCAACGCCAGCAACTGAACAGTTCCTTGCCGCTGAAATTCCGTGGAAACCATTAAAGTAGCTCTGGCTCGAGACGGATTAAAAAAAAAAAAAACCACAACGCCGCTAAGACACAAGTCAGCCAAAAGTGCTGACGGCACTCAAAAGTGCAGCACGCGCGCGTGAGGTGAAGCGATGGCGTCTTTAAACGAAAGCGGCCGCCGGGACGAAAACTTTTTGCCTGCGGGCAACTTTGGGTAAATGAAGCGCTCGGAGCGGGCCCGTCTCCAAGCCTTTGATTGATGGCAGGCTGGCTGCTGCCACTCTGGGAGCTCATTGAAATCCAAGCGCTATTTATGCGGACAGAGATCCACTTGCACGGCTCCTCAGCTGTCGCCGTCTTCAGTGGAGCATTGTGGGCCCATGAGGGATTGTTGGGCCCCCCCACCCCCTCCACCCAGTGCCAGACAGCTGTCTGTAAGAAGGGGGTGGGGGGGACCCGCGCATTCGATCGCCGACCCCTCGGCACTCCATCACGATTGTTTAGATCCCTTCTCAGAATAGCCCGGTCAGCTCGTTGATCAAACATGGCCGACGGTCGCTCTTCAATCTTGTCTCGAGTCCTCGCTCGCCGAAAAAAGTCGCTTTTTCAGGTGCTTTCGGGACCATTTATTTGTCGGTGGCCCATCGCGCGGCGAAAGGAACGGCGCGGCTTAGGCTTCGGGTCCACCAGCCCGATGCTATCGCTAGCGCGTTAGCCAGACGCCAAAGCTCATGAGTCTCTTTGACCCCCCCCCCCCCTCCCACAGACAGCAAAGCCATCGTGGACGGCAACCTCAAGCTGATCCTGGGTCTCATCTGGACCCTGATCCTGCACTACTCCATCTCCATGCCCATGTGGGACGACGAGGACGACGAGGAGACCAAGAAGCTGACGCCCAAGCAGCGTCTGCTGGGCTGGATCCAGAACAAAGTGCCGCAGCTGCCCATCAACAACTTCAACCGCGACTGGCGGGACGGCAAAGCCCTCGGAGCTCTGGTGGACAACTGCGCTCCAGGTGAGACGCCGCGCAATCCATCAGTTGGCCACGCCAAAAATATCCCCATGGCTACGTGGCAACTTTGCCAATGAAAGGAGAGGGCGCGACAACGAGCGCGACAACTTGCGAGCGGCCGAGTCGTCGCTCGGCCTGCTTGTTTTGTTCTGCGTTGGGAGCCCAAATTCGATTGACGAGCAACCTTCCGCGAGATGGCGCCGTCGAGCGCCACAACGACCCGCGCCACAACATGAGATTGATTTTTACAGGGAATACCTTTGATTTTATTCGTAAGTTTGGTTGCCGGGCAGAGTGAGCTGTTGCTCAGTGAAACAAAATGGCTACCATTTCCACAGGGTTCCCACGGGTCCTTAAAGTTCATAAAAATGCATCAACAAAGAAGCTGTAAAATGAATTGTCCTTCATTTTCAGGGAAAGCTTCTAAAAATCAAGAAAAATCCTTCAAAATGTATTTTTATATTTTTTAATGTACATTTTTCTTAGTGTACTTTATTTAGTTGTGTACTTTATTTATAGTGTAAGTATTTTTCATTTTCCCAACTGTAATACAGGTAGGAAAATGAAAATTGGACATCCAGTATGTCAAATCAAGGGTTAGCTGATTGGCCTTCAAAATAAAATAAATTGGCAGCCATGATTTGAACACCAGCTCAGTGAAATGTGGCTTTCTGTTCAGCCCGCATGTTGCTGAGCAGGCATGAAATCCACCGTGAATCCCCCTGCTGAATGGAGAAAAAGTCCTTAAAATTGGCTAAAATAGTCCCGAAAAGTCCTTAAAAGGACCTTAAAAATGGTTAAATGCAGCCCCTCAAAGGTCCTTAAAAGTCCTTAGATGAGAAGCAGGAGGAAGAGTGGGAACCCTGTTCCAAATGGAACCGTGTGAGCAGATTTTCAGATGGGCGGCGGGCTCACGGGTTCGATATACGCAGCCGTTAGCCGCAATAAACGAGGCTTCGCCGGACCTCGCCTTCTGGCCACTTGACGTGTGAGCCGTCTCTTTTGGTTTCGGCTACGGCGGCAAAGGCCGAGCGGGCGCTCCGCCGGCGCCTTCCGAATGTTAAAAAAGAGAACGTGCCCGCTCGCTATCTCTCAGCCCAGTGGCATCTGTCTCTGGACAGCGGGTCGCGTCCGAGGCTCACTCAAGGCTCGGTGACGCGTCAAGCAGCTGTCCCGCGACGACTGAAGCTGTCGACCGTCCCGAGGCACCAGCCGGGCTCCCTTGCATTCCCTCGCGCCTTTGCCGCTACGACGACGAGCCCAAATTTGGCCAACAAGCCTTGTCCTCCTCCTCCTCCTCCTTTTCCTCCTCGGCCAGAAGCGGGACGCTTGGCCGTGCGTCAAAAGTGATATGTCACGGGGGGCCTGCGCCGCACGCCCGCCGTTCTGAGTCGTTGCCGGTGATTGCTTGTGGGGAGAAAAACTTTGTCTCCGGTGTCCATTTGTCCAACAGTCTAAAATCGTCCAAAGTGGCCGAAATGTCCAATTTGGGGATAATTACTGCATGGGGGTTAAAAGCAGATTGGGAATACCTTGCCGCCTCTGCTCGCTCCCGACCCCCCCCCCACCACCCCCTGTCCCACCCGGCGGAAGACGGAGATCAGACCTTGGCCGAGTGGATTTGGGAGGCCGAGGCCGAGGCGAGCGCAGCGGCTTGTTTACGTGTGTTTACAGGACGGGGTGCGAGGAGCCGCATCTCTCAGCGCCGCAACGCTGCCCATACAAGGCCGCCTCGTTTCAGCAGCCCCGACGTTCTCGCCGATTGATTCAGAGACGACACGCGACGGCTCTGTTTTACGTTCGCGCGTCGCGCTGACAAACATCTGCAGATAAAATCAATATTGGAAATAAATAAAAAGGCCGGGGTGGTGCCCCCGGTGGATTTTGAGACATTTGCGCAGGCTCCGCGCTATTACGACGACTTCCGCGCAAGCCTTGCTACTAAACTTAGCGCCGGCCGCGGTGTTTCTAATAATTGGATTACGGCATTGTGAGCTTACGATTAGCCTGTAAGCGAAAAAACCCTGCCCGTCGTCAAGAACTAATCCAATTGAGTTTGCGGCTCCCCCGGTGTATGCTAGCATTAGCGCGGCCGTGACGTTTGTTTGAGTTGAAGAAGAGCCAGAAGACGGCGTCACTGTTGCAGCCTCGGTAAGGTCACGGGACCTTGTCGGCGGAGGTGTCGTGGCGGTAGTCGCGACAGTCCAAACGGGGGGGGCCCCACGATGGCCGTCGGGGAGGGCGGCCTGTCGACAGATGCGGCCGGGCGACGGGCCGTTCTCATGGCTTGTTTGCATTTCGCCAGGTTTGTGTCCTGATTGGGCCGAGTGGGACCCCAACCAGCCCGTGGAGAATGCCCGAGAAGCCATGCAGCAGGCCGACGATTGGCTGGGTGTGCCTCAGGTAAGGTGGACCGACTTTCATTGAACTTGCCCCGGGACGACATTTTCGGCATTTGATTTCATATGCATCCAGGCGGGCGATTCTTTCCACACTCGTCCAGCACGTGCTCCACGACTGAGCTCACAATTCGCTTTGGGTAGTTTCTGACCAATACAAGAGCTCCTTTTAAAGACTGTGAGCAAATAAACAAACGTGACAATTGTTCTTCCCAATTTCCGAACAACCAAGATCCTGCAGTTGAAATTCTCCAAATTTGGCAAATTACTGTCTGCCTGTTGACAGTAAAAGCGCCGGCTATAAAAAATCGCCGTGAACCAGAAACCGCCGCGGAGCAGGGAAAGACTACTTAGCAACACCGGACCGAGTGGGAAGGTGGAAGATAACAAACGAGGTCGCGGTTCTTTGCTTTTGCTCTACTTCACACACTGTCCACAGGAACATAGGAACGCCGATTAACTGTTCAAAGCCAGGCTGAGTTTCCAATCCGAGTTTTTAGAAGCGGAGAATGCTCGATTGGTGGTTTCAAAGTGTCCGGGAGTTTTATTTTGGTGCCTGCAGAGACCTTCCGAGCCAGCCATCGAAGCCAAGGTCTAATCTGTGTCCCTCGGAATAACGATGCAATCAGAGACCGCGCTTGGAGTCTTTCATTCCGTCCCTTTTGACTGACCCCTCGCCGTTGGGCAGCTCACTGTGCAGGTCGTTTAGTTACAGGCGAGCGCTATCGCCACAACAAGGAGACGCATTGGCCAGATAGCAGGAGGGGAGGGGGGGGGGGGGTCTGTTGGGTGCTGGATTCCAGTGCGCTGGTGTTAAGGAGACGTGGGGGGGAGGTCTGCCTCAATATAAATCCCGCTGGCCGGCTTGCGGAAGGCAACAATCCTTAACCCTGCAGGACCGGGGTTAAATATAACCGGCTCAGATCATCGTTTCGGACCAGCAAAGGACTGACAGACCAAGTGCTAAAAAGTACAAGAAGAGGCCGCGGGGAAATGCTCATGGATATGTTTATCCAGCGGGGAATCCCATTGCGCCGTGGCTATGAGAGAGGGGCGGCCGGCACTCGCTCCAAATATAGCTTTGCTCAAGTGTACCGTGCAACGTTGGACTCGAGACCGGTCGTGCCTTGCCACCTCAGGTGATCGCACCGGAGGAGATCGTGGATCCGGATGTGGACGAGCACTCGGTGATGACCTACCTGTCGCAGTTCCCCAAAGCCAAGCTCAAGCCGGGAGCCACTCTCAGACCCAAACAGCTCTTCCCGGACAAAGCCAAAGCCTACGGACCAGGTGGGGCTCTCGCAACCGCAGTAGTTCTCGTCGAGCGACGGCGCTGAAAGCGAGACGTGGGCAAAGGGTGCTTTTGTTTCCGTGGCAGGTATTGAGCCCCATGGCAACAAGGTGCTTCACCCCGCCGTGTTCACCGTGGAGACTGTGGAAGCCGGCAGCGGCGAGGTCCTGGTCTACGTGGAGGATCCCGAGGGACACAAAGAAGAGGTAGGCGGGGCAAGCGCCAAGGCCGGGGTATTCCGGCCAGGAAGCCTCTCATACGTTTGTCCCCTTTGCCGCAGGCGAAGGTGAAACCCAACAAGGACAAAAACCGAACCTACACCGTCACTTATGTTCCCAAAGTCGAGGGTCTCCACAAGGTGAGGCAAAGCAGCCGTGGCAGCCTGCATTTGAGGAATTCAGATTCAGAAATTGCTTTCTTATGATTGTTTCTTTTGTTCTCTCTCCCCCCTCCGCCCCCCTTCTCCCTCCTAATTGTCAGGTCAAGGTGCTATTTGCAGGTCAGGACATTGACAAGAGCCCCTATGCGGTGAACGTGGCAAAGGACATGGGTGACCCCAGTAAAGTCCACGCCAGGGGACCCGGTCTGGAGCGCACTGGGAACGTGGCCAACAAACCCACCTACTTTGACATTTACACAGCCGGTGAGAATGTCACCGGGAACCGTTTTCCGACATGCCGACGGGAGCCTGAGGAATTCCAATTGTTCTTTCGGTCCATCGAATACCGACAAACTACCGTGACCGCTCGGTCCGCCGCTGACGAAGCTTTCTTCCCGTCAACCAGGTGCCGGCAACGGCGACGTCAGCGTGGTGATTGTTGATCCTCAGGGGAGAAAAGACACGGTGGAGATCATTCTGGAGAACAAGGGCGACAGTGTGTTCCGATGCACTTATCGCCCCGTCATCGAGGGTCCTCACGCCATCCACGTGCTGTTCGGAGGCCAGGAGATTCCAAAGAGCCCCTTCGCCGTCAACATCGCGGAAGGTGAGCCGGGCCTTCCGATTTCTCGGCCGCAGCGGAGACGTCCTAGCGCGCCGGTGAAGCCGAGGAGATCCATTTTAGTTCCCGGGGATATTGCGGCCTCCGCCTTGAGGACATAACCCTTCTTGTCTGTCATTTCTAGCCCCTCCTGTTGCTCCTTCCGTGGGAGCTCCGTTGCAGATAATCCCTCAGTCAGTGCTCACTCCTCCCGGAACAAAGGGGGCCCCGCCCAAAAAACCTGTCCGCCCAAGTTAGTATGTCCCGTGGGGATGAGCCTTTGCCCACTGCTTAGCCATCACCACCCCCCCCCCCCCCGACCACACACACGCCGATTGCTCTTAGGCCACGCGCTCTAGGATGCTTTCAAAATGGTCGGGGTGCACGACGCAGGTGTAGCGCTTCTTGCGGCCTGTTGGCTTAGCTTGAGAGTTGGACTTCAAAGAGGGCGCGGATGCAACTTTCCTCTGCATCCCAACGTCCTGGTTTTGGCATCCGTATCCACTCGGCTCAACTCTCGCTTGGCCCCGTTTGCTTTTAGAGGGTTCCCACGGGTCCTTCAAGTTCATCCATCAAAAAAGAAGTTGTAAAATGATGTTCTTAACCCTCATGCAGTATTTTGAAGCGGCTGCATGAAGGGTATTACGTCCCAAAAATGTCCCTCTTCCAATGTGCAACAACTTTTTTCACTTTTCATTTTTTTTCACTTTCAACCCCTCAAAATGTTCAGTGGGAATTGGCCAAGACATAGATAGACATCCTATGCAAAATGTCAGCTTCGTGGAGTTATTTGTCACTGTTTTGTCTGTGGTGTCCATTTGTCCAACAGTCCAAAATCGTCCAAAGTGGCCGAAATGTCCAATTTTGGGATCATTACTGCATGTCAATTTCCTACCTGTAGTACAGGTCGAAAATGAAAATTTGACAGACAGTATGTCAAATCAAGGGTTAGCTGATTGGCCCTAAAAATTGGCAGCAATGTTTTGAACACCAGCTCAGTGATATGTGGCTTTCTGTTCAGCCCGCATATTGCTGAGCGGGCATTAAATGGATGAAAAAGTCCTTAAAAAAATGGCTAAATTAGCCCTCAAAAGTCCTTAAAAGGTCCATCAATAAAAAGCAAGTGGAAGAGTGGGAACCCTGTTTTAGCGCATCTGCCGGCATTCTGTCAGAGCCCGCAAAGGTTTGTGTCTGTCGGACTGACCGGTTGTCAACGTGTGGCTCCGTATGTCTTGACCGGTGTCTGCGTATGTCATCGCCAAAAGCTTCTCTCTCATTGACAGGTCTTCTCAGTCAATCCGTGAGGAATCCTGAATGAATCTTCTCGCTACTAACACCGCTGCCGGCCGCAGACTTCTCCAGATGAGGAAAAAACTTTCTGACCAAAGACTCGTTGCTATTCCTTTCAGCCATCAATCCAAACGCCTGCAGGGCAACGGGCAGAGGCCTTCAGCCGAAGGGCGTGCGAGTCAAGGAGGTCGCCGACTTCAAGGTTTTCACCAAGGGCGCCGGCAGCGGAACACTCAACGTCTCGGTCAAAGGACCCTGTGAGTCGGACAGCCTTGTCATCTTGGCTCTTGCCTTTTGCCGCTGAGTTCTCTCTCCCGGGCGTTTCTCGGAGAGAACGTGCACACCGACGTCAAACGCACAGAAACGTTGTTTGTCTGAGAATCCATCTCGCGTTGTTTCTCTCCCAGCCGGAGCGCAGGAGCAAGTGAAGGTGCGAGACGCCGGAAATGGCGTTTATGACTGCGAGTATTACCCCCTCAAGCCGGGTAAATATACGGTCGTCATCACCTGGGGAGGCCAGCCCATCCCACGCAGGTCAGAGCCGCCGACCGCATCGGAAAGAACCCAAGTCGGACAATCTCGTGGACGATCTGGTATCGGTCATGTCCGCAGCCCGTTTGAAGTGGAGGTGGGACCCGAGGCGGGTTTCCAGAAGGTGAGGGCCTGGGGTCCTGGCCTGAAGACGGGGATGGTGGGGAAATCTGCCGACTTTGTGGTGGAGGCCATCGGCGCGGATGTCGGGACGCTCGGTAAGTCGAAACAGTCTCACTGACCACGGGGAAGATCAAAACCTGCGATCGCTCGGCGGCGGCGCAAACGATGAACGGCAATTAAGCGGGGCTCGACCGCAATCTGCCCTCTGTTTTTGTGAAGGCTTCTCCATCGAAGGTCCCTCCCAGGCCAAGATCGAATGCGACGACAAGGGCGACGGCTCCTGCGACGTCCGCTATTGGCCGACGGAACCCGGCGACTACGCCGTCCATGTCATTTGCGACGACGAAGACATCAAGGACAGCCCCTTCATGGCTCACATCCTGCCCGCCGCCAATGACACCTTCCCCGAGAAGGTAGCCGCTCGTGCGGAACCAACACACACACACACACAGGTCGGTGATGTCAACAAATGCATCGAAATGTTCAGGTGAAGGCCTTCGGACCGGGCCTGCAGCCAACCGGCGTTACTGTGAACAAAGCCACCGAATTCACGATTGATGCCCGCATGGCCGGGAAGGGTCCGCTCACCATCTACGCCCAGGTAGGGGGTAGCCTTGTTTTCCTCTCAGATTCACTGACACGTTAGCCGGGGGGAACCGACGAGAGGGAGACGACAAGTCTTTTTCAGCATGGGAGGGGGGTATCTTCTTACCGGACCACCCAACGCAATTTCCGGCGTGTCGGACTTTGTGGAGATTTCGCTGCTGTTTCCTGTTTGTGAGCACGAGAGCCCCGGGTTGACCCGACTTTTGCGTCTACTCAGGATGCCGAAGGCTGCGCCATCAACATCAAAATCACCGACAAGGGCGACGGCACATATCTGTGCACGTACACTCCGACCAAGCCCATCAAACACACCATCATCATTGCCTGGAGCGGCGTGAACGTTCCCAACAGCCCCTTCAGGGTAAGACGCACTCGGCGGCATTCGGACACACTCGGCATAGGCTTTCGGAATTCGCCGGTCGAGACCCTGGTCGCGATATCTGGAAACGAGGGTGTACGTCCGGGTGACGCAACGTGATTGACCGCCGCCGACCTCAACGTTTTGCCTTGTCCAACCTTGATTGCCGGTATCTGCAAATAAGGAGGGATACGAAAATAGGACCCATCTCTTGCAAACATTTAGGGAACATAAATCCAACCTCGCATCGCAGCTGAATGAAATGCAGTCAAACCTCGGTTTTTGTACTTAATCCGTTCCAGAAGACTGTTTGAAAACCGAATTATTCGAAAACCAAAACCATGTTTGCCATTGGAATCAATGTAAAAACATTTTTAATCCGTTCCTAGTGAAGCAAACAACTGTACACATGTAATAGGAGAGCAGGTAGTATGTAAAATACTGTACAAACAAACTGTCATATGTTTTATTTTCACCAATTTTAACATGAACATAGTAACTTAAAAATTGAAGGAACATCTCTCTCTCTCTATCTGTCGTGGGGCGTGCGCCTATCCCAGCTGTCATCAGGCAGTAGGCGGGGCATTTCGGCATCCCGAACGCCAACACAGACACACGCACACCTGACTCATATTTCGCAATCAAATCTTTCTTCAATTCTATGGTTTTGCGCACTATTTTCCTCTTTTCTTCACCAGGTTTACCACTTGCACTTGCTTTCTTTGGTGCCATGATTAGGGGCTGATACACGATGCAAAAATAACAGTCCGATATGACGTAGTTCTGACCAAAAACGTCTGCTTTAAAAAAACAAAAAATCTTGATTGAACAATACAAACTCGTCTGCTCACAAAGGACGCTACACAGGAAGCGAAGCCGAGAGGAGTGAAGTGACGCATTCAAGTGCGCTCAGTTAGTTCGACAACCGAAATTAGTTTGTCATCCGAGGCAAAAAAAACCTCAAAATTTTTGTTCGAAAACCGAATTGTACGAGAACCGAGACGTTCGAAAACCGAGGTTTGACTGTAAATACAAAATAATGGACCCTGAGAAGTAAGCCTCACACAATTATTCAAGGTCACTTCAGCACATCCAGAAACCATTTTTTACATTCTCGCTGCTGGACAGAAGCACAGGAGGGCAGTCCGAACGGGCCGCTTGTGTATTATCGAAGATTTTGGAAATATATCATCCGATACCGTTTTTTTTCCGGCTGATGTGGGACCGCTATCCCTATCGGCTTGGGACAGCCCTATTTTGGCCGCTCAAGTCCAGCGTGATCTTCATCAGGTGCTGGTCGGAGAGGGTTGCCATCCCGACAAGGTCAAGGTCTACGGGCCCGGGGTGGAGAAGACGGGCCTCAAGGCCAACGAGCCGACATACTTCACTGTGGACTGCGGCGAGGCCGGTCAAGGTGAGCGCACGCGTAAAATCGAGTCGGTGTCGCTTTGATTGATGGGCTTCTGATCCGGAGCGTCCCGGCTGAACTCTGGCCACTGCTTCGCACCGTTAGGCGACATCAGCATCGGAATCAAGTGCGCCCCGGGGGTGGTCGGCCCTGCCGAGGCGGACGTCGACTTTGACATCATCAAGAATGACAACGACACCTTTACCGTCAAGTACACTCCCCCGGGAGCGGGGCGCTACACCATCATGGTGCTCTTTGCCGACCAGGTAGGATGATCGGACGTCTCGTGGAACATCTCTAGTTTTTTTTTTTCTTCCCCTTCCTTCCCGCTCCCCCCTTTCATCTGCTCATCGTTTACCTTGTCAGGAAATTCCCATCAGTCCCTTCAAAGTCAAAGTTGAGCCCTCTCACGATGCTGGCAAGGTGAGAGCAGAGGGCCCCGGACTCAACAAGACAGGTTTGTACAGTCGAGGGAAGTCGCCACGTCCAACTCGTTTGCGAATGGAGTTGAGTTGTTTTTTTTTCAGGTGTTTGGACTTTATTTTGCAGATGCACCGGTGACATCACGTTTGCCCAATATTTGAAAATAATCTTGTGGGGTTTGGGTGAGAGGCGGTGGGTCGGGGTTCCCTCCTTTGAGGGCGCCGATCAGGGCCTTGACCGCAGCTTGGTAACTTTGAATGATTAGAAGGGGAAAAAAAAAATGTCGAAGCCATATAAAACGAGGTTTCAAAAGGGATGTGACACGAGCCGCCAGCTAGCTTGTGAGCTTGTTGTGTAGCACAGTTCTCGGTCTTTGCATCTTATCTTCAGACGCGTATCATGGTATCACGTACTTGGAAACCAAGTGATGAATTCCCTTTGTGCAGACAGAGTTTTATCACTTGGTACGATTCCCTTTTTGTTGTCTTATTCTCAATTCTCAAGTACAGTCAAACCTCGGTTTTCGTACTTAATCCGTTCCAGAAGACTGGTCGAAAATTGAATTGTTCGAAAACCGAAACCATGTTTCCCATTGGAATCAATGTAAATTTTTTTAATCCGTTCCAAGTCAAGAAAACAACTTTTTTTAAACCACAATTTCACACCGTAAGCTGTACCCATGTAATAGGAGGGCAGGTAATATGTAAAATACTGTACAAACAAACTGTATTATGTTTTATTTTCACCAATTTTAACATGAACATAGTAACATCAAAATTGAAGGAACATCTCTCTCTCTCTTTCTGTCGTGGGGCGTGCGCCTATCCCAGCTGTCATCAGGCAGTAGGCGGGGCATTTCGGCATCCCGAACTCCTTCGCCAACACAGACACGCCACACCTGACTCATATTTTGCGATCAAATCTTAAATTCTATCGTTTTGCGCACTATTTTCCTCTTTTCTTCACCAGGTTTACCACTTCCACTTGCTTTCTTTGGTGCCATGATTAGGGGCTGATAAACGATGCAAAAATAACAGTGCAATATTACGTAGTGTAGCGTCGCTACACGAGGAAGCGAAGCCGAGAGGAGTCAAATGGTGCATTCAAGTGCGCTCAGTTAGTTCGAAACCGAATTGTACGAGAACCTAGACGTTCCAAAACCGAGGTTTGACTGTACATAGTCGTGCACCTACAAAGTGAAAGGTGCATCAATATGAGCAGCCCGGCTTGAACTGAAAAAAACCAAACAATCAACCCCCCCTCCCCATCCCCCCCCTCCCAAAAAAAACAACAAAATGTGCATTTGATTGCAGGGGTGGAGGTGGGCATGCCAACCCACTTCACCATCTACACAAAGGGGGCGGGCAAAGCCAAGCCGGAGGTGCGCTTCGCAGCCTCGGGCCCGGGAGAGGCGGTCCGTGACTTTGAGATCATCGACAACCACGATTACTCCTACACAGTCAAATACAGCGCGCTTCAACAGGTGCGCCCGCGGCTCGCGAGCTTCTAAGCTTCGGAGTCCATTTGCGTTGGACGGCAACGCAGAGATGAGTCAAGCGTCATGTGCTTCCTCTTGTCCAGGGCAAGATGGCGATCACGGTGACCTACGGTGGCGATCCCATCTCCAAGAGCCCCTTCCATATCGCCGTGGCCCCGCAGCTGGATATCGGAAAAGTCAAAGTGGAGGGATTAGACACCAGTAAGTGCACCCCGTGATCGGTAAAATGGTTTGATCGGCAAATGAACGGGGAAATGGTTCATCTATCCCGAGCCCGAGACTGCTTTTTATTTGACCGCGTGGACGTTTAATCCCCACCATCAAGGAAACCAATGTGGCGACCACTGCACATGGTGGGCCGGCTCCCGGGCGCCCCTTATTGACCACTGGTTGAATTACAGTGAAACTCCTCTACAATGAAACCTACATGGGCGAAAAATACCCCCTAGTGTGAAAAAAATCTTCAAGCATTATCACCATTCCCACTTTCCTGCCCCCCATACAACGAAAACAAGCCCCGTTGCGTTCGTTCGTTGTACGAAATCTTTTTCTCTGCTCGTGCCTCGCGACGAGATTCACTACAACAAAGTCTAATCCAACAGTGACCTCTACTGCTTCGTTCGGAAACGGCAACAGCAACCACCACACTGGTTTACACATGCGCAGTAGTCCAGGAAGTATTTGTTATTGTTGGTTTCAGACGCAGCAAGAACGTTGCATTGCTACAAATGGCGAAGAAACGGACCTTTGGATGTCAAGCAGCTAAGACAAGAAGGGCTCTGACGCTGGAAGAGAGACGAAAAGTGATCAAAATGACTTCTGAGATCAAATTTGCTACAGTGAAAAAACCCCTGTTGTGAAAAATTTCTCGCTGCAAACATGATTTCGTTGTCGAAAGTTTCACTGTACTGCCAAACTTAGCCTTTTTCATTTGACTGCTTGTCTCAAACAATCACTTCCTGGGTGAAAGTCATCCGCTCCTTGTACAACAAAAATGCCCAGTGCATCGTCCGAAATCCCGTTTCAAAGGGGCTGTAGAATCGGGGACCGACGATAAAAATGAGCTCCCAACTTTCCATTCAAGTGGCGGCGTTCACCTTGTTTTTGTTCCAGAAGTGGAAGTGGGAAAGGACCAGGAGTTCACAGTCAACACCAAGGGTGCCGGCGGGCAGGGCAACGTGGGCGTGAAGATGACCTCGCCCACCGGCCGACCGATCCCGTGCAAGCTGGAGTCGGACAAAGCCAAAGGCCTTCACGGCGCCAAGTACATCCCGCCGGAGGAGGGGCAGTACAAAGTGGACGTCAGCTACGACGGGAACCCCGTCATGGGAAGCCCCTTCGGGGTGGAAGCCGTCATGCCTGCCGATCCCTCCAAGGTAAATTGTCCCTCAAGAAGCGCTCGAGAACAATTCCTGAGAAGAGAAGCTGCGTAAAGCGGACCCCCCGCTCGTTGCGGGGCACGAGTGAAAATCCCAGGAGCTACGATCTAGCGGGGCCTCATCGCGCGTCCAAATAACTCACGTTGGACCTGACTTGTTTTTTTTGTGTGTCTCAGGTGCGAGCGTTCGGCCCCGGTCTTCAGGGCGGTGTCGTGGGTAAACCGGCTCCATTCACCATCGACACGAAAGGCGCGGGTGCCGGCGGGCTGGGCCTCACGGTGGAGGGTCCCTGCGAGGCCAAAATTGAGTGCCAAGACAACGGCGACGGCACCTGCTCGGTGGCGTACCTGCCCACCGAGGCCGGCGAGTACGCCATCAACATCCTGTTCGCCGAGCGGCACATCCCGGGCTCTCCCTTCAAGGCGGCCGTGCGGCCGGCCTTTGACCCCAGCAAGGTCACGGCCAGCGGCCCCGGTCTGGAGCGGGCCAAGGCGGGGGAGACGGCCACCTTCACCGTGGACTGCACGCGGGCCGGCGACGCCGAGCTCACCATCGAGATCGTATCCGAGACCGGGGCCAAGGCCGAGGTGCGCATCCAGAAAACGGCCGAGGGAACCTTCTCCGTCACGTACGTCCCGCCCTTCCACGGCGCGCACACCATCACCATCAAGTACGGAGGACACGCCATCCCCCACTTCCCCAAGGTTCTGCAGGTGGACCCCTCCGTGGACACCAGCGGGGTGCACGTCTACGGGCCAGGAGTGGAGCCAAGAGGTGAAAGGACTCGGGGGCTTTCCCGGTTACAAAATCCGCCTCGCCGTGAACGCCAACGCTCGTCTACGGGTGCCGAGCTTCCATAGTGAGCCCCGAATCACCTTGAGGTCCGCTTTGTTCCCAGGCGTCCTGCGAGAAGTCACCACGCACTTCATCGTGGACGCCCGCGCTCTCACCAAGGTTGGAGGCAATCACGTGAAGGCTCGCATCGTCAGCCCTTCGGGCACCGCCACGGACGGCTACACCACGGACAAGGGCGACGGCACCTACAGAGTGGAGTACACGCCCTTTGAGGACGGTAGGGACCGAGAGCGGGGGGGCGGGGGTGTGATTCAACGCCAAAAGATGACCTATCCGAGAACTGGGCTGTTTGGCTCATGCGCCGCATCGCAGAGTTATGCTTGCCCTCAGCAAACGGCTCACAACAATTTGGCACGTCACACAGAAGCGGGATGATTGAGAACCCCGATCATCGCCGCGTTCACTCGATAGAAGCGCCCCTTCGTTTGAATCCAATCATGCAGGGTTCCCGCGGGTCCTTAAAGTTCATAAAAATCCTTAAAAAAAGAAGTTGTAAAATGATGTTCTTAATTGTCCTTCATTTTCAGGGAAAGCTTCTAAAATCCTTAAAAATGTATTTTTATTTGGCCCTCAAAATCAAGATGTGCCCTTCCTTTGGCAGCCATGATTTGAACACCAGCTCAGTGATATGTGGCTTTCTGTTAGCCCACATATTGCTGAGCGGGCATTAAATCCACTGTGAATCCCCTGCTGAATGGAGAAAAAGTCCTTAAAAAATGGCAAAAATAGCCCTCAAAAGTCCTTAAAAGGTCCATCAATAAAAAGCAAGTGGAAGAGTGGGAACTCTGTCATGTTTACGACAGACGTGCCCGTACCCAAGAGTCCCTTCAGGGTGTCGGTGGTGGAGGGATGCGATCCCACCCGACAGAGTCAGTATCCCAATTTCTTTGGTGAAGAACACACATAAAAAAAGAAAAACATGCTCCGTGGGGACCTCAATTGAAAACAATAATGTTTACGACATGGTGGCAAGGCGCGGAGGCCTGGGTCCGGCCCATGGCAACCGCGGTCAAAAACCTCCGAAAGAACACAAGCCGGGTGAAATAAGATGACAAACAGGTGTCGGGACGGCGCACCGCCGCGGGAACAGCGAGTGGGCAAAGTTAGCGGGAGAGATTTGGGGAGGTTATAAATACGCAATGATGCGGCGTCGCAATGATGCGAGGGCCGGGGAGCCGGCAGCCGGACGGGCTCGGATTTATTAATAGTCTGCTCTGGAACACAAGCTCTTAACCGGGCGGGGGCGCGCACCCGCCCTTACAGTAGGAGCATGACAAGGACTAGAAACATCAAGTCGAGATCTTCCACACCCAACGCAGAGATGACACAGCATCAGACGAACAAAATTAGACTCCATGAAAAAATAGCTTGCGCCGGACGACTTGACATTTTTTCATTTCCTTTCTGCGCGCTCCGTGGCACTTTTTCCAATTCCTCGTCGAAATGACGTCCGAAGCAGAAACATGGGCTGGCTTTCTTGAACGCGACTAAGTCGACGTTTGTGCGCAGGCACGCATCTGATCGAGGTACTCTATGACGACGTGCCCGTACCCAAGAGTCCCTTCAGGGTGTCGGTGGTGGAGGGATGCGATCCCACCCGGGTCAGGGCCTACGGACCCGGCCTGGAAGGGGGGATAACCAACAAGCCCAACTGTTTCACCGTGGAGACCAGGTATGGACAAAATCCAGTCTCAGTCAACCGCGTCTCCATATTTGAGGGACGATTCACGCGGCTCTTTGCGCAAAGGGGTGCCGGCACCGGAGGTCTGGGCCTGACCATCGAGGGCGCGTCCGAGGCCAAAATCTCCTGCAAAGACAACAAAGACGGAAGCTGCAGCGTGGAATACGTCCCCTTCACGCCCGGAGACTACGACGTCAACATCAACTACGGCGGTCACCCCATCCCCGGGAGTCCCTTCAAGGTTCCCGTCAAAGACCCCGTGGACGCCAGCAAGGTCAAGTGCTCCGGTCCCGGCCTGGGCTCCGGAGTGAGGGCGCACATCCCTCAAACCTTCACGGTGGACTGCACTCGGGCCGGACAGGCCGCTTTGGATGTCAAACTTTTTGGGCCGACTGGTAACCGATGCGACGCTTGTTATGATTTTTGGGCTTCATGATGATATCCGGTACGTCAAGTAAGACTTTTTATGCTTTGTTTTTCCACTTGAAGGTACCATGGAGCCCGTGGGGGTCAAAAACAATGGCGACGGTACCCACACGGTCCACTACACTCCAGCGCAGGATGGACCGTACACCGTGGCAGTCAAATATGCCGACCAGCAAGTCCCGCAGAGGTAAGTCGCCGTAGCAAGCTAACCATTTCTCCACCAAGGTGGATGCATTCAAGTCCATTCAGACTTGCGGATGGGGGTCAACCATCAAGGCCTCTATTTGATCTGCGCTCTCGACAGTCCCTTCAAGGTGATGTCTCAGCCGGGGCACGACGCCAGCAAGGTGCGAGCCAGCGGCCCGGGCCTGGACAGCAAAGGCGTGTCGGCCAGCCTCCCCGTGGAGTTCACCATCGACGCTCGCGACGCCGGCGAGGGCCTGCTCACTGTGCAGATTCTGGTCAGTCAGCCCGCCTCGGAGCTCTCTCTCTCTCTCTCTCGCCTTTGCCGCTTCGACTCCGGCACGTGACCCCGCCCCCCCTCCCCCCTCCTCGCGGCAGGACCCGGAGGGCAAGCCAAAGAACGCGAGCATCCAGGACAACAGGGACGGCACCTACACGGTGTCCTACGTCCCCGACTCCATCGGCCCGTACACCATCACCATCAAATACGGAGGGGATGAGATCCCGTACTCCCCCTACAGGATTCAGTCCAATCCCACGGGAGATGCCAGCAAGTGTCGCGTCACAGGTAACGGCGGAACTGACAATCGATGATACTTGGCCGCCGTCGGGTATCGACTCCTCGCACGATGCAAAAGGCATATTTGTCGGGGGGCCTTCTCCGCCTCTATCTTCTTGCTGCATGTACAAGTACATCCAGTGGAGCTCGGCGGTACCACACCGAAGTCGCGCAACTCCAAATTGGGACTAGCCCGATCCCTTCAAAAAAAGCCAACCCCCCCGACCAAACTCAAAATCAACCGTGATGGAGATATGATCATTTTGTTCTATTCATTTTTTTAAAAATGACCTTTTTACTTTGCAGTGTCGATCGGAGGACATGGCGTATGTAAGTCATCTTTTTTTAAAAATTTGTACCGCGCTACGGCTGGAAAGTCCTTCCCGAACGAACGCTTACCCGCATATTTATTTTGCTGCCGCCCCACCCCGACAGCGGGCCTTCAGAAGCTGCAGACCTCGGAGGACACGGTGATCACGGTGGACGCCAAGGCCGCCGGCAAGGGCAAGGTCACGTGCAAGGTGTTGACCCCGCAAGGGATGGAGCTGGACATGGACGTGGTGGAGAACCGCGACGGCACCTTCGACATTTACTACACGGCCCCCGAGCCCGGCAAATACGTCATCACCATTCGCTTTGGGGGCCAGAACATCCCCAAGAGCCCTTTCCATGTGCAGGTGAGTCCACCGAAGCTAATGGGCACCATTCGCGCAGGAGGATATCGGCAACCGACTCGTTTACTCTTTTGACCGCGCAATCCGTCAACGTTCACAAACATGAGATCAGACCGGTGGCGCACATCATGACTTGAAATACTGACGCTCGATGGACCTGTCGGGTTTATTGCAACTTAGAACAGGGACGTGCGGTCAGGGGAGGCAGGTGAGGCAGAGCCTCACCTCTGAATTGCGCAATCGTCCCAAACTCTGTTGATCCATGCAACTGGCTCGTGCTGCTTGCCGTATACAGTGAACCTCCTCTACAACGAAACCTACATGGGCGAAAATACCCCCTAGTGTGAAAAAAATCTTCATGCATTAATATGTGTGTGTGTGTGTGTTTACATCCAAGATCAAATTTGCTACAGTGAAAAACCCCTTGTGAAAAAAATTCTTGCTGCAAACACAATTTCGTTGTAGAGGAGTTTCACTGTACTTAATTGTCCACAACTTTTGATGGCTTAATTATCCCTCAAAAGTCCTTAAAAGGTCCTTAAAAAGGGCTAAATTAGCCCCCAAAAGTCCTTAAAAGGCCCTTAATAAATGGCTAAATTAGACCTCAAAAGTCAATCATCGCAATCATCCCAAACTGGGTTGATACAGTGAAACTCCTCTACAACGAAACCTACATGGGCAAAAATACCCCCTAGTGTGAAAAAAAATCTTCATGCATTAATATGTGTGTGTGTTTACATCCGAGATCAAACTTGCCACAGCGAAAAACCCCCTGTTGTGAAAAAGGTCTTGCTGCAAACACGATTTCGTTGTAGACGAGTTTCACTGTATCTGCATGTCGCAAATATCATGTTTAGCCAATTGAATAAGCTTCCCTTTTTGCTTGATATATATTTGTAAATCTGACACTAAAGGAGTCAGTGCCTCACCAACCAGCAACCTCACCGCACGCCACTGACCTAGAACACTTAAACGACAGACGAGGAAGACCAGAGTCTTAGATTCAGCTCGATAGCGTGGGGGAACTGACAGGTGGCCAAGCTGCTGAATAAATGCGTTGTAATATGAGAAGAGTAAATATGGCAAAACCCACGACCATTTCTTCCACCAGGACCCCAAATAAGTTGAAGCAAAACAAATCCCTTGACGGTTTCCCTTGTTGTCCGACAGGCGTCAAATGAGCCGGTCGCCCCTCGCGACACAGTGGATCCTCTCTTCAGACCCGTCAACTTCCTGGTGCCTTTCACGCCGCAGCAAGGGGAAATCTCAGGTGCCTGCGCCGAGACAACCAAAAGCGCCCGCCTCCCCGCCCCGCGTGAGCTGACCAAAAAAACGATCGCTCTCATTGTCAGGTGAGGTCCGAATGCCCTCCGGCAAGACGGCCAGGCCGCATATCACGGATAACAAAGACGGCACCATCACCATCAAGTACCAACCCACCGAGAGAGGCCTGCATGAGATGGACATCAAATATGACGGCAACCACATTCCAGGTTGGGGGAAACGAATAAACGGCAAATCGTCTCGGCAATGCGGTTTTACAAACGTCTTTTTGTCGTTTTGACTCGCGACCAATCCAAACTGGTTTTCACTTCCCAAATGTAAATACGATCCCCCTTTTTGCTCGCGACAGGAAGCCCTCTGCAGTTCTTCGTGGACGCCGTGAACAGCGGAGTGGTGTCGGCCTACGGTCCCGGCCTGAGTTACGGCATGGTCAACAAAGCCGCCACCTTCACTGTGGTCACCAAGAATGCGGGACAAGGTACAAGACAAGGAAAAACCGTTTGGTAGCTGCTCCTTCAGTGGGGGTGGGGGGGGGGGGTCTTCATAGCCACTTCTTGTTGCACCGCCATCACGTCGCAGTTCCAAAAACGCGTCACGTTCCTTCCCACTTTTTCCTTTCTGACCGCTACCAGTACCAGTAGTCTAGTCACTCAGCTGTAACCAATTCTGCTCCGACCGACCGACCGACCGGAGGACACAAATTGCCGATGTCACGGACCGGCCCTTTTGCTTGTCCGAGTCGCTCATCCAGTTGCATTGACGCCCGATTTTGGGCTGATTAGATTGACATGGCCCCACATGGAGGTGGCTGACAACCAATGGGACCAGTTAGGGCAGCGGAAAAAATCATTGGCACCGCCCTACCCACACTTGAGGACTTGCACACTGCAAGAATCAAAACAAGGGCACGGAAAATCCTACTGGATCCACCGCACCCTGCCCACCACCTTTTCCAGCTACTCCCCTCAGTCAGGCGCTTCCGATCCACTACGGTTCGCTACATTACGAAATGTCCTTTCATACTGTCCTTGTTTATGATGATACTAATGCAGCGTGTTATAGCGGAGTCAAATTCCTCAATTCAATCATCTTTATTGGCCAAGTATGTAGAACACACACTACATACTTGGCCAATAAAGATGATTCTGATTCTGATTCTGATTCTGACCTATTGGAAGCGTTGCGGCCAAGACGTACCATTGCTCGGAATATATTGCCCCTCAATTTCCTGGAACAAATACTGGCGTGCGGTGTGATGCCGTCAGTGCAGGTCATGGCTTTTGGTCGCGTCTCATCGGCGCGGCAGTAAAATTGCGAGTTTTTTTTTTCCGGGTCAGGTGGCCTCTCCTTGGCCGTGGAGGGTCCATCCAAGGCGGAGATCACCTGCAAGGACAACAAAGACGGCACCTGCACCGTGTCCTACCTTCCCACGGCGCCCGGAGACTACAACATTATCGTCAAGTTTGACAACAAGCACATTCCCGGCAGCCCCTTTGTTGCCAAGATCACCGGTGAGGAAGCGCAATTGAATGATTGGCTTAGGGTTAGGGTGACGCCCCCCTTTTGTC
The DNA here is from genome assembly GCA_018466805.1 of Hippocampus abdominalis. NCBI lineage: Eukaryota > Metazoa > Chordata > Actinopteri > Syngnathiformes > Syngnathidae > Hippocampus > Hippocampus abdominalis. Next base: position 241,976 of record CM031697.1, on the reverse strand, counting down.
CGGCGCAGGGGACGACACCATCACCAGGACGTCCCAGCTGAACGTGGGCACGGCCGCCGACGTGTCGCTCAAGATCGCCGAAACGGACCTGAGCTCTCTCAGCGCCAGCATCAGAGCGCCTTCGGGCAACGAGGAGCCCTGCCTGCTCAAGAGGCTGCCCAACAGACATCTGGGTGAGAAAATCTGGCCCGCGGGGGGCGCCCTCATCAGCTATCACCCCCCCTGCTGATCGTACCGCCCTCGTTCTCCCAGGTATCTCGTTTACCCCCAAAGAGGTGGGCGAGCACGAAGTCAGCGTGAGGAAGAACGGCGCGCACGTGGTCAACAGCCCCTTCAAGATCATGGTCGGCCAGTCGGAGATCGGCGAGGCCAGCCGGGTCAAGGCTTTCGGCAAAGGCCTGGTGGAGGCGCACACCTTTGAGATGGCCGAATTCTTTGTGGACACCAGGAATGCCGGTACGCGCCACCCCAAAAATGCCGTCCGCCGCTTCAGAAGGGCGACGAGAAGCGTCCAAAATGACTTGTTTGCTCCGGTCAGGTTACGGCGGCCTTGCGCTGTCCATCGAGGGTCCCAGCAAAGTGGACATCAACTGTGAAGACATGGAGGACGGGACATGCAGGGTGACCTACTGTCCCACGGAGCCCGGAAATTACACCGTTAACATCAAGTTTGCCGAAAAGCACATCCCAGGTTAGGAATTGACGGCGAAAGGTGACTCACGCTCCAAACTTGAAGCAGACAAATGAGATCGAGACCATGGGACTGTTTTCATAACTTGGCACTATGTGGGAAGAGGGGTGTGGGGGGTGAACTTCTCTGAACCAAGATCTGTTCGAGCGGTTTTTTTTTTTGCACTTTTTCGTTTGCTCCAGGAAGTCCGTTCACAGTGAAGGTGACCGGCGAGGGCAGGATGAAGGAGAGCATCACCAGAAAGAGGCAGGCGTCCTCCATTGCTTCGGTGGGAAGCACCTGCGGACTCAACCTGAAGATTCCAGGTCAGCACACACGCCCACCATACCAAAATGGGCCACATCCTTCTCCGGGTAATGGTCGGATTCTGGACTTGACAGCGCACCTCCGTGTCTTATGTCACTCAGACTGCAAACTCAAAGTCCGAAGGACGTTTTACCGCGTTCCCGTCATCGCGATGGTTTAGCGCAAGTCAAATCTCAGTCAAAGACAAAGCAGTGACGACAACCTGGAGATCTGGTCTTGGAGAGTCTCCCGAGGGTCTTTCCCAAATCTTCTCAAAGTCTTCTGATGTACATCGGAATAAGGACACATCGGGCGCAGCATCTTGTGTGGTTTTTGCGCAGAGCGGAGGGTCGGCCTCAGGGGCAAGCTTTTCTGACGACTGTCCCCCTCTGCTCGTAGGAAACTGGTTCCAGATGGTGTCGGCCCAGGAGAGGGTAACCCGGACGTTCACCCGCAGCAGCCACACTTACACGCGCACCGAGCGCACCGAGATCAGCAAAACCCGCGGCGGCGAGACCAAGCGCGAAGTGCGGGTGGAGGAAAGCACCCAGGTGGGGGGAGGAGCAAGCCCCTTCAGAGACGTCTTTGGAGACTTCCTGGGCCGGGAGAGCCTCAGCAGTTTGGCGGTATCACGGCCAGACCTGAAGGTGTGTGCGGGGGTTTTTTCCCACCCCCCCCTGTCCATCTCTCGCCAACTGTTTGCTGAAAAACGGAGTCTTTGGGACTCGCGTTGAAGAACTACATACATGTCGACCATAGCACGGATGACACTAGCGCACTTCGAGCCGAGATTCCGGCAAAGCTAGTCGGGTCGAGGACCCAACCGAGAAAGACGGCATACCTGGCGTCTAACCCATTGTGTGATGTTGCACCTCAGCGGCCGAGCTGGGCTCCCAGGCCATGACGGCCCAGGTGACCAGCCCCGGGGGGAAGACGGTGGACGCCGACATCGTGGACGGAGGAAACAGCACCTACAGCGTGCGCTTCATCCCCCAGGAGATGGGACCGCACACCGTCAACGTCAAGTACCGAGGCCAGCATGTCCCCGGGAGCCCCTTCCAGTTTACTGTGGGGCCCATGGGCGAGGGCGGGGCGCACAAGGTCCGCGCCGGAGGTCCTGGCCTGCAGAGAGGCGTGGCCGCCGCACCATTGTAAGTCACAGTGCGCGGAGGCGCCGATGCTTGTCTGCCGTGAAAGCGCCTCCATCGTAGGTGCCGCGTTCCGGACCCGCGCGCAGGAGGTGAAAAGCCGCCAGATCGACGGACGGTGTTTTTTTTTTTTCGCTTTTCTTATGAAATTTCTCATGCGCACGGTCTCGCTGTCAAGACATGAAGAATCCCGCTCGAGTGTTTATTTTTTCAGTTATTATTTTTCAATGCCAAAACGTTTCACCAAACCAGAACATTTTGTCTCCCAAAAGTTGGCTAGCTAACATGCTAACATGTGAAACGCCACCAGAGTTAGCTAGCGGAAAGTTGCAGAGAATTTCAGTCTGTGACTCTTTTATTTTTGACTTAACATGTACAGCAGTAAATTTGTACTTGTGTTTTTTAAACCTTGCATCATTCAACACCCAAACGATGAGCCACCCAAACATTTTTCGCTCAACGCTCCGTAAGGGAAGGCGATGGGAGTGGCTTCAGTCATTCCAAAGCTTCAAACAAACAGCGGCGCAGCAACGCACATAAACATTGTTGTTTGTTTTTTTTTAATTTCTCTCTCTCTCTCGCTCTCTTTCTCTCTTTACAGCCGAATTTAGCATCTGGACCAGAGAGGCCGGCGCCGGGGGGCTGTCGATTGCGGTGGAGGGTCCCAGCAAGGCGGAAATCTCCTTTGAGGACAGAAAGGACGGCTCCTGCGGCGTCTCCTACATCGTGAAAGAACCCGGTAACCGTCGGCCGCGGGGGCGCCTAGTTGTCCTTGTTTTCATTTCCACCCAAGCGTGTGTCCTTCCGCCCCCCGTTTCGGCTGTCGTGTCATTACTAATAAGCCCATCTGTCCCCCCCCCCCCCCCCCCCCCCCCCCCCCAGGTGACTACGAGGTGTCCATTAAGTTCAACAACGAGCACATCCCCGACAGCCCCTTCATCGTTCCCATCGCGACGCTGTCGGACGAAGCCCGCAGGCTCACGTTCACAAGCCTGCAGGTGAGGGCGCCCGCGCACCTTCTTTTGCCCCCTCGACGCGTTTGCCAAGCGCAGACGAGGCCGCGTGACGCCAGTTAGCTGGCCGCCGCTAAAGGTCGGGATTAACTGTCCCTCGCTCGGCGCCGCTATGCGCGGAGCGTCAGCTCGTCGAGGGCGACGGGGGGGGGGCAACAATGCAAACCGGGGTCGGCCGTGCGCGTTTCATTTTCAATCGCAAGCGATCGCAACCCCGGGGGAAGGAAACCTGCGGTCTGAGAGAAGAAAAAGTAGGCGGAGGCAGACTTTCTTCCCCCTTTTTCTTTTTTTTTTAGGAGAAGGATTTGAAGGTCAACCAAGAAGCTTCGTTCCTGGTGCAGCGCAACGGCACCCGCGGCGTGGTGGACGCCAAAGTGCACACCCCCTCCGGCTGCTCCGAGGAGTGTTATGTCACCGAGCTGGATGGCGGTAAGCCCCTCCTACTACTTCCTGACATTTACAAACAAGCCACAACTCCAGCAAAGTTTTTTCTTGTCACTCCAAGTTGAGGTTTACTGTCAAGAGTGACACAGAACTAGAATTGAACGGAATCGATGGAAAGAGCAAAATGTTGAGCTAAAGCACGCATGGCGTCTGTTAGCTTTGTGCTAAGAGCAAAGTCGAACCGCCCACCATGAGCTCACTGGCGGTTGCGCGACGCTTCTTTCAGACAAGACCGCCGTGCGCTTCATTCCCCGCGAGAACGGCGTCCACTCCATCGACGTCAAGTTCAACGGCTGCCACATTCCCGGCAGCCCCTTCAACGTGCGGGTGGGAGACCCCGGACAGATCGGGGATCCGGGCATGGTGGCGGCGCACGGCCCCGGCCTGCTGGGCGGCAACACAGGTGGGCGCGAACGCCGCCGGGCGCCATCCGGCCGCGATCCTTTTCCCGGCCCCCCCCGATCCCACTCGGTGGCTCTCTCGCCGTAGGCGCGCCCGCCGACTTTGTGGTCAACACGTGCAACGCCGGCCCGGGGACGCTGTCGGTGAACATCGACGGGCCCTCCAAGGTCAAGATGGACTGCTGCGAGTGTCCCGAAGGCTACAAGGTCACCTACATCCCCATGGCGCCCGGCAACTACCTCATCGCCATCAAGTACGGCGGCCCGCAGCACATCGTGGGAAGCCCCTTCAAAGCCAAAGTCACGGGTGAGCGCTCGGTTTGATCGCCCCGCGAGTCGCCGCGCCGACCTTCCGATGACCCCCCCCCCCCCGCCGTCTTGTCTCGCAGGCGCCCGCCTGTCAGGCGGCCACAGCCTCCACGAGACCTCGTCGGTGCTGGTGGAAACGGTGACCAAATCGTCCCAATTCGGCGCGTCGGCGGCTTCGGCCGCCTCGTCCAAGCTGACCTCGGACGCCAGCAAGGTGGTCTGCCGCGGGATGGGCCTGAGCCAGGCCGCGGTGGGACAGAAAAACAATTTCACAGTTGACTGCGGCAAAGCAGGTGACGCACACTCTTTCCTTTGCAGGAAGACATTTCTGCCCAAACATTAGCTTAAGTTGTGTGTAAAAAAAAAAAACAATTCCAGTCATACCTCAGTTTTGGACCATAATCCGTTCCAGAAGGCTGTTGGAAAACCGAAACCACGCTCTTTTTAACCCTC